>JACEVL010000548.1:412500-726209 GCA_020284085.1 Aporrectodea caliginosa | reverse complement strand
GCTGGCATATAATTATATCACGTATGCATCACAATGTCATACTCAAATAGAAAGCCAACACGATACTGTAGTTCGTCCTCATCTAAGTCATCAAGAGCACTTGGCGGTAGCATCGCATTCATGGAAGGTGAACCGGTCGTCGTCCACGACTTCTTCCGCAATAACTTTCAATCCTTCGGATGCGCATCTATCGCACTCCCACTAGCCTCTTACCTATTAACTGTCTTCAACGTCGAATATATGTCCTCATACTTCATCCTCATCCTCTTATTCCTCTTAATCCTCTCTCTTTTTGGACGAATTTACATCGATACTCCCACTTGCTGCCTCTGCTTTTAACGAGTTCCTACTCACCGGGAATCTTTGTCGACAACTCATCTGAATTAATGAATCTCAATGGCTCAGTCAACCTCATACAACACTCCAACTTTCCGACTCAAATCAAGAACCACAGCCTTGACATCATTATCACTTCCTGAACTTTTCTCTTATCTCCCAAGTTGTCATACCCTGTTTTGACATAACAGATCACTAATATTATTCACTATCTAATAATAGTTGATCTTGAAATTAAGCCTTTTCTTCGTCCTACTACATATTTTTATTTTGCGTCACATTGGGTCCATTGACCGTCAGACCTTCATGCTCTCTCTCTGTCTGTCTGTCTGTCTCTGTCTGTCTGTCTGTCTCTCTGTCTGTCTGTCTGTCTGTCTGTCTGTCTCTCTCTCTATATATATATATATATATAATATATATAGGCTATATATATAATAGAATGCACCCACACACACATACATGTATAATATATCGGTTTGGCTGTGTAGCTGTTTGGAGCGACTGATGACGCACAAGAAAGTATGCAAGAGAAAGTAGAATATAGTAGGGCACAATGGGCACATATATAATTGTGTAATAATGTATGATAAAATCAAAACCGATATATTATGTGCGTCATCAACTAATCATTATATGCCCTACTTTTTTTATTCTACTTTCATTTGCATACTTCCTTCTGCTCTTTTATGCCTTCGTAGTTCAGCTATATAGGCTATTATTATATATATACCACACATAGGCCTACACACACATAGCCTATATAATATATATATATGTACAATATATATATAATTATATATCTGATCTGTTTATCGACTGTTCTGTCTTTCTGTTTTCCATACACTCTATATTATATATATATATATATATTTCCAAGTTCTTCTTCTTCTATCTTCGGCCCTTAATCGTTTTTATTATCCCACAAATTGTCTATTTAACAAAACTATACGCGGCTAATCGTGATTTATTTTTTTCTTTAGCTGGAGCGACTTAATTATTTCTTTAAACAACACGAGACCATTAGCTCTTTTCGGATGTGCAAACGTTTTGCATTTGACGAATCGAGACATTTTATAACTTAGATAATGTAGAATGGTAACTGAACATTTAACAAAACACTCATAAAACCTTTTTTCAAATTTGCTTGTAAGGTATAATCACCGTGCCAACAAGTAATAATTTCAATTTGGGTGCTTTGGCTTACATATCTTGGCTCTAAAATATGTGTGGACATTTGAGTCTGAAACTGATTATATGCTGCAAATCAACAGAATTGGCGAATGATAGTCTAATTTCTATAAGCTATTTGTGACGAAATAATCGTAATAGAACATTTCTTATAATATTCTAAACTTAAGCAATATCTGAACATTTTCAGTGCAGTTATTAAAAAGCGTACTGAACGTATACCATGATAATTATTATTAATGCCATAGTACGCCGTATAATGCTACGAGCAGGCAGTGATGCCAAACCATTTGTAACTTTTAGGATTACTCTACAGGGCCAACTAAACCTGTGGAACTTAACCAAAACATTTTATAAAGGTCCTGCATCTGATAGCCTATGTTCTTAAACGCTTTAATATACAATGTACATGCATAGGCCTACAGTGTGACCTTCACTTCGTCCTTACATGTATTTTTAAACAATTTATTTGCCAACATACACATGCGTACAAAACTTTAATTATATAGGCCTATGCCTACCTAATTACTCAAATGTAATTAGGTCCTGTATGGCTGTGCGCCGAAGCTGCTTATGTAATTTAACAGTCAGTCGAAGTGTACGCCTGTTGGCCAACGTACTGATGAGTACGGGTGCAGGATGTGAGCAAGTAGGCGTAGGCGGAATATCGATACAGCCTTCTCTGTAAGGATGCAGACTGCAGAGGCTGCACTACATTATCATCACAAGGTACTATATCCGTGACTCATTATGACGAGCCACATCACACACCTACACACCCTCACCAACAACTTTCAGAAGGCCCAACTCCTGTGAATAATTTATATGGCACGGTCTTAGAGTTATAGTCAGCAAGTATACCCGTCTGACAAACCTTGAAGTAGAATTGATTGACTAGTAAACTGAAAATACGGCGAGGTGAATTATAGCAACTGAACTAATTGAGATCAACAAGTTCTTTCGATGTTTGGGTATATTAATTTTCACAACCGGAGGCAAATTCAGAAATAGAATTAGAGAAAAATAAAGTCATGCAAAATTTTTAAAATTTCTTACACAAATATTTGCATGGCAGTGCTGAAGCTTACATAATATTGAGCAGAGCTTAAATTTGACAGATTTGGCCTAACTTTTCATTTTAGTTTTTTTACTATGTGAAACACATACAACTTTGATCCCTAAATATTTACAACTCCGTTACGTATTAAATACACATTACAATATACCGCCACTGTTTATAATCAGTGATTAATTAGTATTAAGTGTGCACACTGTGCATTAAATTATTACACAGCAAAATAAATTATTATGACGATAAATTATCTACATGTACCATTAAATAAATTCATTTTAATAGAAAAATAAAGTAACGGAGTTGTAGTAACAGAGTTGTAAAATATTCATAATTAGGTCTCCACGCTTACCGGACGAGTTAAGATATAAAAAATAGTTAGTTTATAGTGGCCAGGCTGTCAGTTTCAATATTATTTTTGAAAGAAAAAAATTATATATATACGCAAAATGCAATAATTACAGTCACGGAGTTGTAAATCTTTTTTATAGTATAACATTACCGGATAAATTTTTGAAAATTGTCAACAGAAGCAAACATCCATATTGATTTCTTGTTGGTAAAATCAATGCAGAAATGTTCCCTGCTATGGAAGATGTCAATTCACAAAAATTGAGTTTTCAATTTATTCAACAGATGGCAGAAACCCATTCGTAACGGAGTTGTAAGCAATATTTGAAGACAGAGGATTTTATTTATTTTTTAATTATTTAGTTCATTAATAAGTTAATAAGAACCATACGGTATGGAGCAATGGATATATGTAAGTTAATGATCTAAAAAAATTTAAAACATCAGTTCAGCGCTTCAGCTGTTACCGTAACGTAACGTTGAATTGATCCACCATTAGAAAGGACAATGCAATTTCGGGTTAAAAGTGGACTTTATAATTTTTTCTCATACTAATCATCTAAATAATAGCCTATAACAGAAATAATTTTTTATAACTAACTTATGCCCTATGATGTATTTAAAAATTAGAAATTATAATTTTTCACTTTGTGTAAGCCGCCGAAAGGAGAAGACGGAAATTTATCTAATTTGCCTCCGGTTGTGAAATATACCCGTTTATCCGATATAGACTGGGTCTTTCAGACCACTGATCCACCTGCTTTGAACCGTCTTCCGGAATCCATTAAGGAGACGTGTTCGGTCTTTTATCGGTTGCGCCATTAGTTTGTAATAAAATCAAGTTAAACTCTATAAACTCTACATGATATTTAACTCATAGCACTTGTACTGCTTATTGACATTGCAAAGCACATTAAACGTAGCTTGCTAATTACGCAGATACATGAATAATTGTCGTTATTGTAATTACAATTAAAACAACAAAGGACAACCCCAGGTGATTATTCTATTATGAAGACCAATTTGTATTGGCGGCGACCGATATAGAAAGAGATTTCAATTATAGACCTTTTCAAAATCATCACACTTAATATTTAATTGCGGGTGATTTGAACATTCACTCACACCAGCTCAAAGTTATGAAGGGAGAGCAGAGCAGAGAAATAGAAAATGAAACATGAAAAGAAATAAGAAGAAGAAGAAAACCAGAAATAGAAAGGACAAGAGATAGCATCAGTTGTGTAACTGAATCTCGTAAAGGTCATGACGACTCTTGGCGTCTCGTGACTCGCTAAATACCTTTCGAGCTAGTTGGCTGTGTTGGATACCTCATAGTGGAACGTAAAAATCCTCTTCTTATCAAATATTTATAAATTGGAACTTTCCATGTAGGCCTAGTATTCCGGAGGTAGAATAAATTTAGAGTTTCCGAACACGTTAATTAGAATATAACCAACCCTCTTCTCTTGAGAGCTTAGTCGCTTTAGCTTCAGTGCAACCAAGCGTATAGGCATTTAACGTAGGCAGCAATTTTGTGAGGTAGGCTTAGCTTTATTAAATGCTTAACTAACTAAGCGTCGGAGTTTTTCTACTTGTAAATAATTCAAAAGAGTACGGAGAATCGTATTTTCAAAAAAGATTCGCTTGCCTACGAACGCGGTAAAAAGGGAACAGATTAGCCTAAAGGAAGGAATTGTAGGAAAACTACACTATTGGTCGTGAAAGGTTTTTGACCGGAACATCAAAATCTGCACAGGCCTAAGAGGGAACTGAGAAACAATGCCAACCTCGCCTTGGGATCGCCAATATTTGAAAAGGCTGTGGAGGTTAGGATGAACGGATGGATTGTCCGATAAACAAAAAAGACATTATTAAAAAATACTTTAATTTAAAAAAGAGAGTGCTGAGCATTTGTATAATAGTTTGAAATAGGCCTAATGACATGATTATGACATAATTATTTGGCTGAACAATACCTCCCCATAATTATTACATTGGGCAGTATGTTTTTCTTTGCCCTTGCGCTTGTACATGTACCTACACCTTGGGCATCTCTCACCGCAGTCCAGGAGAAGTCCGCTAGCATAGCAGAACTTCATTTCCTTGATATCTGTTTCCACCGCCGACATGTCCTGGTGGAAATGCTCACCATGTTCATTGCTTACTGCACCAAGGTGAAAGGTTTGTTGCACTGTTACACTGTCAGTTTATCTGGATGCTTGTGAATGTATCGAGGTCGGTCACCACAGACTGCTGCTTATGTGTATAACTGCTGATTACATGCAGCTGTTATTGTATAAGTAACCGCCATCTATTACTGCAACTGATATCTAGGGGGCCCTACCTAGTGGGACCAAGGTCCTTTCTGGTCTCCCTATTGCAACCATTCGAACATTTATGTATGAAAATCAACTGAATAATTCCTGATGGTTCAATAAAATGATGGTTATGGTTATGGATATGTTTAAAAGAGAAACGTCCAAATGAGAATGCAGAAAGTGGATCGTCAATGAAATGTTGGATCCTAATTATATGGTAGTCAAATAGAAGTTTACTCTCAAGTTCTTTATCTTAATAGTTATCTCGTCTGTTGTGTTGGTCTTTTGTTTCCCAGAAGTTATCAAGCTTTATTGAGTCCCAAGCTGTTTTCTCATGATCATGGAAGATCTACTCAAAATGTCCATCTTTCATAATTTCACCTATCTGCGTTTTGTCAGCAAAATGCCTTCCGTTGTTTTGGTGAATCATAACACAGGAAGACATTTAGCCACTAAACATGATGACACAGAAGAAAATATTTGCAGGGCTGTCACAGAACTGCAACTCATACAAAAATATACCCAATTTATAAAAATCTCTTCATTAAGTGAA
Organism: Aporrectodea caliginosa; assembly: GCA_020284085.1. Lineage (NCBI taxonomy): Eukaryota > Metazoa > Annelida > Clitellata > Crassiclitellata > Lumbricidae > Aporrectodea > Aporrectodea caliginosa. The sequence continues at coordinate 720,391 of JACEVL010000548.1, read as the reverse complement.
GCTCACTGTATCATATAGACTAGAACTAGAAATCAGTTCTTATAATACTGTCATATTATTCAGCAGAATAGCAATGGTCAACATTGACTAATTTCATCACCTATAAATTTAGGCACATGTTGACCAGTGAAATATGAAAATGCTTCTTGATAAATTTCTGGCGGTATAGTTCTAATTTGAAACGGAAGACTGCTTGGGTCATCAAAGAAGACCGATGCCTCTTCAGACTTTTATATGGTGAATCAGAATCGGAATAAGTTCGGCATGGCTGGAAAATATGTGTCAGATGTTTTTTGGGAAACCAAAATGTTCGTGAGTCAAGCGCCAACTACTAAACTACTAAAGCTTCCGCGCTGCAAAGTGGAAGTTGTGAATGTGCGAAGTTGCGCAATATATGACTGAACTGTGAGCATTCAGTAGGCCTACTATAAGTATTAAAAACACTCCTAAAGCACAGTGGGTACAACCGGCCGAACAGTTGCACATTTACTGCACACTTATTGCCGGATTTTACTGCCTCTGTTAGTAGGCCTAATAAATCCTGCAAGCCAATAATTAGAGACCGATAGGCTGAATCCTGATAGTGTGAGGTCTTTGCCGCTCGTCAACACATGTGACAATACTGCATTAGCAAAGATTAACTCGCTAAATAGACAAGTGAGAATATAGATTATGCATTCATTCATTCATTCATTCATTCATTCATTCATTCATTCATGCATTCATTCATTCATTCATTCATTCATTGCTAAGATAACCAACATATCCAAAGGGAGTCTGTTTCAGGTATAGATGACCCAACCTCCGAAAAAGCGGCGCCATGCATTGCAACGTTCAAGCATAGGGAATAACCAGTAGGGCCTACACCCGAATAGAGGAACGAGGATTACTCCGGCGGGACAAAACCTTAAATGGGGAAGTAGATTTCGAGTAAATACAAATGAGCATTCCCCATTAGAAACCGCATTTCTATATGGGCTTGGCGATGAGTCAAAGCCAAATAAAAATGCAAGATAAGATAAAAAATTTAAATACTAGTAATAAATCTAGCAGCTGCACACAGCACACGTTCAAGCTGCCAACTGCGCTACAGAGGGATGCCCATAATATGGGTGGTACTATTGTAATGGTAGGCGGTCTTGATTAATATCGCAGTAGATTAGTTGGCTGACTGGTTGGCTTTCTGGCTGATTGATTGACTGGCGAATGGGGATTTTATTCATTTTTTATTTCTTAAGAGGAGCTACTCAATCCGTAATTTTAATCACGAATTTGTATAGCGCCTTTTCAAAGAAATTCCTCGGAGGCGATCCCGACCTGACAATACAAAATCACGATAAAACAGAATGGTTTAGAAATGATTACAGAAAAGAAACAGAGGAAGACACAGAATCTCATATCATATGTCACTAGACAACTTATTCGAAAAACATAACGGCGCCACCATAGTAAACCTTCTATGAATTTTCTGGACTACAGAAGTCTGGACAACTCCTTGTAGAGCACAGCAGAGATCTACAGTTTTAAGTATAGATAAGACCTATCATCATCAAATATTCGTTTAATAGAAATTCAGGTTGACAAAACCGCAAACTGAAAAAGATAATGAAATGGTAGAGTTCGGTTAGTTCTAGGTCGACAAGCCATGGGGTCAAACAGTCAATCCCACCTAGGTGTTATTCAATATTGTCAATACATGTTCTTGTACAGGAGTCGTGATATAAAATTTCTATTGTCCTTCGGTGGTAGTCGCATGACGGTGGATTTAAATGTTCAAATCTAGGTACATACCCAATTCGTGTAAATTTTCGTGTGGAAGTGCCATTTTCAATATTTCTGGGTTTTATTTTAATATATGACTTTGCTCTTTACAGCATACGGAAATGTTGATATAACTGTCAGATAATTTACGACTATTAGCGCTCTTACCAGAAGAATGATATTTTCTAAACATTTGCATTTTGACTGTGGATGCTTCTTACCTTTGGAATTGTTGTATGCGAATGAATCGGCGTTGGTGAGAAGTGGTCCAGCCTGGTGAAAGGATATTAAAGTAAAGACCAGGAAGCACAATGGAAGAGATAGTCTCCTCTTCTCCATTCTGCAAACCAACGATCAATCCGAGTCTCCTGATAGATCAGCCTTCACCTAATCCTTCTGATTCACGCAAGTCTTACTCAAACGTGTCTTCAAACGCTGGCTCTATCAGTCGAGTTTTGTCACTTGACGGACAGTAGTAAATACTTGAAATTAAGCGATCATCCAACTACAACGATTGAAGGCGACTCAACTACAGGATGTCAGAGTTTAAATGACTGCATGTTTGCTGGCAGATGATAGGCAGCTGTTGAATGTTTAACCCTTACATGTATGCCGCAATCAGAGAAAATTTTACACGCAGAGCCATTTTACACGCGGAGCTATTTTTCAAGTAAACATCTGAACCGGAAGAGATATTCGTAGAATCAGATCTCACATGCTGTATTAGTTTAACTGATTGATGCTCTGTTTTTCAGCCGATTTGGCCATTGCAACTCAATTCTAATATTATTCTGCTAAACTTAAAGCTCCCGAGCTATCTCTGTGCAATGCTTACTCTTCGTGCTTGAACATGTAACACTTGATCCACTGAGATCCTGTTATCAAGTCGTTTGAAGTCGCTGGGCTCTCAGACCTCTTCGGTAGCTGGTCCAAAGCTTTGAAATTCGTTGCTCAATTCTGTTCCTTTGTTAGTGCACCAAGTTGATCAGCGGCTTCATTAGTTTTCTACAAGCAGTTTAAATGACAACACCAGCTGACGTATACAAATTCAACACCGTCAATCCGCTTGGCTATAGGCCTATTATAGACAATACACTATTGTCGATTTTTATGGGGCGCAAGTAAAACATGAATTTAAAAAATCCTCTGTTGTGCCGTGTACATTGTACAATGAACCCTGACCTCTGAAACCAGAACATATCCCCTAAACTAAATTGAAGCAAGGTGGGGCTAAATGCTATCTAATTAAAGTTAGATGCCTAATAACGGAACTTGTCACAGGCTAATTTACAATGTTCAGAGTATCCGACGGTTTGAAGCTCCTGACTTGATGTGAAGACCCTATGCTGCAGTTAAACTTTATGACTATCATCAGCTTTAAATGTTTGCACTAGCATGTGCAGTTTAGTCTGTTCTGTATGTAGTCAGGCCAATTTGCAACTGTATCATAATAATCATTGACATTGAAATTTATTATTATTTTATTCGTTTGTTGGCAGCAATAGGCTACAGATGAACTTACCGCTATCAGTACACTGCATGAAATAACGATATTGTGTCACATAAATTGTGAAATTTCAACAAGTTAATCTAGTATCGTAAACTTTGGTTACATTAGCTTCTATTGATATTGACACGTATGAAAAAGCAGACTGACAAGACTGTTGTCATTTCAAAGTTTTTATTAGAAGTAGACTAATTGAAGTAGGCCTACAGACAACATAGGCCTAGTTATATAGGTGAAATCGGGAATAGCATTTCTAACATAAGCTTAAATCTACCTATTCAGCATCAGCAGCAGACTATTTCATTATTTCATTAATGCAGTAAACACAGTAGGCCTAGGCCTATTACCGTATTCAGTCTTGGTTGACTGTGTTTGAGATATTGGATAGATGTGGGCTACTTTTGAAGACAAAGTTCGGATTCAGGAAAGTTTTGAACAAATTCTACTGACTCTTTCATTTCATGTGGTTTGCTAGAAATGTGTCATTACTGTTACATTGCCAGTTTGTTTGCATACTTATGAATGGGTCATTACTGTTACATTGCCAGTTTGTTTGCATACTTATGAACGGGTCGAGGTCTGTTACCAAAGACTGCTGCCTATGTTGTAAATTTTTACATAATGTCAAATTGTAAAACTGCAACTGTTATTGTTTAACTAATCGCCATCCAATACTGAAACTGATAATTAGGGGGCCCTACTTAGTGGGACCAAGGTCCCTTCTGGTCCCCCTATTGTAACCACTCGAAATACTTGTATGTAATATCATCTGTGTAATACCTGTTTGGCTACAATAAAATGATGGTTATGGTTATGGTTATGGATCATATCGCTCTTCCAAGGTTACGATAAGTAAGTAGGCCTAAACTTTCGTTAATGTAAGACAGACGCTCATATTTTACGAAATAAACAGGTTGCTTTAATAGTTCCTGCCACGTATAGGCCTGTACTAGGAAACTGCAAACAGGACCTTCAGTGACAACTCCTATAAGCGCTTCACGATAGCCTATAGACGATTCTACGAAATTTTAATTTATTGGCAGCTTAATGATTCTCACGATGGTGAAGCTATTCAGAATTCGAAGGAATTATTAGTCCGACATCGGGAGAACATAGTCGAGATTTTCGGTCACACGCTTAATTAGACTATCCTATTCTGTGGGCATACCGGGTAAGAACTAAGAACGTGAAAATCCGTTGCCTTTCGCTCTATTATTTGATCCAAATCACAGAGGTGGTCACGCGGTAACAAATGTAGGCGTGCATTAAATCATTTGAACCCAGTTAAATCTCAATTATCACCCGAGACCAGACGCAACATTCTCCGGAATACACACAAACATTTGCTAGCCAATAGCTTAAATCCTAATCGTTATCCTTAGACGTCGACTTCTTTACCCGACCCCTAGGCTTACCTTAGACATTTTTCTGTCACAATTTAATCATCAATACAAATCTACGCGCCTGTGATAGCCCTCCACTGTTTACTTTTCTAATCAACTTAACATTGTTTGCATATTGATGAGGTTACTTTTGTTCCTGGCAAACGTTTACATAATTTAAGCTAGCATGTAAGAAAGAACATGTCGTTTAGAAACAGTTCGAAGATGACTTGCAGACAATGATACCCTATGTACTTCGTCAGATTGTATGCAGGCCTATACTTTCGGCAACGAAACAGATGCCCTTGTTAAGCGTTTCATTCATCCATATGACACGTTCTCTGATTTCTGTAACTAGACCAACCTCAGATGATCAGGGTACAAGAGACGAACATTGGCATTTAAGCCATTGTGACGCAGATTCTGACATAACACGCTCTGGGGCGTGGAACCAGAATTAGTTCAGCAATTAAATGAACACTTAAAAAATTTCTTTTAAAAACAAAATGTAAGAACGATGTCTACTATTATTGACTATCATTATGTGAGTATGTCATCTGAATTGAAGATGCCCCATTTCTGTTGCTCTCTCATGCATGGTGCTCCTTTTAAATGGCCTTCTCTACATAATTTTAAGCATAGGCATTTAGTGGAGAACCTGTCCAGTTGTCCCACAAATCAGAAAAAGATCGACTGCTATGTGGTATTTATCTATTCCAGCTACGTGTATATCTGTTACCAGCGTTAGTCTGCTATAATTCGTCATTTGTTGTTCTGATCATTGAAGCCACATCACTCGCCCGTGTCTTTTGAAATAATAGGCCTACTTATCTAACAAATAAAGCCGAGACAATTAATAAAAATAATAATTACTGAGATCATTATTAAAATTACTATTGATATTAACATTAATAATAATATCGTTATTACTTTATTGTTTTCATTGTTGTTTTCATTATCGTATTATTATTTTTTTAAACTAAAACTTGACCATATCTACTGCTACAAATTTACTCGAGAGGCCCTAGAGGTTGATAATGGCGTGTTGCGTCTGTCGGCCTACACCATATTTAAAATGGCCTTCAAACTTTGTAAGCTTCAACCATGTACGACGCTCGTTTACATTTCTTCTCTAGTTGCATTGTTAACATGCGGTGTACCACAGGGATCAGTGCTTGGCCCTCTTTTGTTTACACTATAAAAACTTACACGACACCATTAGGAGCATTGCTTGATAATCATTCGCTGAGATATCATTTCTATGCTGATGATACTCAAATTTACATTTCATTTGATAATCTGTCATGTGACTCATCTATACAGATGTTGTCTGCTGTCTTTGATGAAGTACAGTCCTGGATGGCATCCAATAAACTCCTCCTTAACCCATCAAAGACTGAATTTCTGTTACTTGGCACTCCACAGCAACTTAAGAAATTTGATGGGCTTAAGTCATTGAAACTGGGTGACTCAGTTATTGAGCTGGCCGACGCTGCACGCAACTTAGGCGTTGTTTTTAATTCTAGCATGTCTCTCACTGGCCATGTAAACAGTATTTGTAAGTCATCCTATATGTTCATTCGTGACATACGCAGAATTAGGCGTTATGTGCCCATGTCTGCAAGAATATCTTTTAGTCCAGGCAATCTAGCTCAAATATACCTTCAACCTGGGCAAAATTGCTTCAGAAGCTTTTTAAACGGTTTCCTGCTCAGTTTCCATTGCTGAATAACATATCCAAAATCCGCCAAAATCCCACCACGGAGTCACTCCCAAAAAATGCATTTTATCCAAGATGGCGGCCAATAATGGCGCCAACACAGAAAACAGTATATATAAGGTCATAGGTAAGCTACAATGACAAATGAAGTATCAACTTTGACATTATCAAGGTCAAGGAATCGATTTATCGTAGTGGCAATAGTGTCGGATCGTTACTATCCAAGATGGCGGCCAATATGGCCGCCAAAACCCAAAATATGTATAAATCAGGTCAGAGGTAAGCTATAGTAACAAATGAAGTGTCGAATATAATATATTCGAGGTCAAGAAATCGATTTATCGTAGTGGCAATAGTATCGGAATGTTACTATCCAAGATGGCGGCCAATATGGCCGCCAAAACAGAAAAATATCCATATATCAGGTCATAGGTTATCTGCAATAACAAATGAAGTGTCAAATTTAATATTATCAAGGTAAAGGAATCGATTTATCGTAGTGGCAATAGTGTCGGAATGTTACTATCCAATATGGCGGCCAATATGGCCGCCAACACACAAAAATACGTATATCTCAGCTCATCAAGTCTGGATCGGGGGCCTTTGAAACTGCTCTTCGGAAGTCGGAACCATCACCTTCTCAACGACACTGACGAAAACTTTAATCGGAATGTCTCTGAGCTGTTTGACTCCTATGAGGCTGTGATAACTGAGCCACTAGACACATTTTCTCCCACCACGCTCAGTCAAGATGCGTCACTGTACCCTCTCGCCGTGATTTAATGCTGAACCCTTAGGTGTCAAGCCAGGCACCTGAAGAGAGTTTATAGACGAACGCGATCTCCGAAAGATCAGACCACCTGGATCCGCTTTGTCCGAAACATGCAATCCTTCTACCGGAGCAGGGAGCAGGAATACTGGGAGGCCGTCATCGGCCGACGATCAGGTGAACCAAAAAAGCTCTGGACAATCTTCAGTGACCTTCGTGGCCGACGGTCGGGTATTCAACGGTCACAGACTCCGCCGCCTTTTACTGTCGACGTGTTTCTGAAGAAACTAGCATCCACGATTTCTTCCATCCGTCAGACAACCTCCTCTGCTTCACCGCCGGACTATCCGACTACAGACAGTAGCCTTTCGACTCTTCGCGAGATCAAGAGTGCTGAGCTACGAGTGTTCATTTTAACCTTCGCGCCAAAAAGTGCGAGCTCGATCCTGTACCCAGTCTTGAAGCGGGATGGACTGGATTCAAGTGATTAAGCAAATTACCGCCTGATTGCAAATGTGACATTTCTTTCTATGGTTCTGGAATGTATTGTCGCTATTGTTTATCTCTCTATATATATAAATGGTTTGCTGCCTTCAAGTAGTCTGGCTTCAGGAAGAATCACTCTATGGAGACCTACTAGACCGCCTCCTGTCTGACCTCTATGGCGCCATGGATGTCGGACAGATCGCTCTCTCTCTTTCTCTCTTGACCATCTTCGATGTCAATCAGCTCAGTTTTGACTCTCTTGACCATCCTGTGCTCTGTCAACGCCTTTCTGCTTCTTTTGGGCTGACAGACAAACTGCTAGAGTGGCTTCTCTTCTTCCTGTCAGAGCGCACTAATTGTATAGTCTTTGGCTCCTCTATGTCCAGCTGGGTTCTTGCCCTTTTGGTGTTCCAACCATGGGTTCGGTGCTGGGCCGAATGCTCTATTATCTAAACGTCTGGTATTGGGGTCATGCTGGCGTCATGTGGGCTTCTGCACCAGCTATATGATGGTGATGTGCAGACCTGCATCCGTTACAGCCCGGTTGCGTGGTGGATTGCCGTTCAGCAGATGTGCCAAACTATGGATGCCTTTTCCACTTGGTTAGCATCCAATCGCCTGCTTCTAAACGCCTCTAAGACTCAAATCCATTTGGTTGTGTGGTGGTAGCCGGCTGGCGAGCATTGACCAGTGCCTGCAGTGGCGGAAACATGTTCGCTCCCTATCCCATGACTCTGCTGTGATCCATGTTTTTGTTACTAGCATATTGGATCACTGCAATTTGATCCTGGTGAGTCTGCGACGTAGCCACTTGGACTAATTGGGCGCATTGACCGGTTCCTCCATTCAGCTGCTCGTCTTACAGGGGCTTTCCCAAATATGCTTTTGTTTCTGTATTATATGTGGGATGTATTGTACTGGCTCTCTGTCCCACAACGCATCTCTAACAGGGTTGTCTGGCGGTGCATACATGGCTGTGCGTCGGTCTACCTGCATGATCTTTGTCGTCCGCTCTGGGATACAGCTGGCCGTCGAGTCATCCGATCTTCTGCTGGGGGAGAACTCTAGTCCCTCATGCTCGCTCCTCAATTAGGCAGCTCCGTGTCTTCTCAATGGTTGGACCTTCCATTTGGAATGGACTCCCATTAGAGATTGGTCTGCTGCCTTGGGGTAGTGCGATTGCATTTAATAAGTTGCTAAATATTAGTTCAGCAGCTGGGCTGGGAGCGCCTCTGAGTAGCTCTCTTGAAGGGGCGCAATATCAAATTCCTTAAATAAATGAATGAATAGGTAATCCACAATAACCAATGAAGTGGCAATAGTGCGGGAATGTTACAATCTAAGAAATCATGAAAAGATCTTCAAAATCAAAGCTTTAAAGGATGTGCTTCTGCTGTTGTGAGCGCTACAAATAGTTTTCAAGAAATATACATTTTTTTCTGTGTTGGCGGCCATATTGGCCGCCATCTTGGATAGTAACATTTCGACACTATTGCCACTAAGATAAATCGATTTCTTGACTTTGAATATATTATATTCGACACTTCATTTGTTATTGTAGCTTACCTCTGACCTGATATATACATATTTTTCTGTTTCGGCGGCCATATTGGCCGCCATATTGGCTGCCATCTTGGATAGTAACATTCCGACACTATTGCCACTACGATAAATCGTTTCCTTTACCTTGATAATATTAAATTTGACATTTCATTTGTTATTGCAGCTAACCCATGACCTGACATATGGATATTTTTCTGCTTTGGCGGCCATATTGGCCGCCATCTTGGATAGTAACATTCCGATTCTATTGCCACTACGATAAGTCGATTTCTTGACCTTGAATATATTATATTCGACACTTCATTTGTTACTATAGCTTACCTCTGACCTGATTTATACATATTTTGGGTTTTGGCGGCCATATTGGCCGCCATCTTGGATAGTAACGATCCGACACTATTGCCACTACGATAAATCGATTCCTTGACCTTGATAATATCAAATTTGATACTTCATTTGTCATTGTAGCTTACCTATGACCTTATATATACTGTTTTCTGTGTTGGCGCCATTATTGGCCGCCATCTTGGATAAAATGCATTTTTGGGAGTGACCCCGTGGTGGGATTTTGGCGGATTTTAGATATGTTATTCAGCAATGGAAACTGAGCAGGAAACCGTTAAAAAAGCTTCTGAAGCAATTTTGCCCAGGTCCAACTGTATATTGCCTGGACTATTTGGCAAATGCATTGGTTTCAGTCGCCTAGACTATTGTAACTCGCTTCTTACTGGTATAAATAAATCAAACATACTGAAGCTGCAGAGGGTTCAGAACTCTTTGGCTAGAGCCATAACTAATACATCCAAATATGAACATATAACCCCTGTGCTTAAATCTTTGCATTGGCTTCCTGTTCAGCAAAGAATTCGTTTCAAACTGGGGCTCATAGTTTATAAAACTTTGAACTCTGGCCAACCACAATATTTTAAATCTGTTCTTATTCCTCTGACTTATCATTATTCAATGAGGTCATCTGATTGTCTTTGTCTGGTCATACCTAAATCAAGAACTGTTCTCGGTGAACGAGCTTTTCAGTATCTGGACCTACTTTTGGAACTCTTCCTGTGTCTGTACGCTGTGCTCAGTCGCTTGTGTCATTTCGTTCTCGGCTGAAAACTTATCTCTTTCAAATTGCTTATCCACCTTAGGCTGCCTCTCTGTCTCTTACGGAATGATCTTCTGGATGTTGACCTGATTACGGCTTGGTTTTGGTGTGCCATCGGTTGATGCCTTGTGCATTAGACACCGGCGCAATAGAAGTTGCTAATTACATTACATTACATTACATAAATGAGCGACTAAAAACAGGTCGGTGATAGCAATCTACCTGACACCAATGTCCGATTTGCCGGGGTCGGGGTTGGAACCCCAGCTTCTTCTTTCGACCCCCACTTCTATTCTTTGGTCGACCACTGGGGGTTCACTTGACCACCTCAAATTCATTACCCAGAGTCCTACACCAAACGACTTTAAACTAATATATAGCAGCATGAATTTGCAATATACTACAATGCGCAACCGGCTGACTGTTGGTCCCATCAGAATCCTGCTGATGATCAGCATTAACGGGTCATCGCTAAAGCATTGGTGCCTTAGATGAGCGACCATTGTGGACGAACAAAAGAAAAGTGCATCGCAGTTGACTGTTGGCCATTGTAGAATCCTGACGTTTTATCAAAGTTCATTAACTTCATTTTAAAAAACCAGACTTCGAAGTACCCGAGGTATTAGTTATTGTTTTGTGAATCAGAGCATTCAATTTGCAAACTCCGATGAATTATATCCACTGCGAGTGGTTTGCGACGCGAGGAAGAAAATTAATTGACGCTTGCAAATTTTTATTATTCATATGTATTTCGGATCCTCTGCTTCTTTTTAACAAATCGGGCCCTGCCTAACACTGATAACCTAGTCCTAGCCTACTGATACCAAGAGACAAGCTTCGAACACAATATATTCTTTCAATTATTGATCAGTCACAATATTAAGCTATAGTTTGAGCAAACGAGCAGCGCTGTATGTAGACAATGCTGACGCTTTTCGTGTTTAATTAATTTAGAAAAATCAGCTAGAAGAACAGCTGCATGAGGGTGCTACGTCGATGACGAAAGCCTATCCTAAAGATATTGATCTAAGCCTTTTATGATGAACTTTCTCTGGTCGCTGCAGTGGGTATATACTCTGCCGCGAGTCGAGCTCTTTGCGTTTGTCTGGAATAAATGGGCTCATCCCCGATGGATAACATTTATACTCGTAGTAATACCAGTCGTGACCATAGTGCTATCTACCCACGTCAACAACTATCTCGTCTACCACGACGGCCTTGTTAACCTATGGTTCTGGGAGTGCTACTAAATCTTTTTACGGTTGCTGTGTCTAGTTGATTTTCCTTTGATTCTGTGTCTGTCCTGCTTTAAGAAAAGCTGCCATGTATAATTATTTCCGTCCTACATTGTAACTCCGCTCTGCTTCTGATTGAATTCCTTCTGCACTTACTCCGTCTCCATCTAATTCTGTCTGGGTCTGTAAGCTTTGATTACTCTGACCATCCATTAACCAATACCCGTTTAATTTATATCATACCTTAAGTTGCTTTCAGTTCCTAAGACATACGCTACTTATGTAGCTCATTTTGACTAGGTTATAGTATGATAATGCACATCCAAATAATCCTTGGAGTCCTTGGAGATTCCGGCTACATGTTGAACAGGCATTCGTCGCCTGTTGACCGCTAGATGGAAGCGCCACCACTGAATAACAGTCAGTGTTACTCCAAGACCCGCGTCTCTCCTCCGCCGACTGGCAAATCAGGGAACCCGTGCCCCGTTCTGCAGTCACGTTAGCCAAGAATATATATCGAGGCGTGTGTGACGTGTCCACTCAAAAAATAATGCTATATTTAGGAAAAGTGAATGGGTTCCAAAGAAAAATTGGATGTCTAATTCCAGCGAAGCCTTCTAATTTTCTCTTTGAAGTGATTGTAGGCCTTTAACATGTGAACTTGTGAAGGTTACCATTATATAGTCGGTTAAATACGCTTGTCTGCACAGTGCACATAATAGCAATAATGATAATAATTGATAAGATTGTGATTCATGTCAATTCATAAAATACATGAGCAATTGAGCATTTATTTAACAGATTTAACAGATTAAAATTCATAGAAATGTACACACTAAGTTTATAGAATAGTTATGCAGTGCCGTTTCGCCGTTAAGTTCGGGACTCGATTCTCGGTGCTACGAAAGTCTATGAAAATGAGCAAATAGGTATCTGAAATAAATAATTGGAAACCCAAGAAATATCAATTCACATATTCTACATAGGATAATCGAAGAAGATAAAATCCACACATAAACATAGAGCACAACTACAACAAATAGATAGATAGATATTCGTTTTATTTTCTGACAGGTTGACAGACCGCAACCAGTTACAATAGAATAGAACGTTATTTAGGTGCTTACAATACATGTATGAGTAATAACTCGTAGCAATGCCTGGTATAGGCCATAAAATCTTTACATTTTAAGTAACAGCATCGAAAATACAGCTAAAATTATGACGGTACAAAACTGAATCAGAATGTCATACATGGATTTACATTTACATAGATTGCAGATGAAATTGTTATACAAAAGTGGCAAAATAAATGTCACTTTCATAAAAAGTTGAGAAATGTAGGCCTATATCAATAGAAATGAAAGAATAATTATTGTTGCCTTATGCCATGGACGAGCAGATAAAAATATGCTCGTCCGAGAACGGCTTTGATTAATTGAGATAATTGAGCATCTACGTGTTCTTTCTTAGCCTTTAGTTTAGTAGTTCTTGATCTCGCCTTTTGAAATAATTATAATTATTCAGATTCTTTTATAATAATAATGATGACGATGATGACGATGATGATGATAATAATAAGAATAATAATGATAATAATATCATTATTATTATTGTAGTTAGTAGTAGCAGCAGCATCAGCATCAGCATCAGCATCAGCATCAGCAGCAGCAGCAGCAGCAGCAACAACAATAATAATAATAATAATAATAATAATAATAATAATAATAATAATAATAATAATAATAATAATAATAATAATAATAATAATAACAATAATAATAATATTCCAGACAAATCTGCATTTATTAATGATGAAAAAATAATAATCACTTAATTTCTTTTTGAACACGAGGGGCATAGCTACCTCTAGTAAAATACTATAACTACTACTACAACAACAACTACTACTGACAACTACTACTGCTGCTGCTGCTGATGATGATAATAATAATAATAATGCTTTATTATTATACTTATTTAATAAAAGTTCTACGAACGCAAAGTCAAACTGTTTCAAACTCGAAACTGAGGTGCTATATCAAACTAATTAGGCTACTGAAATTCTCTGCAAAGTGCGGGTAGCTCGAATAAGACAAGTCTTCAATTCGTTTGTGAAACCGGACGAGAGAAAGAGAAATGTTCTCGACTATAACGTTGTTAGTGAGTTCGCTTGATAAGTTAAGAATTAGTGCACGAGATGCCATGGAGATATCAATGTGGAAGAACCAATAAAGAACTGGTCATTATGAAATTAGTGCTCATTGTTTGTTTAAAAAAATAATGCCTATGCGGTAGGCCTACGCGTGTGACAGAGGAAAGAGAGAAAAGCAGACCAAGAAGAGGCATATAAAGAGAGATAGAGAGACACAACATCAAATACAGTGAAAACAGGGCTACAGTGGATAGCATGCAGTTAAATAAGTTGGTGTAGGATGCTTCTTTGTAGAACGGAGATGGTTTATTGGAATTCTGCGGTTTGGTTTCAATGATGAAATAATTGTCATTGATTGTCGGCTCATTCATCTGTCCCATGCAGCTGTAGTTGTCATGGAGGCTTTTTGTTGATCTTGAAGAGGGGATCGGTATACGCTTATTCTGGACTCGGAGATCATCACCCGGGTGCAGACAGTATTCGGAGATTCCTGTCCCCAAAGAGTTTGATGACTGCACTTTGGAAGAATTTTAATCTGCAGAAACATATTGCAACAATATCTCGCTCAAATTAAAGACTGCTCTACCCATTTACACATGCTAAAGTTAGCATACCCTGTACCTAGGCCCTAGCATATGTCAACGTCTTCTGATAACTGTCTCAAAATGCCTTCAGTTTAGATAAGATATTTATTAGCACAATTTAATTGTTTGCAATGCGCTCTTATTTATGTACATTTAGATCTGGTTAATAATACAACTCTTTTAAAGAGTCACACGGGCGCTAGTATTGATGAATGGCCTATCCAAATCTTTTTTATGTAACGAGAGTAGTATCGAGAACAGCGTATGTAAAACAATATGCATTTTTTAATTCTGCAAAATGTTAGTCTGATTCATGATTGCATTCTTAAAAATTTTCAAAGCCCAACTTGAAAACTGAGCGCAGCGTTAAGTCAGAGGTGGTGTCCAAAAATACCGTAAGAAGCAACAAAGTGTCCAAGGGACAGGAGATACAAGAAATGAATATAATGTTGGCAGCTAAAAAAAATTTAAAATGCTAAAAATAATTGTTTCCAACCTTCAACAACGTCCAGGTAGCTAGCTCCTCTCGATGATTTCGGCTGCAGATAATCAGCCTGGTTGGTAAGCATGCACTTTAATTCCATCTCATCAGACGGCAATTTCTTTTTATCGGCTTCAGTGGCATCACTAGTGGTACCTTTGGCACCACATTCCTCTTCCCTGCACGGGTCCGACGCGTATCGGTTGCTATATTTGAGGTTCTGCTCTTCCTTCTGCGAAGACTTGAGGCTTCGAGCGGCAGCCGCTTCTTCCAGATCGAGGTATTTGGGGACTTCGGTCGGAGAACAGGTCGATTTTGTGTCGAAAGAACACGCTTTCCGGCAGCTGGTTTCGTAGTTATTGTCCTCTTCCTTTATCTGTTTTGCGAGGAAATTAACGCAACAATTGCAGTGCCCACATGGTCATGAATAGGCAGATTCAATTCACTACAACATATTATAACGGTGAAGAATTTCCTGTTGAAATGTATCACTGTTTAATTCGAGGACTGTACAGTGTACACTGTTTATAAGTTCTTAAGCACCGTCCATCCAGATTTCGAGCGACAATCCCTGCACCGTCGCCAAGAGATCAACATCCACTGCCCGAACAACCTAATTTTCTCATTCCCTACAGCCACACATTTCCGGTGGACCCGTGTCAGCTGTTGCTCACAGTTCAACAACCCCAACGACCAATTTGGCGTGCACTCTTTTAAGCGCCTAGTTTGGGGGGGGGTGTCCAATGGAAACGCCTATTCAGGGCCCAGCAAATATCAACGGCAGCCACCATTCAATAATGATAAATGCATATTAGAACTTGAAGAAGGAATTAACAGTTAGAAGGTCCCACCAATTCTACCGACACTCTTGGATTTACCGAGTACAAAGTGGACCATGGAGGATTGATTTTAATCTCCCACCCTAGCGTCTTCTCGGCGAATCTTAGTCACAATAATTTCCTCATGTCTACACAGCAAAAATAATGGATTGCAATAAGGCTAAGTCGTGGGCGCTGCTGGAAGATTACCATAAAAGTTTTTGTAATTGTTTAGTGGAGATCAATATGACCATGCATCAAATGATGCAGTCAACGTACTGTCCTGTAGGTATAGCCTACAAATTCTCAACTGCACAGTTTGAGGACAATACTTGGGCATACGTCTGGATTTTACCAGGCATCTTATGGATATGTTCGATCTCCAGATGAAATCAGAAGCCCTTCGATCAGTCCTCATTGAAAGGTTCAAAATATCTGGGTGCGCCCGTTTTAATCTCCCACTGCGCATCAGCCCTTGTCGTTTATGTTAAATTTACCTATGAGAGTCCTTTTCGGTATAATTTTCCAAAAGATATCCTTTGCTCTTAAATTGTTGGTGACAAGGCAATAACTAGCCCCCTCTATAGAGTCTGACGAGACTGACGACTCAATCAGAATTAAGTTAATTGCTCAGTCTCTATAGAAGTGTCAATGGAAACGTTAATGCCCATGAGGTGTTGGTTCTAACCTCCAGTCGAGGCGACTATCAGTCGTTCACGCACAAACTCTTATTAAACATTCAAATTTTTAAGAAAATTGTCAAAAGGGTAGGTTTTACAATAGCTGAAGGGCGAGTCTCTCTACTCAGTTAGCAAATAGCTATAATTGTTGACGGTTGCAACGTTCCCAAGCATCCAGAATTTAAAGTTTGGATGCCAAGACACATTACAATTGCCCGATCAAATTTTCCACACTGTGCAAAGAATGAAGAAATTGACCACGGTTGAAAGGTAAGTGAACATTTATGTTTACTCTAGGACCAAAATACGTTTATGTCTGTTTTGTTAAGAGGTTATGATTTATGACATTGGAATATTTGGGGAAGACGTTTGAGGAGGATAGTAATGAATGAGTGGGAAATACGTCGTTGAGTCGAGACGAGAACAAAAAACGACTGGAAAACAAATGCAGCTCGTCGTTTAAGAGTTAAAAGGAACTTTCTGTCTTAATCTCCTATGGCCTATGCAATAGACCAACAGTATTACTTCAGCAAAATGACCAAGGGTAGATAATTACGGTTTGCAACTTAGTAGCATCTCAAGAAAGATTATTGTCAGTTCATCAGAGTTGGCAGATTCTGATTATGAGGACTATGATTATGATTATTATTTGGATTATGAGGCTTTATGTAGATCTAAATTAATTACAGCGCGATAAAACTCACGCTGCTCATTTTGTCGACGTATCCGTATCCTGAGTCCACCAGAGGATTGAAGCCACCTAGAAGATCCTGTGGTCGTAGATACTCGTCAGCTGTGACCAGCTTCTCGGGTCCCTCATCAGGAAGATTAACGGAACGCAGCCATTCGGTCGCAGTCATGTCCTCCACTACGTTGGGCAGCCGCATGAATTTATCGCCCTATAGTGTCACAACATGCATTCTGATGTAATATTATGACTTCAATACCGTGATAGCACTGATAGGCCTATACATAAATCATCAGTCGTTGACTACTACAGCGCAGTCCTAATAATGAACAAGTTTCAAATGGTGGCGTAGTCTACTGAAGGCAGTCCGGTAAGACACAGTCCATGGAGTATAAACAATTTGGAATAGAAGTTCTTATGTGAAGGTCTAACACTGAAACACTCAGAAGAGCGAACGGACGCATAGTAATAGGCTAGTGCTTTCCAGAAATTTTGACCATCCGATGGCAACAAATGCTGATACAACAAATTACGCTACGCTGTGGAAAACTCGAAAACATTAGCCAATTTACCAGAATGACAATACCAATATGTATCTTTGAGGGGCGCTACATAAGTCCTCTGAAAGAATCAGTATTTACTGCACATTTCTAATTCTTAGTCATATTGGTGAGCTCATTTTACTTTTCGCAGCATGTGGTAATTTTGTGGTACGTGTTGTAATATTTTTACTGGCAGTGGTATTAAAAGGTACCGAAAACTTGAAGATCCTCCAAGTTATTTACCGGAATAACAACATATCGTCCAGGATCCTTAGTCATATTCGTGAACTCGTTTTCTAGTTCAACAAATGTTGGTCGACTGTCTGCATCAAACATCCAACCTACAGATGCAATATATATAATTTAAAACTTTATGTAATAAGATTTTTTATAAAACAATTATATATATACGCTTTGGTGGGGTACGTAAAAAGGCTCTGAACGACATATCTTAATCAATCAATCGATAAATCAATAAACCAATAAATCAATCATCATTTTATTGATACCACAAGTCCAGTGTTTGTACAGACAATGTCAACGCAAAATCGTACAGAAGTAAACCATTAGACTACTAAGATAATGCATTCATTTAGAATATGTAAACGGGAGTAGTGGTTCAAAAGAAGACCTCTAAGGAACCCAAGTCTCGCTATAAAAGGTCCCCTATGAAAGGAAGAAAATTACGCCAGTATAAGGTAGGACTGAGAGTAAGAAAAGGCTGCCACTCCATAGAGAAACATACTGGCGCTTTTTCCAAACTGGTAATAGCATGAAAATACTGAGTTATAAGTAATGATTAGGAGTAGCCATAGATCTTTCAATAACAATGAATCAAGATGATCAACAACCAGTGTCACCAAGTTAGGTCAAATTAAAAATTACATATTATACACAAAAACAAACTCAACAATAACCTAAACTATAACTGAACAATACTTAATTATAAAGCATTGGTGAGCTGACAAAAGGATCACAGTTAATGACACAGTATCTTAGAATTGAGAAGGTAGGCAAGCAGCTGTTTTTTAAACATAAGTTTGAGTTATAGCGCAAGACGTGGGGACGTTAATTCCAGATGTTGTGGCCCACTGCAACTACTGAGAATTTACGTAAGTTCGTTCGTTAGAATTCTCATATAGGCCTACGTGTTACTTATATTCGTGTAAAGTGAGAACGTAAATCAAATATCAAAAATTTATTTATAATAATTAGAGAATGGTAACAAGTTGAAAGTATATCGATCCGAGACTTGATACTCCCTAATTTTGTCTAGCTTTAGTACACTTAATTGCTGAAATAAAAAAAAATAGTAAAACTAGTACTAGTAACGACCCGCACAATGCACTTCTGAAGTGTATGAAGTCTTAGTAATTTCGCTTCATAGTTTGATGCCCAGACCAAGATACGATAAGATAAATAAAAGTAAACTAGTGAATACTAAAGATTCACAAAACTTTTCTTGAGACAATTGAGAAGATGAGTGTAATTATTCTTACACATTTGGCTATTTTAGTTGAGAGATAGTTAATGCGCACCGAATAATACATGCGTAGAGTTAAGCGTAGGCAGCACGAAGTTTACCGTAATCCCATAATTAGGCTATTTGTTTTAATTTGCTTTATATTATTAAACTGCGTCTGACACAAATTGTACAACGCAGCATCAAATTGACCTCTATAATAAAATGTGATGGAGTAGGTCAGCTATTCGGTTGCTGACTTCGAGGTTGCTGTCTTGCAACAGGGAGAGTTGTTGATTCGCAATGTTTACTCATAGTTTACAGGGAGTGGCATTCAACAGAGGAACATTACAACGCTTAATATGTTATTCCAAGTACCTAATGATGTCAGTCTATAATATTGTAATTGGGTTAGTACAACGGTTAACCTTTGCCACTGTTAGCTGCGTGTAAACAATGCGAATCAGTTAGGCTGGATCCATCGAACTTCTTCGAAGTCTGCCATACATATTACATAATAATATAACATAATAATAACGCCTGCAGACCGGCAATTTATCACTAGACCTAGGATGTTCAACTGATCATGTAATCCTTGAATTGATCACGTTTAATTCATTAGTGACGATAATCTTATTAGCTCTTACATTTACTTCAGGTAAACTCTCTATCTCGTAAGACATTTGTCACTCGGATGCTTTATACTCAAATTTATTTTTATCTATTTGATGAACTATGTACACCAAAATGCGGTTAGCAGTTGGTTTTTCAATAAAGAATATGCTTACTTACTTACTTACATGCTTATTATTGCTGCGCACATCTACAGCTGCTAATGACGAGCTGCTCTATAATTAAATTACTTTTGGCGAATTAATGATGGAGGTATCCTGGTCAGGTATAGAGGATCCTGGCGATCGCGTGGTGGTCAATGGGGGTGAGGTTAGGGTGTCCAGAAAAATGATACATCGCAGAAAACACCCATACTCAAGTTTTTCCAATTATTCTATTCATATGACATTGTGTTCTATAAATATTTTTTCAGAATTTTAAATTGTTACTCTTAGGTCGCCCAAAGCCCCCAAACATAGACTAGGCCTACGTGGGGCACGGTGCCCGACTGGTTAGAGCGGTTGGCCTGTAACGCGGAGAGTACGGGTTCGATCCTCGTCCGGGACGGTTACTGTGTAGGGACCGTGAGCAAGTTCTTAACTCACAATTGCTCTACAACATAATTGCAGCTACGCCGCCGAGGCGTGTGCACTTCTAAGCTTTGGGCCACCTTCGGAAGAAGGGCGATATGAAAAATGCAGTTGTATTGTATTGTATTGTATTGTACTTAAATTCACAGACTGAAGGCACCAATGCTCGGGCTTGGAACTTGGCTTCATTATCAAGTTACTCTTTTTATCACACAAAAATTAATGAATCCGATTTGGATAAACTTTTTGTTTGTTTGTCTCGACAAGAGCTATATCTGAGAAAAACATAGACATTCAACTGAAATGAGGGTCATTCTAGGTCATTTAAAGGTAAGAAAAACGAAATAATTTATTATAGCAAAACTAAAAAATGGCCAGATCTCAACCAATAACTGTTGAAATCGGCTAATTTTTCTTGTGCTTCTCGTCTTGACACGGACTACCTGTGGTAAGAAACAAGACAACTAAATGTAAGACAATCCAAGGTTATTTCAAGGTCAAAAGGTCAATTTGAGAAAAAAATTAGAGCAAATGGCCATAACTCAGCGAAATATTGCTCTATTTGAGTGATTCTTTTACGTCATTGCTCGGGCTGACAAGGGCCACATTCGAGAAGACATAGTACTAAAAGGCTAACATAATCCAAGGTCACTTCAAGGTCAAAAATTAAAAATCAAGGACAAATGATCATAACTCAGAATCACCCAAATGAAACAACAGTTGGCTTAGCTACAGTAATTTTTCATTGATTTTAAACTACCATGAGAGCAATGGTGCTTGAAAGCTTGAGACAATATCTTGCTGGGCAGAATGTAACAACCTGAAGCTAAATTGAAGTACATGTAAGACCAGAGAGATGATAATACCTCGTCGATGCGGTGTCATGATCCCTGAGACGCTCAAGGAAGTAAGCAGGTGCCGGCAATAAAGATTTTTAGGCGTCACCATCCAAAGCAACATTAAAGTCACAACACACGTAGCAGATATATCTTGGTCAAATGCATCGTTCCGATGCACTTCATGCGCTACACATCCTCAGGTTTCATGGACTTCCAGCGTGTGCTCTGCAAGAGGTTGCTCGGGCTACATTAATTGCCAGAATGCTTTACGCCAGGGATGGCGAACCTATGGCACGCGTGCCCAAAGTGGCAAGCGCTCATATTTATTGAGCACGCGGAATTTGGAGCGTCCCCCAAATTTCAAAGTTAGAAATAGAAAACCACTGTAGAAATCCACATTTGCTTTTATGAAGGACTTTATGGTAACACCATTTGAAAACCATTTTTAAAATAATGTCTTTGAATTCATTTTTACGCTTTGTAATTTTAAAACTTACACGAGAAAAACAATTATAGCCTATACTGCCAAATTCCGAGGGCAAGCGACGGTATTGTTTTGATAACTAACTGTCAGAGCTTAGACAATTTTTCCTATCTGTTACCTGTAACAAGTTGCGACCTGTCAGCTTGGTGTTGTGAATAAACGAAATTGATTGATTGATTGATTGATTGATTGATTGATTGATTGATTGATTGATTGATTGATTGATTGGGGCATTTTGGCACGCACCTTAAGAAAGGTTTGCCATGCCTGCTTTACGCCATAGCTGCGTGGTGGGGCCTAACCAATGCAGAACAACGGTGTAGGCTCGAGACGGTCCTTGTCAGAGGACATTCCTAATGTGGAGGCGATGGTTAGTAAAGCTGAGGATACGTTGCTATCTGCGGTCCAAAGGAACAGTTCACACGTTCTGACAGAGCTTTCCCACCTACTAATATACGCCAATATATAATGCGGCTCCGACCTCATAATTATGTACTACTCTTTAAGGACAATAGAAACTTTTTTCCTCGTGTTTTTTTATCGGAAATTGGTACGAATAATTTTAGGCTTTCTGATCAATATACCAGTTAACACTACTTCCATCTCTTGAACCTTCCTGTTAACATTAGTTTTATATCTTGATCTCTGTCCTTGTTATTCTTTTGAACTAGCATCAATCAGTTGCGGTTTCTTTTGTGCGCCAATAATAAACTAATATAATGTTAGCAGGTCGATAGTCCGAAGGTTCGATAGTCCGAAAGTTCGATAGTCCAAAGATTATGTAGTCCAACATTAATCCGACATAAAATCGTTTCATGAATCCAACTTCTACTTAAACTGCGATATCTTTTCATCATTCCAACTTCCATATAAGCAAGAATTCTATAAATTAATCCAACTTCTACTCAAGCAAGAATAATTTCCATCCATCAAGCTACTACGGCTTTCGGACATCGAACCTTCGGACTATCGAACCTTCGGACTATCGAACCTTCGGACTATCGAACCTTCGGACTATCGACAAACAACCAATATAATAATAATAGATCTTTTATGTCATCAGAGTCAACAGTCACGAAGTCTTTATTTATTCGCGCTATTAAAATTCCGATAGTACGTAGAACGGGAGACCTGTACTAATTCTTGAGACTGATTTCACCAGGACAGAAATCAGCCATCCATGCAGTAGGTCTTATGGAAGTGCATTAACCAGGCTCGACGTATGCAAAGTACTTTTTGGAGGACAGACAGAGGCAACGGATAAGATTATATTTAGTCACCTGTCGCTTTACGTTCTGTCTTATCTGCCTACGAAGTGCATCAGTAAAGCTACCCTTCTTATAAACTGACAGAATACCTATTGCAGAATAGCGTGACGACCTATCGCGTCATTAAGTTATAATATAGATAGAATAGTACAGTGACCCATAGCGTCATTACATTAGATAGATTGCACTACGCGACTTACGCCATCGGTGAATGCCTTGCACATTTTATAACGGCGCTACAGAAGTTACAAATTAATTATAAATTTCGTTAAAATCATGCTCTTGTCCGAAGCAACTGACGGCTACTTATTCGCTTCCTTTAGTAGGCCTATACTCTTCTAGGTCACAAAGCTACATGCAGAGTTTCAAAACATGGTTCATATTGCTGTATACTTCGATAATTAATTTAGACAGATCGCAGAATAAGAATCGTCAGTGACGTTTAAGTCCTCTCAATTAGACCTACCAACTTATTTCCAATAAACGTGTGTGTAAATAAATAAACAACTGTCATAGCATACATTTGATCATGATCATGTAGATGTCGATGGTGCAGATGGGTGGCCGCGGAAGTCTCTCTCCAATCTCCAAAAGATGCGCCATGTCTACTGGTCGAATCGACCCATACGGTCGTTGTCCGTAGGTGAAAAGCTCCCACAGCGTCACACCTGCTGACCGCATCAAAAACAAACATATTAAATTCAACTGAAAGACAAACAGTGCCGGTATAACGAAATAGAGTATCCAGAGCCGCATTAAGGCTAGTGCGGGCCCGGGTGCTGTGATCATGTGATTACCTTGCAAGGGCCCCTCTGACAACCACCGGTCCACCACGCATATATTTATAACATGCTTACTAGTATGTATTATTAACTGCCTAAAGAAACAATACACATGATCTCTTTGTCCCGCGAGCGAGAACTTCTATGGCTAAAACGCGAGCCTTTGCCTTCATTGGCCCTGCACTATGGAACCAGCTTCCTCCTTTGACTCGTTCCTGTTTATTAACTGGTGGGCCAAGTGCCTCTTTTCGTTGTCTCAAGACTTCTTTCTTTTCTTTGGGTCTCTGCTGGGGAGCGCCTCTGATTGGTGTGCACTGCGAGAGGCGCTATACAAATTGATAGATACAATACAAAACAATACAACTAAGGTTATACACTGCTATCAGTACAGTGTACACGCAATGATTAGTGTCAGGTAAATAACTACAAGTAATTAAATTAATTGTGACTTCGTATTTATTTATGTTAAATAATAAATAACTATAAATAATTAAATTAATGATTACTTCGTATTTATTTATGATGCAGCATCTTCGCTAGATTTAACAGTAAGTTAATAACAAGCACAGTAAAAAAGTCATCAATCCCAAAAATGCGCGCCCCTCAAAACTGCGGACCCGGGTGCTGGAGCACCCTTAGCACCCCCTTAATGCGGCCCTGAGAGTATCCGTCCTAAGACTATCCGAGGGGGTGTATGAATTTATCCCCGGATGGAATAAACCGGTTTTGAGTATCCGGGCATAAACCATTCTATCCCCCATCGTCATACCCATCACGATAGCCTCGACGAAAATCCAGTCAAAAATCACCAAAACAAAGTAAATTAGTTTCAGGTCGACGTACAAACTAAAGATACGCAACTTAAAACATTTTATGTGTACAATAAATCCAAACAGTACAACTGAATACACTTAGAAACCGCCAAAAATGCTAACTAAACCGAATACTTCATTTCGCTAAGGAGGATACTCTTGTATGGGGATACTCTATTTCGCGACACCTGCAGAAATGACGTTCTACATGCATATAGTATAAGTCAGAAAGTTTGTCCTTGTTTGCTAACTTTGCTTGTCCGTCCGGCTAAAGGTTCGCCAACGGAACGCTCTAGCGAAACGATTTTTTTTACAAAACCTTCTAATAAGATTGTGTAGGTATGGTGATAGGCTATTCAGCATAAATAACGGCGGCCATTTATCTTGACCTCCAGCAGGGATAAATATGCAATTCAGGCGCATTCGTAATTAAACCCCAACGTCGTCCTGAACAATAATTGTCAATTATTATTGGAACACTAAAAACTCGAGAATAAGAGGCTACTAAATCGAGCCCGGGCAAAAAATAATATACAAGGTAGAGATAACACGTTCGAAGCCGGGTAGCAACGTCTAGTTGTCACATAAATTTCACATGTGTTACCGTATGAAATTTACAGATGGACAAGTGCCAAAAGCCAAAAATTGCAAGTGCCAAAAGCCAAAAATTACGCCAAGAAAAAATTACAATGGACTAGAAATGTTCAATGACTTTAGCATTCTTAGTTTAAATAAGTATTATTTTCATTTCGAATACGAATGACTTATAATGTTTTACTTAGATATTTACTTACTTATTTACTTTTGAATCTTTTTTTTGGACTCTTGTTTTCTAGTTCTATCGTTTTTGCATTCAACCGAAAATATCGATGTGTCCACTTATTCATCTTATCCTCCTCAGCATGGTTATAATCAGCGTAGGCCTACAGTCGTGAATTGGTATCGAAAGTCATCAACCGTCCGTCAGACCGTCCGAGCATGTGAGCGAACGTTCGTTCACAATAACACATTAGTCTTTGACATTAGGTTTACTTACCGTAGGCCCAGACATCACTTTTATGCGTGAATATGCGAAGCCGTATTGATTCCAGAGCCAACCACTTGATAGGCATCTGTTGAAAACGTACATCTAAAATCTCTGTGGTAGGCTATTATACAGGCTAAATTAATAATAGCAAGAGTACCCAAAAGCAATATGCAATCACGCAAGTTTGTCTACAGAAACTTGCTAGACGAATCCAGTCCATGTCAGATGAAAATGTACGCGCATTGGTCCAGTCAAGTTTAGGCAGATTGAAAGAGAAACGTCCGATGTACAAGTCCGATTTAAAGTATATATTTTAAAATAAGGTAGCAATTTTGAGTTATTTCGCTCAGCCCTAAACATATTCATTGTAAAAAATAAAGAAGAAACTTAAATCTCACCTATGCTGAACTTCTTAATAACGATAACGTGTTTCAAGATCTTGTGCTTTCGTTACTATAGCCTACTTCGCAATTAAGCTCTATTGTAAAATGCAATTCGTGCTTATAAAGCTTCTGTAGGCCTATATGAGTTTGATGGCTGGTCAAGTGGTCATGTATGTAACATATTTTATGAACCATAATACTTTTATCAGTTGTTTAGGGTGTGCCTAAGCAGAAATCAGAATGTCTCGCTTTAGTATTTATTGTGACATTAAGCATAGTACATGTATGGTATGATCTGGTATGCTATATTATAGTGGTTTTCATCAAGGGGATAGATAACACAAGCCATAAATCCAGTGTAGTGTTCGGTGATGGTTTTTGTCCAGGCTTTTGACAGAAATGTGCATGGGATACTACTACCTACTCCAGGATATTCATTCATAAGCTGTTGGCAGACCTCACCATAAGCATCTTTGAATGGCTTCAATACAGTTCGGTCGCATGGCTGGAGCCAATGTGACGTATGCGCAGGCAGTTCAACAATTTCTATATTGTTTGCATTAGCAAGCGCTATCAATTCAGCAAAGTTAGGGGAATCGTGCCCATCCACAATCAGAACCTGTGGTCTTGCTGGGCCAATATATTCGGCAAAAGTTTCTTCAAACCGTAGTTGTGCCATGCCTTGTTTTGTCCATCCCTTGCTTGAAACGCTCCATGTTGATCCTTGTGGAGCACTCTGAAGATCAAACCCGAGCAGAGCCCTTTCAGTTTTATTTTTGCAATTATTATGTGGACGGAGTGCTTCTCCAGCAGCATTGATACAGGCAATGACTGTAACCGTCTCCTTATTGCCGCTTGTCCTGCTCTCCAAATATTTTGCTCCTTTCTGAGCTAAAACCCTTCTTTGTTTATACTTAATTTGTACCCGGTCTCAACCATGTTCCAGATTTGACGAGGACAACCAATCAAGCCCTTTTCAGTAAACAGAGATTTAAGAGAAATCTAATACTTGGTCACATTAACCCTGTCCATGCACAAGTGCATATTGTAGGGTTGCCAGAGGACCGAAAAAAGGAGGACATGTCCTCCTTTTTGGCCTCATGTCCTCTTTCCGGCAGGCAAGCTATAAACGTGGAAAATGTCCGGCTTTTTGTATGGTTGCGGTATTTGGTTATCGGTTATTATTTCCTGGCGGTTTTTAACGACTTCACATGCGCATGTTGAAGGGAATTATTCTTACAGAGTAGGCATACAACATGAACAATGTTCATGTGAGAAGTTCTATACACATGTTACTGGTAACGAGGATTTGCTGCGGAGAGTTTGCTCCTCAGAGAAATATTGTGCGTAATCAAGAAGATGCAATTGATTGCTAAAATAAATACTTTGCAGGATTATGGAAAAAAAGCCATGCTGATTTCACACAGCTTTCCAATGTGACTTCGTTTCTTGTTTACTTAGGAGACCCTCTGACTCCAAAGTCCGAAGTGAATTGTTCAATGCGTCCTCCTTTGCCCTCCTTTCCGGTTTTCTGTGTCCTCCTTAGGCTATCCGTGTATCTGGCAACCCAAGGCCCTAATGGCAGCTGTTCGGTCAGGTTTCCGAAGACGCATGTTGCTATTACGTCGCTTCATAAGCTGCCACCATTTCTCAGATGGTTTGGACCATTGAAAGTGAACTTTATATTTTTGGCAAGCTGATCAGCATGCTCTAGAAACTGTTACATTCCAAAACCTATTCCAAAAATAGCCGTAGGCTAATTGCTGCATAATCCTCGAGTTTCTCTTGGTTCTGCAGGCTCAGCTCCAATAGATGCTTTGCATTCTGAATTTTCTGTTGAGTTGCTCGTGGAACTTGATATTGCATGTTAGCTTGTCTTTGACTCATTCCATTCTGGACAGCACAACAACCATTTCCATGTCCTCATCACTCCACAAAAATCTCTTCTTTGTTGACGTTTTGACTGTTCTCACTTGCAGCCTTTTTATTTGCCTTTTTCGACTTCACGAATATTGCCAGCTGCAGCACTTTTCTGTGAATTCATCTTGTACATACAAAATATCAACAAATTATATTGTAAATCTTGTTATGAATATAGAGGACTAAATAGGTCCATATAGCAGGTAATGATACAACACTATTTACAAACATTGATACAATTTGTGGCCGCCTAATAACTATTAGTGGCTACTATTATACCCATTAGTCATGATTAGTGGCCATGGTCATTGAATTGTAGGAATATAGGCGGCCATAGTGTAGTGGTAATATCACTGGCGTGAAGAGCAGTAGGTAGCGCACGTACCCTCCCAAAAGATCCACTCAGCCTATCATTCGCGAGATGGCGCGTTGGTAAAATGAGATGTAGGACGTGATGGGCGCCTTCACCCCGCCGCCTTGCATGGCTGCTTACCTTACCTTAGACCTTAGTCCTTCCATCACGCGCTTGCAGCGCATCGGGCGACACAGTTCCTCCATCCTAGTGTTGTTTTAGTTTTGCCTTGAGTTTTAGTTTTAGTTATTATTAGTTTTACATGCTAGGTGTTTTAGTTATTATTAGTTTTAGTTATTTCGCCCAGTTTTAGTTTTAGGTATAGTTTTAGTTAATAGAAACTGACACTTCCTCGTTTCAGTTTTAGTTTCTTCAGTTTTAGTTTTAGTTTTAGTTTTAGTTATTTGTTCACTGATATTTAGCCGACAACAATGTATATCAAATTACTGCCAATAGGCAATAGCAACCATTATTCTTACAGTATGACAACATGCCATGTATCATACATGATATAATGTCCCTTTAATGATTAGTGTGGTAAAATTTGTTGTTGAGCTTTATGTGATTCCCCGATTTTCGCCCCTATGCACAAAAACGTTGAATATTCAAGGACGCTAGGTTTTCGTTGTGTGTTTTCGTTAGGTTTTTGTTAGATGTTTTAGTTATTATTAGTTTTGACCGTTTTAGTTTCAGTTATCGTTTTTTTCCGGCTTCGTGAGTTTTTGTTATTATTAGTTTTAGTTATTTGACCAAGTTTTCGTTTTAGTTTTAGTTTCAGTTAACTATAACCTTGAGTTTTCGTTAACGAAGGTTTTCGTTTTAGTTTTAGTTAACGAAAACAACACTACTCCATCCCACTCTGTCCTCCGCATTCCTCTCGGCTTCTTCCCACGTCATTCCGCCGCCGTCCAGATCCTGTATGACCGTGTTTCGCCAGGTCTTTCTCGGCCTTCCCCGTTTTCTTTTCCACCCCGTCGGTGTCCATTCCAGTGCCTGCTTTGAGAATCTTTCATTGTCCGATCTGTGTATGTGGCCCAGCCATCGCAGGCGTGATGTCTTCAGCATATCCTCCAGTTTCTCCATAGATGTTCTCTTTCTTATGTCTTCGTTCTTTATTTCATCTCTCCTAGTGACCCCTAGTATCCTTCTTTGCCACCTATGATGAGCCGCTTCTAATTTCTTCTAATTTCTTTAAATTAGTTTTGGTCATAGGCCATGTCTCCGATGCATGGCTGCCGAAATGTTAAATTCGACTCCTGTAATAACTTGTGATCATCCGTGCATACTGATTTGCAATCATGCTGCGTAATTGTCAGTTTGAAAATATTAAACTAAACAAAATATAAAAATAAATAAATAAAATAAATGGAACCACAAAGCCAATTCCATAGCGAAGGCGATAGAATTCATTCAATCTTCCAAACAGTATTATTATATGATGTGTTTAAACGCTTAAAATGATTTTGTATTAAGACTGTATCAAGAAAATGCGAACATACCTACCAGATTGTCTTCAAAATCAGCCAAAATGTGAGAACTTGACAGAAAAACTTCACAAAATCTTAGCGTTAACAGATGTGAAAAACCTACTTCAAGGATAAACAACGTAATCACTTGACAGTGACGATGTTGCAACATTTAATTGCCCGTGAATATTTAAACACGAATTTTTTTATTTTGAGCAGTATTACTCTCGCTAAATAGAATATCAATGAGTGATATGTGGCCACTAGTTGTAGGCTATAGCGGCCACTACTTGGTAGTTTTATCCTATGGTATAGTATGCAGCTGATACATGTACCTTTCCTTCTGTTGCCTGATACTGTTCTTCGTTGATGTTGAGCAATTTCGCGAGACCGAAATCAGTGATTCGCACTTGCGATGGTCCTTGAACTTCATCAACAAATAAAATGAACATGATAAAAGTCCGGTGTAGATACCAAAACAATCAACTGAAAACAGTGTGCCCTATGAAACACGTTCAATAAAACATTCTATTTTGTTTTATTTGGAATGTCTTTTCACTCCAGCGTCAATAGAAAAACAAACTCAATATACATAATGCCTTGCAGATAGAGGCCTAAAATAAAGGGGGCAAAATGTGCATATATATAAGTCTTTTTCATCTGCCCTGTAATTAGAAAAGGTTATCCTAGCAGTAGTAGCCCTAATTCAAGTTAAACGGTGAAGACTGCACTCAAAGTCTAGAAAGCATTTGTTTCGTTTGTGTATCGAAAACGTCGTTCATCTATACTTATATAGGGCCTACGTAGAGGAATAAGTGACATTTCAAACACAATAGAGGGATAGCAATAGGGAGAACAATAGGGGCAGATCTTAGTAAAGGACACCGGGAATATCCTATTGTTCGAGCGCATTGCCAAACAAATTTTCTGTCCTGGTGGGGATTTGAACCCCCAACCTCTCGGTTGACAGTCCAGCAGGCTAACGCGCACGGTGGATAGCCTAAGCAACTTGAACAAGTCAAGTCTTAAGTTAAGAATGAAATGACATAACCGACGGAATGGGACAGAAACAGAGCGTCTGTCTATTCCTAAATCTAGGTTGCCATGTACATGTATGTTCCCGCTTTCGATAAAGGAAACAAATTGCTTCCTCAATTTCCAAAGCACAGGCTTATTAACTTAACCTAGACAACATTTGCTCATTTCCAGGTTTAGTTAGATTGTTAGTTTAGTTTGGTTAGTGCAATACCATTTGATATAATATATCAAATGGTATTATATATGCAAGCATATTATGCTTGCATATATAAGTTTGCATTCGAATGTAGGCTTATGGCTGTCTATTAGTTCCATAATTATAGATGCGCCTCAAGGATTAAGATAGAATGCAACT
The DNA here is from genome assembly GCA_020284085.1 of Aporrectodea caliginosa. NCBI lineage: Eukaryota > Metazoa > Annelida > Clitellata > Crassiclitellata > Lumbricidae > Aporrectodea > Aporrectodea caliginosa. The sequence goes on along the minus strand of JACEVL010000548.1, from coordinate 689,525 downwards.
AGAGCTATGGTAGAAATAGTGAAATACAGTAGGCCTGCGTATAAGCGAAAGAAAACTGTTCCAGAAGAATGGACACAGCATTATACATGAGTACCGAGCGATGGACAGCAGCTTCCCACGGTCAGTAGTGCGCAGTGACTGACACCACGATTGGCTCGAGATCGCCACAACGATAACATATCAAATCTTGTGAACTAGAATGGACGACAGATTATAGCCTATATTGCTCACCCAAAACGTTCCTCGCGGCAAGATCTCGGTGCACAATTCCTCTCTCCTCCAAATAATGCATACCCTGTAAAATCACGGAAAGTAAACTTTAACATCGAATTGATTTTAGTTCACAATTGCTGCTGGAACATTCGCAGAAGAGTTTAGTTTGTTACTGGCAATAATGCCATTTCTGTTCCAATAAATGCAATGCTGACATACATGCATTAATGCATAAATTCACAAATACATACATATATACAATACATACATAATCCGTACAATGCAATATAGAACATAACTGCATTTGTTTCTGCCGTCTTCCCAAAGTAAAGAAGTGCTCACACGACTATTTCAGAGAGATGATCCGGCTACTAAAAGGGCGTATGTGTGTATTTATGTGTCAAGCAGCCACTTCTAAGGTGACTGTAAAAGGTGAGCAGCGGCGATGGCGTTGCTGTCATGGTCTAGACTAGACGTACCTTAGCGATCTGAGCGGACCATCTGAGGAGGGCACTAGACCCGATGTTGTTCTTGTTCTTCCTCAGATAGTCGAGCAGGGATCCGTGTGGCATCAGTTGAGTGATGAGCATCATCTGCGCCGTCATGCATACCGCCAGAATCCGGATACAGCACGGATGCGTGACGGATGCCATGATCCTTGCCTCCTCCAGCAGCTCCACGTTCAAACTGGAGTTGGTCGCCTCCGTCAAGACTTTGATGGCTACAGGAATTTTGACATCCTCTCCAGCAGGAATCCATATACCCTGCATGCACAACAAAACAAAACTTGTTATTAACAGGCTAATTACGTCTAGTAAAGACATACACTTCTGCCATTAAAACAGATTAACTGTGTACTGTATCCAGACAGTTTCATGTACCTAGTGATTACAATGAATTGCGACATAGGATAAATCTATGGCTTACTTAAAATTTGTCCATAGAAGTCACTATGAGTGTTCTGTAACATTAATGTTGTCAGCATGTGAACGGAGATTACTCAGAACAGTCGATATTATAATTTTTTATGTGAACGCACATGTCAAAATATTCATTGCACCTTTTCGATGCTGGTAGGATCTTTAGGCCTACTTTTACTTAGAAACAAAGAACTTTTTTCACATATCGATTTCATTTTGGAAAAGAGAACTCTAATAACACATCGATTTTACTTGCAAACGTGGAACTTCAATCAAATCTAGATTCCACTAAAAACATATAACTCGAATCATGTTCGATCTAAAACAATCGCATAGTTAGTTTAATTATATAGCAGCAAAGAAAGAATTTCAGTCACATGTAATTTTTTCTTGAAAAAGATAACTTAAATCACATAGATTTCACTTGGAAACTAAGAGCTTCAAACACATATCTATAGATGTCATTTGGAAACAAAGAACGTTAGTCACATATATCTTTTACTTGGAAATATAAATTTTCAACAACATAATTATATCAATTTTACTGTCTGAACGTAGAACATCAATCATATCTAGAGTTTACTCGGAAAAGAATATTTCATTTCAGATCGATTTTATTTGGAAGCAGAGAACTTAAGTCTCACATAGGCTATCGATTTTACTTTGAGGCGAACTTGCCTACATGTATGTCGCAGTTGAAGCTTTTTAGGTCATTAACTCACGCTCACACATGTAGGCTAAGTCTTTTTAGATTTATTTGGAATATTTGGATATAATATCATATATTTTAGAAATTTTTAAAACGTTATAATAGTATGTTAATATTTAGATGTAGAAAATATTTTAAAATCATACATGTACATGCATAGTAGTCTCCTAGTTCCCCGGGCAAGGGGGCCGTCCATAAAGTACGTCACGCTCCAGGGGGGAGGGGGGGTTTAAGAAAGTGTGACAGTTTGTGACAGGGGGAGGGGGTCAGGCCATGTGTGACGTCACACATTTATTTATTTATTTATTTTATTTATAATTAATTTTTTATTTTTTTAGTAGAATTTCATAGCTTCAAAAATAATTTTCAAAAATTTTCTGAAACATTTTAATTAGTTTTATGTCAAAATAGCATGAAATGCATATCTCCTGAATGTTTTTTACGATTCCTCTCGCTAGGAGCGCTAGTAATGATGCTGTTGCGAAGCCTTGTTTATGTATTAGCCTTGCTTTCAGAAGTATTATTATTTCACTGTTCGAAAGTGTGACGTACTTTAGGGGGGGTCCGAGTTTTGTGACAGTTTGTGACAGGGGGAGGGGGGTAAAAATGGTCAAAAATAGCGTGACGTACTTTATGGACGGCCCCAAGGACTGCCACGGCCCAGCACAATGCCTTCGCCATCGTGGGGCCCTCTATGTGGAATGACCTCCCACCCTCAATCCGTTGTAAGATTTTAGTCGGAGTCCCACCTTCATCCCTTCGTTGCTTGAAAACTTTCTTATTTCCCTGGACTGTCACGCTGAGAGCGCCTCTGAATAGCTAGTACTGTAAGCGGCGCTTAACAAATTCTCAGATACGATACGATACCAGTTAAGATTTATGTGTAGAAGTACAATAAACAGTGGAGTGAAAAAATGAAATGAATATTCCAGAATCGGCAGGGTGTGCAAAAGTTGTGTATTGGCTTTGTGCACGCACAGTAACCTGGGGCAAAATAATATTGGATTTTATGCACTTCTTGAGGTGCTCCAAGGCCACCAAAAACACGAAATGACCGATGACAGAAGTCATCTGAGAGAACTGGCATCCATGGAGTATACTAGCTGCAAGGAAACAAGGCACATCCACTACAGTCACACAGTTCCGTGTGCCAACGTTTAACTTTGCTGCTATAGACTGTGTTGGCTTAATATGTTGGAAAAAAACCAACAGATACCTGGAACGTGTTACAAGGCTGCTGTCATACGAAGAAATTGTGGAAGTTGTCAAGAACAAGAACACGAGTGAAACCATTATTGAATTTCTACAGTTTCTGGTGGGGACTCTGACAATATGTACTCTAACTTCAGGCATAATTATATAGAATTTGACAGAGTGCTCCCTCTGGGGATTGCTAATCCTTGTTCCTTCTGTTTTCGGTTTCCGGGACGATGGCTCAAGATAAATAAACTGAGTTATCTCTGGACATATTTGATTTCTCACATTGTGGAATAAAATATTATTACTCATATTTTATAATCTATACGATCACAACATGACGCAGTGGACGATTGCCATATAAAAGAGCGATCATAAGTCGTTTCACTAACTCGAACGATATTCGCGGACGCCCGATAAACTTACCACACAACACAATGAGCCGAAGCAGCAAATAGACGGACCAAAAGGCCTTGGACATGACACCATAGGTGGAGAATCGTGAAGCCGTGTCCATATTATTACAGATTATGGAACAACAAGCCGACGAACAGCACGATTGCAGGACAACTCTTCGTGAAGAGCGCCGCGCTACGGAGGAGCGTTTCAACCAATTACTACAGGCGATGCCCCAATCGGGTCAGCTTCATATTACGACTCACCGCTCCAGTAGTACAGACACCTGCTATCCGCATGCTGACTAGTGCCAAACAATTATCCGGCACCTCAACTATGGCCGAATTCACAGCATGGCTAAAGTCGTGGATGGATTTTGCTCTGATCAATCGCGTCGATCAACATGACCGACCTACACAGCTAGCGGCTCTCCCGACTCAATTGCCTCAGGATATTCCAATCCATCTTCGATGAATCGATAACAATTGAGGCCAGTGTTCCCGATCAACCCACAGTTGAAGAAGCTATAGCAGCAATCCAGACCTTCATTTGTGGAACGCAGAACATCATAGTTGACCGTTTCCACTTCTTTACCCGTCGCCAACAGACCGCGCGAATTTTATGAACATTTCTTAGTCTCTTTGAGACAACTCAGCCAACAAGCAGACATCTGCACTCACTGCATTGGATACCTTACGTCACCTAATAATAATAATAATAATAATAATAATAATAATAATAATAATAATAATAATAATAATAATAATAATAATAATAATAATAATAATAATAATAATAATAATAATAATAATTCATACTGGTCAAGCTAGATCTATCCAATGCTTTCAACAGCTTACACCGGGATAGTATGCTGATGTCGGTCGAGGAAACCATCCCAGAGCTGGCCGCGTACTGCCACCTAGCCTATGCTGAAGCAACGTGTCTCCAATTTGGCTGTTTCACCATAAAGTCTCAGGAAGGTCCACAGCAAGGTGACCCTCTGGGTCCTCTGCTCTTCTGCCTCCCACTCCAAACTATACTAACCCGGCTGCTGTCGCCTTTGGGTTTTGGATACTTGGACGACCTCACCTTGGGCGGCAGCCCAGAGGTTGTCGAGGCGGATGTGGATCTAATCGAGAGGGAGTGCTTGAGCCTCGGCCTCGCGCTAAACCGCAACAAGCGCGAACTAATCACCGCCGATCTTGCCGACGACGAACTGGGCTCCCTGAGACAGTTCACCCGTGTCGATCCATCCGCGGCCATGCTCCTGGGAGCGCCGCTCCTCCCAGCAGATGCTCTACTCTCCACTTTGGACAAAAGCGTGGCCGACCTCGCAAGGGCTTTCGAAAGACTTCAGAGTATTGCCAGACAAGACGCACTTTTAATACTAAGATGCTCCCTGGGCTCGCCCAGGCTAATACACACATTACGATGCACCAGCTGTCACTACCACCCACGCCTGAGGGACTACGACGAGTTGTTGAGAGGTGGAATCGAGCGGGTTCTGAACGTGATGCTGACCGACGTCCAGTGGGCGCAGGCATCCCTCCCGATTAAGATGGGAGGGCTGGGAATCAGAAGGGTGTCATCGCTGGCACTGCCCGCCTTTTTGGCTTCGGCCGCGGGCACCCTCCCCACTCAGTCCCTCATCTTGGGAACAACACTCGAGAACGCAGACACGGCCTACACTTCAGCGCGTTCGCAATGGATGCAACTCGCCAGGATTTCCGACCCAACGGCCGTCCCCAGTCACAAACAATCACAATGGGATGGGCCGCTGCTGCAGGAGGTCTTATCGTCGGTTAGTGGCGCACTGCAGGACCCTTACGACCAGGCCAGACTAAGAGCGGTGCAGTTCCCTCATGCTTCCGACTGGCTACATGCCCTCCCGTTGACCGCATATGATCTGAGGATGAGCGACGAGGCCGTGAGAGTTGCGGCCGGTTTGCGCCTGGGTCTGGCCATTTGCGAGCCGCACACGTGCGCATGCGGTGCTCCGGTGTCGTCCAGAGGCTACCTGGACGATCTCTCGTTGGGTGGGTCGCCGGAGGTGATGGCGGCGGACGTTGAAACCATCGAGCGTGGATGTGCGGAGTTGGGCCTGAGCTTGAATCGCACAAAATGCGAGATCATTGCACCCCCGGGGTGGAGCTCGAATATGACGCCCTCAGACAGTTCGCCCGCATTGATCCGGGCTCCGCCATGCTACTGGGTGCGCCAATCTTAGCTTCGGACGCCCTTCGTGTGGCTCTGGAGGAGCGTGAGGAGGAGTTGGGCCGGGCCCTTGACCGGCTGGCTCTGATAAGTAGACAAGACGCCCTGTTACTCCTTCGATGCTCTTTGGGATCACCAAAGCTGCTCTACACCATGAGATGCTCCCCATGTGACGGCCACCAGGGCCTGGAGTCCTACGATCGCCGCCTTCACAACGGATTAGAAGCGATTCTCAACATCAAGTTTACAGTATCTCAGTGGCGACAGGCGACTCTCCCCATCAAGATGGGTGGTTTGGGCGTTCGTAGGGTGTCCTCGCTGGCACTTCCCGCCTTTTTGGCCTCGGCCGCGGGCAGCCTCGAACTTCAGTCGTCCATCCTTGGAGAGCTCTCCACAACGGCAGACATCCGCTTCCTGTCCAGTCTGGAGGAATGGAAGCGTAGGACAGAGATCAGCGCTGACGCCTGCGAGGTACCCCGCTCCCAGGCCGGATGGGACCTACCCCTCATTTTGAGGGAGGTGACCGAGGTGGAGGCAAGCCTCGTGGATCCCGTGGAACGGGCGAGATATAAGGCAGTCTCGGCGCAGCACGCACAGGGGACTGGCTGTATGCGTTGCCGATCGCCACCTGTGGCCTTCGTCTGAGCGACGATGCGGTCAGAATCGCCGTTGGCTTGAGATTGGGTTCAGCCATCTGCCAACCACACTCCTGCGAATGTGGAGCGACAGTCATCGCCAGAGGCAATCACGGATTGTCTTGCCCTCTCTGCTTCGGAAGGACCGCAAGCATGGTGCAATAAACGACATCATATGCCGGGCCTCATAAGAGCTGGTTTCCCGGCAGTGAAGGAACCGCCGGGCCTGGTTCGCTCAGACGGCAAAAGACCTGACGGCCTTACTTTGATCCCGTGGCGGGTAGGCAGGAGCCTCGTGTGGGACGCCACGGTGATCGATACCTTGGCGGCGTCATATGTTTCAGCGACCGCCATCAGAGCTGGTGCTGCGGCGGAAATAGCGGCTTTAAGGAAAACAACTAAATACACTGCTCTGCTGGAGGAATACGAATTTGTACCTCTGGCTTTCGAAACGCTTGGCCCCATGGGCGTCGTCTGCATGTCCCTGATCACCGACATCGGGAGACTTTTAGCTCTTGTGTCAGGAGACCAACGCGAAGCTACATACTTGTTCCAACGTATATCTCTAGCCATACAGCGTGATAATAGTAATAATTATAATAATAATAATAATAATAATAATAATAATAATAATAATAATAATAATAATAATAATAATAATAATAATAATAATAATAATAATAATAATAACAGTAATAGTAATAGTAATAGTAATAGTAATAGTAATTAATAATATAAACGCACAGAAATCTCTGTCCCTGCGTGGGTGACTGCGTGCCTGCCCGGTCGATGCGTCCGTGGAGTTACGCTGTGACGTCACAATATTATTGTCACACAAAGAAAAACGTCAAAGCAACACAATATATTTCTCAACAACGGACGGACGGAGCATAGCTACATGCATTATACAGGCGTTCATGGACGGAGGGTTGGAGGTAGGGAGGGAGAGATGGAGAGCGGAGTGGGAGTTGGAGGGGAATGAGGAGAGAAGGAGGGAGGGACGGAAGGGGAGTGGGAGGGGGAGGGGAATGGGGAGAGGGGTGGGAAGGGGCAGGGCAGGGGAGTGTGAGTAGAGAAGAAAAGAAGGTGATTAAGAGGGAAAAGGAAGGGCAGTATGGAAGAGGGGTAGAGAATGGGTGGGGAGGGGTAGAATAGGGGTAGGATGGGAGGGAAAACAGGAATGGAAGGTTATGGGACGGGAATTGGAGAAGGCAGGGGAAAGGGGGTGGGAAGTGGGAGGGGAAAAGCAGAGCAAAGGAAAGGGATGTGGAAAAAAGAGGGGAGCGCTGATTTCAAGTGGCCCGCCCGAGCACCTAAACTAACCGTCTTAGGACGGGCAACATCTAGTAGTAGTAGTAATAATAATAATAATAATAATAATAATAATAATAATAATAATAATAATAATAATAACTCGGCTGACGATTGACAAGAACATCGGAAGATCTTCAAGAAACTTTCTTCCTGTTCCAAAAGAGTTCAGTTACAATCCAGCGGTTCAACGCTTTCGCATGCCTGGGTTCGATGGGGCCATAGAACCTTTATTTAAGAACCATGATTTTAAGAACTATAATAATAGTGATAATAGTAATAATAATAATAATAATAATAATAATAATAATAATAATAATAATAATAATAATAATAATAATAATAATAATAATAATAATAATAATAATAATAATATAATATTTTCTTTAATCAAGCGCCTGACAAACGCACTGCGCTGTACATTTACAATTTTACATATTATGCAATTGAAACAATTCAATACAAGAACATAAATGACAGAAAACATAAATCTTAACTACTAACAGAACAGACAGCCAGCAATACACGGTGCTAATAGCAGCCTACAAAGCATGACCGCCTACGGACTCGATCTCGGTACCGCTCGCTCTCTATGCCAGTGTGTTATCCAATGCGCTATCGGGCACCCTTAATCACCCATTAATCACTGTCGGTATTCAGGACCCGGAGCTACAAAGGAAGTTGCTAGAAATTCGACCAATCCAGAGCCTTAATGAAGTCCTCACATCTTGTCGTGCATTCGAATCTGCATGTGCTGATCAAACGAAGACGGACACCACTGCCAGATAGGTCTATTTTGAAACGAAAAAAAATTCGAGACACTATGACAGCCTCTCTCAGACAGACACATTCAAATAATCTCAAACACATAAGAGAAGCAGCACCAGTGGAAAATGTCATTGGTGTGGGGAAAGTCACACGCACATGGAAGGGCTTGTCCCGCAAAAGATGCCATTTTGCAAATACTGTTCCATAAAAGGCCATTACCAGACAGTTTGCCAGAAACTTCTCAGGAATCCACTTTCGGAGCAAGGCACTACGCCACGAAAATCTATCAACACAGCTCACGCCCCGAGGAACGAAGCAAGCACTTGGCGTAGATCAGTACCTATTCACGTGAGTATTGACACAACGACTGTAAAACTCTTGGTATATCCAGATACGGGTGCAGACTTCAACATTATGCCAGAGAAATTACTGCTGCGACTGGGGCTCCATCGCAGTAATCTTCAACGAACAGGTGTCACCATCACCGCATATAATAGAATACGTGATTCGCCGATAGGATATTTCACATCGAAAATAAAAATGTTGACAGACAAAATATTATGCTAATGAAGGTACAAAACAATTCCTACTCTCAGGCATATAATGCAAAAGACTGGGAATCGTTTCATTCCCATTTCACATTGTACAGGCAATCACGTCCACACAGACACCGGATGCAGGCAACTTGACTAAGATAACAGATACGGATTCATCTCCAGATGTTATTAAGAACACCAACGCCTCCTGACTGAATTCTCGGACGTCTTCACTGATGACTGCACGCTAAAGCCCATACATGGACCAGCTATGAAAATCAATCGCAAACCTGACGGACAGACATATGCAATCACGGCAGCCCGTCATATAGCATTTAATCTACGAGACCAAGTAATGCAAGAGCTTCAGGCCATCATGGCCAAAGGCATAATTGAAAAAACTGGAAGACGAAGAAGCCTCAGATTAGTGCCACCCTATGGTCGTAGTACGCAAACCGAATGAACATATCAGTAGCCTATATGCGTATCGTAGCCTAATCGTAATCCAAACTTCTAAAGCGCCACTCGAAAGCCAAGCACAGGGCACCAGATTATTCACTAGCGCTGCGTCTAGTCAGAGGGGTTGTCCAAAAGAGTAGTCCGATGGAGGTCCGAGTCCGGTTTCCAGAGGATCAGAGAGGGCACAGCAGATGTTAAGGTGGGTGTCTTACATGTAGGTCGAGGATTGGAAGGTACAGGATCAGGTGAGTCGGGTATGCGTAGATTATACGAGGCTCAACAGATTATGTTACACGCTCTATATATCCCATGTGAACGCCTAAAGAAGCAGTTGATTCTGTCAAACCAATGGAACTATCGCCTGAAAGTAAACATCTGACCACAATCATCATCCCAAAAGGACTTTTTCGATTTATACGTGCACCAATGGGACTGAACGCCACTGGAGATGAATACAACCGCAAAGGTGACATTGCATTTCTGAGCAATATCGAGAAGGTGGTTGATGATATACTTATACACTAGGACCTTCAGCCAACCTGTGGATACTGTTAGGTCCGTCCTTCACCGATGTCGAGAAAATGGCATCACATTAAGCAAGGAAATGTTACTTTCTGTCAGCCCGGAGTGAAATATGCAGGATATAAAGTAACCTCTAAGCGATTACAGCTGACCCAACAATAATCTCTGCAATTTCAAAATTTCCGACATCCACTAACATCGCAGAACTGCGTTCTCTGACTTGGTAAATCGGTTAGGAAACTTCAGCAAAGACATTGCCGCAGCAGCAGGACCGCTTCGCCCGCTTTTCAAGAAAGGCAACATTTTCGCATGGTCAGAAAACCAGCAAATAGCATTCCATAATGTCAAAGTCGCTCTGACGCAGCTGTCAGTACTTCAGTCATTTGATCCACAGCTTGCCACGATACTAGAAACTGATGCATCGAGAACACTCGACCTCGGTGACGCATTGCTGTAACAGCGTCCAGATGGTAACCGTATCCTTATTCAGTGTGGAAGCCGATTCCTGCCCGACACGGAATCCAGGTATGCCATGATCGAACTGGAACTACTGGCTGTCGTATGGGCCATGGAAAAGTGCCGGCTGCATTTGCTTGGACCCCTGCAATTCAAACTCATTGTCGATCATCGCCCACTCATTCCAATCATCAACTCCAAAGGACTGGATGAAATCGAGTAACGTCGCCTTTTCCGACTACAGGAGAAGCTCTTTCCATTCACATTCGACGCAGAATGGAGAAGCGGAAAGATACATGTGATCCCGACGCACTTTCTCGAGCACCAGTACAGGACCCAGATAGCACAGACAAAAATCTAGAATATGCTACCATGAATGACATGGAAATCAAAGTCAACTATATAGCAGCACAACTGAAGGATGATGACTACATGGACAACAACAGAGAACCTGTGATCGATCAATTTGCGAATGCAGTCAAGAATGATGAACAGTACCAAGCATTGATTAGACTAATACAGCAGGGTTTCCCAGCTAAATTGACGCTCCTTCCAATAGAACAACAACCATTCTATAAAATTCGACATGATCTCAAAGAACAGGGCGATCTGATTCTTTACCAGACAAGAATTGTTGTTTCACATTCTCAAAGAGCGGACGTCCTCCGCAGACTCCACATCTCACACAAAGGAATTGACAAGACAAAGAGTAGAGCACGACAGTTTACTGGCCTGGCACCTGACATTATCAATACCTACAGTGTCAAGAGGGTCGGGCTTCACTGCCAGCAGAAATCTACCAATCGGATACACCTCCTAGTAGACCATACAAGAAACTGCGGCGGACATAATTATTTGAACATGCGGGACATTATTATCTGGAATACATCTACCGTTTCTCCTGTTGGATAGAGGTATCCAGATTCCACAAACGCCCAAGTTCAGAAATGCTTATAACTGCCATACGAAGACATTTTGTTCACTTCGGCATCCCCAAAAAGTTTCGGTCGGATGTGGACTCCAGTTTGCTTCAGAGGCCATGAAGAGACTTATGACAAACTGGGGTGTAAACCACGTCATCAGTGTACCACACTTCCCATCTTCAAATGGCTTAGGCGAGTCTGCGGTGAAATCCATGAAAGCCCTAATCGCTGCATCCACAAACAACGGAGACATTGGGAGTGACACCTTCGCTCAAGGCCTTCTCGAGCTCCATATAGGACATCACGAGAGAATGGGCTGTCACCAGCAGAACTGATTTTCGGGTCACTTTAACGATATTGTGTCTCTCTATATCCTCCGAAATTCGCAAAGAAGTGGAAAGATTCAGCAGACAATGAGGACAATAATTTTTATTAAGCACCCATCAGGAAACTTGAGCTCGCGACGACTTAGACCACTCCACAGCTGGGATAAACGTTGGGTGCAAGATCCATCAACCAAGCGCTGGTCTTCAATTGGGCGCATCGTCCAAGCTTGAGGGCGGAACTACATGTATACGGCGAAGATGCCAAACGGACGAATGCGTTCGTGTAACCGGCGACATATGTGCCCTGATTCAGAGGATATATTAATGATACCTGGATGACGATTACATCTAGAATTTTAATTGGGACCCACATAAATTCTCAAAAGGGGAAAGTTCATGGGAACTCTGACAGTATGTACTCTAACTTCAGGCATATACATAGTATGGTAGAGTGCTTCCTCTGGGAGTGCTAATCATTGTCCCTTCCCTTTCCGGGACGCTGGCTCATAATAAATAAACTGAGTTATCTGTAAACATATTTGATTTCTCACATTGTGGAATAAAATATTAGTATTCACATTTTTTAATACATACGATCACAACAGTTTAATTGTCATTATAATGATCAGCATCAGGAAGAATACTGTCAAATTTTTATCTGGATCGTAAGAAAGGAAGGTGATCGAGGTTTCGTCAGACATTCGGCATCAATTTAACCTCAGTGAAGCAAATAGTGACTAATAAACTATTCATTTTTTACTGAAATAGCCTTTAATTCATTAAAGACTGTAGACACTCACAGTCAACTCATAAAGAATAATAATCACCAATGTTCTTATTTACACTGCACGCAAGGAATCTATATTTAGTCCTTGCACTGCATTTCACAATGTACACATCGTACAGGCAATCACGCCCACACAGACCAGATGCAGGCAACTTGACTAAGATAACAGATACGGATTCATCTCCAGATGTTATTAAGAACACCAACGCCTCCTGACTGAATTCTCGGACGTCTTAACTGATGACTGCACGCTAAAGCCCATACATGGAGTGAAAAAATGAAATTAATATTCCAGATTCGGCAGGGTGTGCAATAGTTGTGTACCGGTGTAGGAGGCTGAATGCACTCCCCGTATGAAAAGACTCCGGGAGTGTTTTTATCCTAGTATATAATGACTCTAGAGTTAATCCATACTAGGAAGAAAACACTCCAACCAGCGAATAAACACTCCGGCAGTGTTTTCGTTTAAGATCTGACCAAATGACTTAGGGAGTTGATTCTTCCCAGGACATATTGAATGGGGGAGTTAATTCTTCCTAGGACATATTGACTGGAGGAGTTAATTCTTCCTAGGACAAATTGACTGGGAGAGTTAATTCTTCCTAGGACAAAGTGACTGGGGAGTTAATTCTTCCTAGGACAAATTGACTGGGGAGTTAATTCTTCCTAGGACAAATTGACTGGGGCAATTAATTCTTCCTAGGACAAAGTGACTGGAGGAGTTAATTCTTCCTAGGACAAACTGACTGGGGGAGTTAATTCTTCCTAGGACAAAGTGACTGGGGAGTTAATTCTTCCTAGGACAAAGTGACTGGGGAGTTAATTCTTCCTAGGACAAAGTGACTGGGGAGTTAATTCTTCCTAGGACAAATTGACTGGGGAGTTAATTCTTCCTAGGACAAAGTGACTGGGGAGTTAATTCTTCCTAGGACATATTGACTGGGGGAGTTAATTCTTCTTAGGACATATTGACTGGGGAGTTAATTCTTCCTAGGACAAATTGACTGGGGAGTTAATTCTTCCTAGGACAAAGTGACTGGGGAGTTAATTCTTCCTAGGACAAAGTGACTGGGGAGTTAATTCTTCCTAGACAAATTGACTGGGGGAGTTAATTCTTCCTAGGACAAAGTGACTGGGGAGTTAATTCTTCCTAGGACAAAGTGACTGGGGAGTTAATTCTTCCTAGGACAAAGTGACTGGGGAGTTAATTCTTCCTAGGACATATTGACTGGGAGAGTTAATTCTTCCTAGGACATAATGACTGGGGAGTTAATTCTTCCTGGGACCAAATTACTTGTGGAGTTAATTCTTCCTAGGACATATTGACTGGAGAGTTAATTCTTCCTAGGACAAATTGACTGGGGAGTTAATTCTTCCTAGGACATATTGACTGGGGAGTTAATTCTTCCTAGGACAAAGTGACTGGGGAGTTAATTCTTCCTAGGACAAATTGACTGGGGAGTTAATTCTTCCTAGGACAAAGTGACTGGGGAGTTAATTCTTCCTAGGACATATTGACTGAGGGAGTTAATTCTTCCTAGGACATATTGACTGGGGAGTTAATTCTTCCTAGGACATATTGACTGGGAAATTAATTCTTCCTAGGACAAAATGAATGTGGAGGGGTTAATTCTAATTCTTCCTAGGACATATTGACTGGGGGAGTTAATTCTTCCTAGGACAAATTGACTGGGGAGTTAATTCTTCCTAGGACAAATTGACTGGGGAGTTAATTCTTCCTAGGACATATTGACTGGGGCAGTTAATTCTTCCTAGGACAAAGTGACTGGGGGAGTTAATTCTTCCTAGGACAAATTGACTGGGGAGTTAATTCTTCCTAGGACAAAGTGACTGGGGGAGTTAATTCTTCCTAGGACCATATGACTTGTGGAGTTGATTCTTCCTAGGACATATTGAGGCGAACATTTAGTATCGTTGTGCGTAAGTTTACTGGCGTGTCACATTATCTTTTGGCATGGTGCGAGGAAGGTACCATGTTTTCTAGTGACGACACTAATCCTAACGCTAACCCTGACTTTAACCGACTCTCACGACTCCTAACCTTACCCTAACCAACTCTCACGACGCCTAACCCTGACCCTAACAGACACTCACGAAACCTACGCACTCAGTTTCTAAATCTTTACCCAAATTGAATGGGGGCTGGGAGACTCATTATTACTATCATTATCACTGCGTAGCCGGTATTTGACTGTTTTCGCTTGGAGGAGTTTTTTCCTACTTCTTATCAAAGACTACGCCATTCCATTTGTCCTAGGAAGATTTAACTCCACAAGTCATTTGGTCCCTCGAAAAAACTCCCTCAGTCAATTTGTCCTAGGAAGAATTAACTCCTCCAGTGAATATGTCCTCGGAAGAATCAATTCCCCATTCAATTTGTCCTAGGAAGAATTAACTCCCCAGTCAATATGTTCTAGAAAGAATTAATTCCCCCAGTCAACATGTTCTAGGAAGAATTAATTCCCCAGTCAATATGTCCTAGGAAGAATTAGAATTAACCCCCTCCACATTCATTTTGTCCTAGGAACAATTAATTCCCCAGTCAATATTTCCAAGGAAGAATTAACTCCCAGTCAATATGTCCTAGGAAGAATTAACTCCCCAGTCAATATGTCCTAGGAAGAATTAACTCCCCAGTCAATATGTCCTAGGAAGAATTAACTCCCCCAGTCAATATGTTCTAGGAAGAATTAACTCCCCCAGTCACTTTGTCCTAGGAAGAATTAACTCCCCAGTCAATTTGTCCTAGGAAGAATTAACTCCCCAGTCATTTTGTCCTAGGAAGAATTACCTGCCCCAGTCAATATGTCCTAGGAAGAATTAACTCCCCCAGTCAATTTGTCCTAGGAAGAATTAACTCTTCAGTCAATTTGTCCTAGGAAGAATTAACTCTCCCAGTCAATATGTCCTAGGAAGAATTAACTCCCCAGTCAATTTGTCCTAGGAAGAATTAACTCCCCAGTCACTTTGTCCTAGGAAGAATTAACTCCCCAGTCAATTTGTTTTAGGAAGAATTAACTCTCCCAGTCACTTTGTCCTAGGAAGAATTAACTCCTTCAGTCAATTTGTCCTAGGAAGAATTAACTCCCCCAGTCAATATGTCCTAGGAAGAATTAACTCCCCAGTCACTTTTTCTTAGGAAGAATTAACTCCTCCAGTCAATTTGTCCTAGGAAGAATTAACTCCCCTAGTCAATATGTCCTAGGAAGAATTAACTCCACTGGAGTGTCAATTCACCAACAGGAGTGTTTTAGTCCTAGTAACAATACACTCCACCGGTCAATTATTCCTAGTAAGAATTATCTCCGCGATTCAATATATCCTGGGATAAATAGACTCCGGAGTGTTTAAAAGGGGGAGTCTATTCAGCCTACTACACCGGCTGAATAGAGTTAATTCTTCCTAGGACATATTGACTGGGAGTTAATTCTTCCTTGGAAATATTGACTGGGGAATTAATTCTTCCTAGGACAAAATGAATGTGGAGGGGTTAATTCTAATACACCGGTGTAGTAGGCTGAATAGACTCCCCTTTTAAACACTCCGGAGTCTATTTATCCCAGGATATATTGAATCGCGGAGTTAATTCTTACTAGGAATAATTGAACGGTGGAGTGTATTGTTACTAGGACTAAAACACTCCTGTTGGTGAATTGACACTCCAGTGGAGTTAATTCTTCCTAGGACATATTGACTAGGGGAGTTAATTCTTCCTGGGACAAATTGACTGGGGAGTTAATTCTTCCTAGGAAAAAGTGACTGGGGGAGTTAATTCTTCCTAGGACATATTAACTGGAGGAGTTAATTCTTCCTAGGACAAATTGACTGGGAAGTTAATTCTTCCTAGGACATATTGACTGGGAGAGTTAATTCTTCCTAGGACAAAGTGACTGGGGAGTTAATTCTTCCTAGGACAAATTGATTTGGGGAGTTAATTCTTCCTAGGACAAATTGACTGGGGAGTTAATGCTTCCTAGGACAAAGTGACTGGGGAGTTAATTCTTCCTAGGACATATTGAATGGGGAGTTAATTCTTCCTAGGACAAAGTGACTGGAGGTGTTAATTCTTCCTAGGACAAATTGACTAGGGGAGTTAATTCTTCCTAGGACAAAGTGACTGGGGAGTTGATTCTTTCTAGAACATATTGAATGGGGGAGTTAATTCTTCCTAGGACAAAGTGACTGGAGGAGTTTATTCTTCCTAGGACATATTGACTGGGGCAGTTAATTCTTCCTAGGACAAAGTGACTGGGGAGTTAATTCTTCCTAGGACATATTGACTGGGGAGTTAATTCTTCCTAAGACATATTGACTGGAGGAGTTAATTCTTCCTAGGACAAATTGACTGGGGAGTTAATTCTTCCTAGGACAAATTGACTGGGGAGTTAATTCTTTCTAGGAAATATTGACTGGGGCAGTTAATTCTTCCTAGGACAAAGTGACTGGGGAGTTAATTCTTCCTAGGACATATTGACTGGGGAGTTAATTCTTCCTAGGACAAATTGACTGGGTAGTTAATTCTTCCTCGGACATATTGACTGGGGAGTTAATTCTTCCTAGGACAAAGTGACTGGGGAGTTAATTCTTCCTAGGACAAATTGACTGGGGAGTTAATTCTTCCTAGGACAAATTGACTGGGGAGTTAATTCTTCCTAGGATAAATTGACTGGGGGAGTTAATTCTTCCTAGGACAAAGTGCTGGGGAGTTAATTCTTCCTAGGACAAATTGACTGGGGAGTTAATTCTTCCTAGGACAAATTGACTGGGGAGTTAATTCTTCTTATGACAAAGTGACTGGGGGAGCTAATTCTTTCTAGGACAAATTGACTGGGGAGTTAATTCTTCCTAGGACAAATTGACTGGGGAGTTAATTCTTCCTAGGACATATTGACTGGGGCAGTTAATTCTTCCTAGGACAAAGTGACTGGGGGAGTTAATTCTTCCTAGGACAAATTGACTGGGGAGTTAATTCTTCCTAGGACAAAGTGACTGGGGAGTTAATTCTTCCTAGGACATATTGACTGAGGAGTTAATTCTTTCTTGGAAATATTGAATGGGGAGTTAATTCTTCCTAGGAAATATTGACTGGAGAATTAATTCTTCCTAGGACAAAATGAATGTGGTGGGGGTTAATTCTAATTCTTCCTATGACATATTGACGGGGGAATTAATTCTTCCTAGAACATATTGACTGGGGGAATTAATTCTTCCTAGGACAAATTGAATGGGGAATTGATTCTTCCGAGGACATATTCACTGGGGGAGTTAATTCTTCTCAGGACAAATTGACTGAGGGAGTTTTTTCGAGGGACCAAATGACTTGTGGAGTTAAATCTTCCTAGGACAAATGGAATGGCGTAGTCTTAGATTAGAAGTAGGAAAAAAACTCCTCCAAGCGAAAACAGTCAAATACCGGCTACGCAGTGATAATGATAGTAATAATAGTCTCCCAGCCCCCATTCAATTTGGGTAAAGATTTAGAAACTGAGTGCATAGGTTTCGTGAGTGTCTGTTAGGGTCAGGGTTAGGCGTCGTGAGAGTTGGTTAGGGTAAGGTTAGGCGTCGGGAGAGTCGGTTAGGGTCAGGGTTAGGGTTAGGGTTAGTGTCGTCACTAGAAAACATGGTACCTTCCTCGCACCATGCCAAAAGATAATGTGACACGCCAGTAAACTTACGCACAACGATACTAGATGTTCGCCTCAATATGTCCTAGGAAGAATCAACTCCACAAGTCATATGGTCCTAGGATGACTTAACTCCTCCAGTCAGTATGACCTAGGAAGAATTAACTCTCCCAGTCAATATGTCCTAGGAAGAATTAACTCCCCAGTCACTTTGTCCTAGGAAGAATTAACTGCCCCAGTCAATATGTCCTAGGAAGAATTAACTCCTCCAGTCAATATGTCCTAGGAAGAATTAACTCCCCAGTCAATTTGTCCTAGGAAGAATTAACTCCTCCAGTCAATATGTCCTAGGAAGAATTAACTCCCCAGTCACTTTGTCCTAGGAAGAATTAACTCCTCCATTCAATATGTCCTAGGAAGAATCAACTCCCCAGTCACTTTGTCCTAGGAAGAATAAACTCCCCTAGTCAATTTGTCCTAGGAAGAATTAACTCCCCCAGTCACTTTGTCCTAGGAAGAATTAACTCCCCATTCAATATGTCCTAGGAAGAATTAACTCCCCAGTCACTTTGTCCTAGGAAGAATTAACTCCCCAGTCAATTTGTCCTAGGAAGAATTAACTCCTCCAGTCACTTTGTCCTAGGAAGAATCAACTCCTCCATTCAATATGTCCTAGGAAGAATCAACTCCCTAAGTCATTTGGTCAGATCTTAAACGAAAACACTCCCGGAGTGTTTATTCGCTGGGTGGAGTGTTTTTGTCCTAGTATGGATTAACTCTAGAGTCATTATATACTAGGATAAAAACACTCCCGGAGTCTTTTCATACGGGGAGTGCATTCAGCCTCCTACACCGGCTTTGTGCACAGTAGCCTACTACTGCTCATACCCAAGTGGTTGGACAAGTTTGACATGAAGGCAGTGCTAATGGTAATTGAGCTATCTGAAATATTTGTTTCACATTTAACAACAGTAACGAGAAAATGAATTAAAACTCATTTGTAATCTTACGCAAGAAAATTGATAGTTAACGACATTAATTACAGTAAAAATTGCTTGTCGCCGGGCTCAATAGGGGCACAGCTTTCATAGCACCAGTTCTTGCATGTTAAGCATTGAATCCACGTTTCTTCGTGTTGCTCGCTGTAAACTGTAAAGCTCTCTGCAGTAAGAACAGTAGAAGCTGGTGTCACTCTCCACTTTATGACACTCTGCTGTTGGTGGTTCTGTTTCTTCTGCTTCTGGTTCATCTGCTTCTGTTTCTTCTGTTGCTGGTTCTACTTCTGATTTTTCTGCTTCTGGTTCTTCTGCTTCTAGTACTTCTGCTGCTGGTTCTGCTTCTAGTTCTTCCGCTCCTAGTGCCTCTGCTTCTGGTTCTTATGCTTCTGGCTCGTTTGCTTTTCTGCATCCAAAGCAACTCGTTCTCGGCAATTAAAGGGGCGAATAAGGCCCCATTGACATTGACTAAGTACCTCAGTAGCAATAATAATAGCTGTAATAAATAATTTTAATCACTAATCAGTGTCAGCACTAGTAATCAGGCATGCAATGATGTCATTGTGTTGTAATCTGGACCTACTACAAGTGGTTGAATTTATTCCTGGTTTAAGTATTCATTGTTGATTACAACAATTATGCTTACTGTTCGAGTGTTCGCATATCGATATAATGGTAAAACTTTGATGGTGTTGTGGCAGTCCCAAATATTAATATATGTTCATACAACTTTTTGTGTGATGTTTCTGGATGGAATGGAATCAAATGGAACCTTGGAGAACAGCAGATTCAAACTTGTATTTTTAAGAACCCCCCTAATGTATAGGCTACCTAAGGTATCCATTGCTACTTATATGATATCTATCATGAAAAAACTTATGGGGCGCTAAAGATTTATTTTTTAGAACGCTTACTTTGATTTACAGCACTTTTGAATGTTAATGGTGCCTGTATAATTGGCCCACAGGTTACTCAATATTTTTGTCGAACTTTCTCAAACGTTTTAATCCAGTTCCGTGAAATAGACGCAGGTACGCTAACCTTGTAGACGGTTCCGAAAGCTCCAGATCCTATTTCGCTTCCACGTCGAAGTTCCGACTCCTTGATTAGTCGTAGCGCAGACAAGTCTGGCTTGGCATCGGTCGGTGTAACGATCTGTAACCAACAGTTTCAGAATTTGCACAAAATAAGACACGAAAACTCACGGCAAGAAGAATAAAAACAATCAAATGCATCAATGGCATCAATGTTGTTCCGATCCATGTATATAGGACTACACGCATGTGGAAGTATGTAATGCGCAAGATAGGATCTTAAAAATTTCTAAACTTATAAAATGTGTCCCTTATTTGAATTTCAAGAAGCTAGTTAGTTTATCGTATCGAATCGTATCGTAGTAGTTAGTAGACCATGGTCACCACTCCAGTGGGGAGGGGAGGAGGAGGTAAGCCCGGCCCCTATTGTTGTAAGCCCCGCCCCTATTGTTTTAAGTCACACCTCCTATTGTCTCCGACTTTCCGGGTCTGGGCCAACCTGGACCACCACCTGCTAGTCTTTTGTTCCTGGGTCTGGTCTACCCATTGTCTTTTGTTTCCGAGTATGGACCCAACCTGGCTCACCGCCTGCTGGTCTATTGTTCATGGGTCACTCCCTGGTCTATTGTTCATGGGCCACCCCATAGTCTTTTGTCCCGGGGTCGTCGCATGCTGGTATTTTTTTCATGGGCCACCATACTCTGGTCTTCTGTTCCTGGGTCGCCCCTGGTCTTTCGTTCATGCACCAAGGCGCCCTGGTCTTTTGTTCATGGGCCAACGCACTCTGGCCTTTTGTTCCTTGGCAAACGTTGTCCATTTGGTAGGTATGAACGGACTGCATGCCTCATGGTTGAATGACCATGAAGCCAATTAAACCGGTCCGCTCAAATACAGGTGCGTATGCCATTTTAATTTCACGGTCCAGTGGTCATCAACCCAATTAAACCGGTCCACCCAAATACAGGTGCCTCTGCCATTCAATTTGACGGCTCAGTGGCCATCTAATCAATTAAGCCCGTCCGCCCAAATACAGATGCGCTCGGAATTTAATTCCACGGTTGAATGACCATGAAACCAATTGAACCTGTCCGTCCAAATACAGGTGCGTTCGGAATTCAATTTTATGGTCGAATGACCATGAAATTTAATTCCGAACAATTAAAACGGTCCCTCAAGAATTCAATTTCACTGTCCAGTGGCTATCAAATGAATTAAGCCGGTCCACCCATATTACTATGAAAAGACTGTCATAAACCATTTACATGCCGTTGGTATTTAATTGGGGCATGAAGTATGTGTGTGTTTGTGCGTATGCATGTGTGTGTTTGTGTGGTTGTGTATGTGTTTGTGTATTTGTGTCTCTGTGTGTGTATGTGTTCGTATGTTTAAGTACGTATATGTTTAAGTGTTTGTGTATTTACGTTTATCTATTTGTGTAAGTGCTTGTGTGCATGTTTGTACATGTTTGTGTGTATGCATGTAAGAGTTTGTGTATTTGTGTGCATGTTTATGTGCATGTTTGTATGTGTCTATGTGTATGCAACTATGCATGCATGTGCTTGTGTATGCGTGGGTAAGTATGTGTATGTTTGTGGATATGTGTGTGCAAGTATGTGCGTGTGTTTGTGTGTTTGCATGTTTGTGCATGTGTATTTGCATGTTTTTATGCGTGTGTATGTATGGTTGTGTGTAAGTATGTTTATATGTTTGTGTGTTTGCGTGTTTGAATGTGTATCAGATTTGGTTTGTGGGTTGCCAAGAGACACGAGAGATCAACTTGAATGGTAAAATTGCAATTGTTAGTTTACAATGCGAATCCGGATTCAATGCTTGCATAGACCACATACAAATTTTAGTTTGCTGAGACGTGTAGAATGGCTGTATGAGTGTATGTATGCTAAAAGTATGATTCTGCGACTGCCAAGACGCATAGAATTGCGATATGTATGCTAAAAAACGACTCTTCGAATGCTGAGATGCATAGAATTGCGATATGTATGCTGAAATTACGACTCCGACTGCTAAGACACAAAGAATTGCGGTGTGTATACTAAAACTACAGCCCTTCAACTGATAAGATGCATAGAATTGCGGTATATATGCTAAAATTACAACTCTTTGAATGCTAAGACACATGGAATTGCGATATGTATGCTAAAATTACGACTCTTCGACTGCTCAGATGCATAGAATTGCGGTATGAATGCTAAAATGATCATTCTTTGAATGCTAAGGTGCAAAGAATTGCGCTATATATGTTAAAATTCCACTCTCGAATGCTACGACGCATGGAATTGCGGTATGTATGCTGAAATTACTATTCTTCGAATGCTAAGGTGCAAAGAATTGGAGTATGTATGTTAAATTACAACTCTTCGAATGCTAAGACGCATAGAATTGCGGTATGTATGCTGAAATTACGGCAATGTAAAATTCGTGTGTGAAGTATACAAACACTCATTCCATCTATCATCATAATCTAAAAGTTGCAAATTTACCGTGCAACTCGAAATTTAGTACATCTTTTCAACCTAAAAGTCTTACGTTTAGTGTACAAGCCTTCATTTCATGCATCTTCACAACCTAAAAATCGCCAGTTTTATGCGTCTTATCAATCAAAGAGTCGCAATTTTTTCATACATACTGCAATTCTATGCATCTTAGCATTCGAAGAGTCATAATTTTAGCATACATACCACAATTCTTTGCGTCTGAGCAGTCGAAGAGTTGTTTTTAGCAACTCTATGCATCTCAACATTCGAAGAGTCGTATTTATAGCATACACACCGCAATACTATGCGTCTTAGCATTTCTAAGAATAGTAATTTTAGCATACATACCCCAATTCTATGCACCTGAGCTGTGGAAGAGTCTTAATTTTAGCATACCTACTGCCATTCTACACGTCTTAGTATTCGAATAGTCATAAATTTAGCATACATATCGCAATTCTATGTGACTTAGATGTCGTAATTTCAGCAAACGTACCGCAATTCTATGCGTCTGAGCAGTCGAGGAGTCGTAATTTTATCAATTCTATGCATTTCTATGCATAGAACTGAGCAGTCGAAGAGTCGTAATCATATCATATGTCCTGCAATTCTATGCGTCTTAGCAGTCGAAGAGTCATAATTGTAGCAATTCTACGCATTTTAGCATTCGAAGCGTCGTAATTTTAGCATACACACCGCAATTCTTTGTGTCTTAGAGGTCGGGATGGAGGCACCCACGGAGGATGAAGACATTCCAGATAAGAGGGGTTGTCATGATTGAAGGGAGGACGGGATGCGGCCGGACACCTTATTATAGAACAGTCTTTCTCAGCGGCCGCTGATTGGTCGACCGCAGCAGGAGGAGTCCCTCCACTGTGTTCGAAATATGCGTCATCGCTAATCAGTAGTGGTATCAAGATAAGCGTACAGGCCGACGAGTGCACGCGAGTGCACTAGACGAGTAAACAAAGAAGGGGATGAGAGACGAGTAAACAAAGAAGAGGATGAGTACTCCGCGCTGCCCAGGGCGAACTTCGTGTACAAGTATATGTATCCTCGTGTTGAACGAAACGTTAAAAACTTCACCGAAATTGACGACGTTGAACAGTCAAAGACGACGGAAATACACTTTTTCAGATCAGCAGATCATACTTAACAGTAATAGCAAGAAACTGTTTATAAAATCTACATGTAATATAGACTTATAGCAGACTTAAAAGCAACGGAGCTGATCACGCTGATATGGGCACACGACGAGCGCTAAGCACCTCCTGATCAGGTGCTGGTGCTGCGAGTTGGAAATGGACAACCAGGGAGCGCGTGCAAGAGCGTTACTATCCGCTTTCCCACTCAATGCAAGGCTCGGAGTTCATATCCAATGGCGGCACTACACCAGGGCATGCCAGGGCAAATGCCCTGGTAAAAAGCCTTTGCCCTGGTCGTTGCCCTACCAAAATGTTTGCAATATTATACAGCCACAAATTTTGCTATACAGCCTGTATTTGACAGATACGTCATAATTCACAACTCCAGATCCACAGACCAAAGGCCTATGTGTGGGTTCTGTCTAGGTAACGTATACACATGTGTCGGCTACGCATGTGTCGAAGTATTTGACCCACAGTAAAAACACAACTTATTTGGCTGGGTGGCCGTAGGCAACTTTAGGAGGGTATCGACTTTTCCCAACTTACCTTGCTCTTTCCTCACATAACCATTTCCGTCACAGTTCGTGATCTGGGACTTACTCTTGACTCTGAGCTTACTTTGTCTCAACATGTGAACCTGGTTGGACGGAGTTGTTATTATCAGCTTCGTCAGCTTCGAGTGGTCTCTCGCTCTCTCTCTCATGATGCGGTCGTGGTCCTTGTACACACCTTTGTTACCAGTCGAATTGACAACTGTTGCTCCCTACTTGCTGGCCTTCCTCTTGGGGTGCTGGGGCGACTAGATCGAGTTCTACGCTCGGCTGCTCGTCTCATTGGACGACTTCCGAAGTTCTCTCCTGTCTCTGCATACACACGTGATGTGTTGCAATGGCTGCCTATCTCTCAGCGTATCTCATACCACACTGCTGCTGTGGTTTCTCGCTGCGTCTTTGGCTGTGATCCATCTTACTTGCGTTATCTTTGCCGCCCAGTGTCTGACGTTGCAGCGCGTCGGGCACTTCGTTCTACGACGAGGGGTGAGCTCCTAGTTCCACGGGCACGCTTGGTTATTAAGCAGCGCCGTGCTTTTTCGGTTGTGGGACCTTCCATCTGGAATGACCTCCCGCTTAAGCTCCGCTCTTTACTTGTGAGCCAACCGGCAGGGTTCTACAAGTCCCTCAAGTCTTTCTTTCTTTAGTCGTGGCTGGGCCGGGAGCGCTTCTGAGTAGCTTCTGAAGAGGCGCTATATAAATGCTGTGAATGAATGAATGAAAATGAGTAGAAGCGAACACTCAGTTGTACATAGAGACGCGCTCAATATACGGCCAGCGATGATTCGCCATTCAGGCGTAACACGACTGCGTACCCTAGCAGCTGTAACCTCTCCTTTTCTGATCACTCTGATCCAGCGTCAACGAGTGCTTGAAATAATATATGCCATCCTCTCTGTCTCTCTCGCTGTCTCTCGTTCTCTATATAATATATATATGTGTATGTATGTGTGTGCGTGTGTGTGTATTCATTCATTCATTCATTATGCAGTTTTATATAGCGCCCTTCAAGGTTACTACTCAGGAGCGCTCTCGACCCCAGCACGGCTGAAAAGGACAGTTTTGAGGCAAGTATAGAAAGATTCAGAGTGGATTCTGGGATGCAAGCGCAGCATCAAAGGAAGATCGTTCCAGAGCGAGGGGCCAACCAATGAAAAGGCCCGATTCTGCTTAGTAGCTGTGCGGGCAAAAGGGACCATGAGCACACCCCCGCTCAGTAGAGCGGAGAGAGCGACGACCCGGAGCACCCAAGGTAGGGCAGCTGAGGTCACGTAGATAGGCAGGGTTAGGCCAGCAAGGACCGCCAGACCAAAGCGATGATCCGATACGAGATCCGCTGCCATAGAGGGAGCCAATGAAGCACATCCAGCATATAACCTGAGACGTGGCCTAATTTGGAAATACGTCCGTAAAGGCGTGCGGCAGAGCGCAGGACCCGGTTCAGGCACCCCAACCGACAAGCTGGGAGGCCAACATAGAGTGAGCAACAGTAATCAAGTCGGACAGTGATAAAAGAGTGGATGAGTGTAGCGGTGGATTCTGAAGTAAGTGAGCGAACAACATTGCGAAATTGGCATAACTGATAGTATGAATCACGGCAGAGGCGGTTTATATGTGGGGCAAAGGTTAACTCTTGGTCCAGTGTAACTCCAAGGTCACGGACAACAGAGGAAAAGACAAACTGAGGGAAGTCTGCAGCAATGGTAGAAAGGTCTAGCTTCGCAATCTGCTGCCGAGTGCCCAGCCAGATAAATTGGGTTCTAGATGGGTTGAGGCGCAGGCGGTTCGATGACATCCAGGCCTCCCGGGCACCCAAAGCCAGGCTCATTGCTCGAACAGCAGCAGTGGCGTTAGTAGCAAGGCAGTGCAGGTAGGCCTGAACGTCATCAGCATACAGGTGACCTAGCACAGCAGAAGCAGTAAGTAGGGAACCAATTTCAGAGGTGTAAATGATGTAAAGAAGGGAGACCCAGCACCGAGCCCTGCGGAAGGCCGTGAGGGGCAGGGACCCATGAGGACCTGGAGGGCCAGTAGAGGGGAGAGACGGCACTTGGCGATTTTTGGCGATTTACACCTATTTACTGGTCAAAACCACCCAATTCGCCGTGTACGGACCTAGTAATGGTTTGTGGGTGAAGAGGTCAACCATTACTAGGTCCAATTCGCCATGTACGGCCGTACACGGGCCTAAAATAGGCCTAAATCGCTAATCCACGACGTACACAGCTCTAGGCTATAGGTTAAATAATTCTCGTCATTCGTGTACAAACGTAACTCTAAGTTAAAAAAAATCAACCTCCAGCGTATTCGGAAAAATGTCAAAAGTTCTAACCTGGTGCGTACATAAGCGTATCTGTAGTACAACGCTGAAAAACATTCACTAATACACCTAATGATCAAATGAATCTATTTTAACGAGGCAGCATACAGAAGCATACGCTCAACCCAGCCGCGTGTATACGGATATTCACCGACGGGGTAATTATGTGAAGAATCCGGCTAATAAGATTATAGGATGATGGGAAACACAGACCCTCAGTAGGATATAAATTATCTGCCTTTTTTGGAAGTGCCGGGGTATGTTGGGGTCTCATGACTTAACCGGTCCGGGGATGGGCAGGAGTTACGCTTGGCCAGTTGCTTAGCTGAGGCGAGACCTCTTGCGGGCAAATTTCTTATATAACGATGTGGGAAAGGGGGCGTCGAGGAAGTCTCCGAGAATACGGCCTCTTGGCGTTTCGTGTTGTCTGAGATCTTCCTTGAGCACTAGTTAAGCTAGTTTCGTGGCAAGGTCCACTTTTGCGTCTACTTAAGGTTACTTAAGTTTGGTTAAGGTCGTCAGCCTGTTGCTGCGTCTACAACTTGTTTTGGTTGACGTTCTTGCTACAGAAAGAGCGAACCGTCTTTCACCGTTGTTCTTCTGGTGGTAATGTATCGTTTGATTTGTTTTATGTGAGAATTATACTCTTAAAATGGACAACGAGTCGTGAGCTTTGTTATAGCTGGGAGGTGAACCTGCAACAATATATATACATCAGTACATATATACGTAAATACACATATATATACATGTACATAAACACGTACATCTATATACATGTATAGTATACACATATATATACATATAGATACATACATATATGTATATACATACATATACATATATATATAATTATATATATTCACATATGCACACATAATTATATATATATATATATACGGTGGTGTAGGGGTATGTTCGGTGCCTTGCAGCCGGAGGGTTGCGGGTTCGAATCCACCTCAAGCCGTCGCGTAAGGACCCTGGGCAAGTCCTTCACTCGCAATTGCTCATGCGCTTCGGCGTGAAACTCCGATTCAGTGTCCGCGCTGTAGTCGGGAGCGCCTCTGAGTAGAAATCTTGAAGGGGCGCTATATAAATATCCGAAATGAATGAATGAATATATATATATATACTTATATCCATATATATATATAACATATGTGCATGTATATAGAATATAAATTACATGTATAGCAAACATGCTTATATTAATAATATAAACGCACAGAAATCTCTGCGCGCGACTGACTATGTCTGTGCGTGGTGTAACGCTGTTTGCCTGTTAAGCTGTTTTCGCCATGGACAATATGGCTTACGTCACTCACGTCATCGCAATAACCAAATAGACCTATAGACGTTGTCATAGCAACTCTAGATTATGCAACACGACATGTAGGTCCTTATACATTTCTATAAGGGAATGGAGAGGGGAAGGGGCGGGTCTGCCAAGCACGATCAACGCGAGAGACGTGGGGGGAGGGAGGGCCGGACGTTGAAGGGAGGGAAGGAGGTACGGACGTTCGGGACGGACGGCAGAGAAACACGAGGGAGGGAGGAAGGGAGGGAGAGAGGGAGGAGAATGGAGGGAGGGGAAGGAGGGAGGAGGAAGGAGAGAGGAGGGAGGGAGGAGGTGGGAGGGGGAGGGAGAAGACTACGGAGGGACGGAGAAGACACACACGATCGCCGGAGGGAGGTAGGGAGGAAGGGAGAGAGGAGGGAGGGAGGGAGGGAGGGGAGGGTGGAGATAGGGAGGGAGAAGACTACGGAGGGACGGGGAAGACACGCACGATCGCCGGAGGAAGGGAGGGAGGAAGGGAGGAGAGAGGAGGGAGGAAGGGAGAGAGGAGGGACGGAGGAGGGACGGACGGACGTTGAAGGAAAAGAAGGAGGTACGGACGGACGGCAGAGAAGTACGGGCAGGAAGGGAGGGATGGGGAGAAGACTTATGTCAATCATAGACGCATCTCTTGACATTTTCAAATTGTTTTTAACCGTCTTAGGACGGGCAAACATCTAGTATACATATAATGTACATATACATATATATGTTTTTTACCATGACACTTTCGGACTATCGAACCTTCGGACTATCGAACCTTCGGACAAGGAATTTATCAACGTACAATACGGGATTACCCATAAACATATATTTCTACATAGCCTATATGTTTTACCATGCAATCTTCGGACTCTCGAACCTTCGGACTATCGAACCTTCGGATTATCGAACCTTCGGACTATCGAACCTTCGGACTATCGACCTGTTCCCCCTCTGCCATCCCCAGCCCCTTGTGCTAGCATTCAATGACAAGGCGAACAAGCCTGACCAAAGCTCAATTTGCATTGTTTTGCACTACAGCCAAGCGGCTATAACCATTGTTTTGTGGGCTACAGCCTTTTACACTTAGGCAGCCAGCCCTCTATGCTAGCTTTAGCCTTTAAGCGTGGAGGCCAATGCATTTAGGGTTGGTTATTGCAACCAATGAGAGCACACGCCTGGCAATTTTCGTAATGAATATTTAGTAGTGGCACATTGTTTTTGAGGGTTACAGCCTTTTACGCTTAGGCATGAACTCAGAACAGCTAGAAATAGACTGCTGGCCAAGTGTTAGGTGGCAGTCCCATGTATCTAGCATGATTTATAGAAAGAGCGACTGAATTAGGGTTAGCTAGGGTTAAGTAGGGTTAACAAGGGTTCACATAAAGAAGTGTTGACTGAGTTGACAGACAGCGGCAAGCCCTTGTATCTAGCATGACTTATAGAGAGAGGGACTGAAATAGAGCGCACAAGCCTTTTCAAATATCATAACGTATTTAATATGCACACTAAGCACTTTTGAGTAACAGGCTTTTACAGTTAGGCAACAAGCCTTGGTATCTAGTAGATAGGTTTAGGTATTAAGAATGGTCAATGTTGTAGCTTGGCGTAGTGTTTAAGTGTGTTTGTCATTGAATATTTAAGTTATAAGAGTGGAAGCCTCACATTGGCCTTCTATAGCAAGAGACTTATTAAATTTAAAGTTAGCATCTTAGGTTTACTCTAGCCATGATGAGGCTGAGTCGACTTACAATTTTGAAAGACGGTACAGAGCTCTTGGTATTTGATTTTGCAAATCACAACAATGTCTTTGCTCTAATTGAACTCAAACTGCACACTCAAACATTGCTTAAACGGAAATTACCCGCAACCCTAAATCTTTAGGCTAAAAAATATCGCTATAGATGGAGAAGCTTAGTTGTCTTGTACTTTTGAAAGACGGCGCATCCTCATTATTCCTTTACCAAAAACTCTCATTCAACACTTGCTTGACAGACATAACAACTTTTAATGCTAAGCCGCAGACTTCATCAGCCTTTTTGCTCACTAGAAACTTCAGTACCGGACAAATCAAACTCGTGGGGTTTTTCACATAAACATATTAGTTATAATTCAAATTAGAGAATAACAGGCTTATAAATTTTCTTAACTAGCAACTTTATTGTGTGAAGGTGCATGTTTAGCTTTTCATGAGACGATGACTGTAATGGCAATCAACTGCTTTTAGTTGTGCAAACCTGTACAGTGTACATAACCGCTTGGCTGTAGTGCAAAACAATGCAAATTGAGTTTTGGTCAGGCTTGTGCGCCTTGTCATTGAATACTAGCCCAAGGGGGAGGGGGTGGCAGGGGTGGTAATTGTAGGCTAGTGGCGGGTGACCTTTGATACTTGTTATCTATTGATACTGATAATGGTAGTCTGTTTCAGGCTAAAAATAGAAACTGATATTCATAACGGTACTCGGTCTTGATGACGTCATTTGAACTTTGACCCTTTGATGACGTCATTTGACCGTTGACCCTGTATTCGTACCCATATCTGCCAAAAGTGATACTAGTACCCCCACTAAGCTATCTACTTACGATATTCTCAATAAACGCAAGAATGGGATTGAATTGATCGACCTTGTATCGCCGTCTAAGCTCATTCTTTCGTTTCTGATATTAAATCCTCATCACGTACATCTTCTCGTTCAAACTTCTCAGCTCTGCTTGGTTAGCTCTTTTGGCATTCTGTTGAATTCAAAATAAGATTTACATGGGCAAGTCTTATCTCTAAGACCTCACAACGAACATTCCTACCTGCGTTCAGCCACTGCTCTCTCCTCAAATTCCAGCACAAAGTCTGCTATCAGACCATCATGGATGGGTCTTTTGGTAGAGGAGTTCTGTCACAGGCTCTCGTGTGTTCCATGTTGTTGACCCAAGAAATGGAACCGACTGCCAAAGTTTTTCCGAAGTTCCAACGCTTATAATAGCTCTTCACCTGGCGACTTACTAACTAAGACTCAGATTCGCATTTCAGTGTGACCTTGTATAATGATGATGATGATGATGATGATGATGATGATGATGATGATGATGATGATGATGATGATGATGATGATGATGATGATGATGATGATGATGATGATGATGATGATGATGATGATGATGATGATGATGATGATGATGATGATGATGATGATGATGATGATGATGATGATGATGATGATGATGATGATGATGATGATGATGATGATGATGATGATGATGATGATGATGATGATGATGATGATGATAATAATAATAATAATAATAATAATAATAATAATAATAATAATAATAATAATAATAATACTAATAATAATAATAATAATAATAATGTGAACAAGCGTTTTTGAATATATAATGAGAACAGGTGTGTGACTGTGTATATATTATGTATAATGTGCTAGAGTTCTTTTAGGCGGCCAATGCAACTATATTATATGCTATATGTTTGAGCCAGAGGCTATAGCGGGCACCCCGCGCTTGGCCTTAAGTAAACATTGGCTGACGCTCGACACCTGTTAATTGGCGCCAAAGTTGAAATTTCCTGAGCAGTCTTTTGAACAATACAGTTGTTTTAATGCAGTAGATAGAGCTGTATGATTAATGAAGAAAATTTTTAGGAGTTACAGTTGAGTTGTGTCTTTTGATGAAGAACATTGGCATTGAAGTGTTGAATTTTAAACAACGGTGTTTGAAACAAGAAGAAACATTTTAAATATCTGTGTCAATTTAATTCTAACAACGGTTTAGAAAACGTTGAGCGATTATATGTAGAGGTAAGGAAAAGTGCTTGAGATAGGTCACAACTAAGAAAGAAGAAGAGTTGGTGACAAATAATAATAATAATAATAATAATAATAATAATAATAATAATAATAATAATAATAATAATAATAATTGCTTATTAATATCTGACACCTGAGGGATTATAGATACCTCGGGTAAAAAAATTATAATAATAATAATAATAATAAATCAATGATTTCTACCGTAGCAACATGCTGTCTCCTCGGCTTAACTTCCCGAATTCTGACCTGCCACCCAAACAACATGGCTATTAGGGACCGTTAATATAGCTAGCACCGATGAAGAAGCTGCATGGTCTTCGTTTTGTGTGGCGATGAGAAATGAGGGAGATTTAAATTACATTACGTAATGGTTTTTCTGCAACAGGCTAATTTCCCTTCTTTGGAAACTTATTTACGTTATTACAGACACTTTTTTTAACTAGCACATACTTTTCCCTCTGGGATGCGCTCGATGTGCATGTCGTTCAGTTCAATTGGAAGTGTTTCGAAATCCGTCTGTTTGTACTCTGATATTATGGGGCCATCGTCGCCTTGATCAGTTTCGTAGACCCTGACCATGCGGCAGAGTGTGCAATCAGAGGCCGTTGGTCCGTAGCATTCGTCGCAATGTTCGTGGCACTTGAGACAGTGGCTACGAGAGTCGTTGTAATGATGAAGGGCACACTTGGGAACGCATTGGTCGCCGTCCACGAAATGCTTACACTCGCACGACGGGGTTTCGGTGCCAGAGCCATCGCACGTCAGACACTCCTCGTGACATGGACGACACCCTTCCTGCGTTCAACACAAAATACGTCAGCCGAAATGTATATTATTGTAATAACAAATTGAAATAGTGCCACTTCAAGAGAAACCAATCGCAGCAGCTCTAGATGTTAGGCAGCATCAGTAGGCTATACGGTCGACATGTAGCAGTTCAGTATGAGATCTGCAAGAGAGAGGGGATTTCGCCGTCACTAGTTAAAACAGTCCGCTGTTTGAAACATTATTTGATTATCCTAGGTGCAGTCATTTTTCGACCACATAATAATAACAATAATAATAATAATAACGAGGACCGCTAACTCCAGAACAAAAACAAGTCTTCGGATAGTTTCTAAGAACCTGAGGGATCAGTAAGTTATACCTCGGGCGGAAAAAAAATATTAGGATGGAAGAGGGATAGCCTTTCCAGTTTCACTAGATTACTGATATCATAACAATAATTACTATAATGATGATGATGATGATGATGATGATGATGATGATGATGATGATGATGATGATGATGATGATGATGATGACTTGATGATGATGATGATGATGATGATGATGATGATGATGATGATGATGATGATGATGATGATGATGATGATGATGATGATGATGATGATGATGATGATGATGATGATGATGATGATGATGATGATGATGATGATGATGATGATGATGATGATGATGATGATGATGATGATGATGATGATGATGATGATGATGATGATGATGATGATGATGATGATGATGATGATGATGATGATGATGATGATGATGATGATGATGATGATGACATGATGATGATGATGATGATGATGATGATGATGATGATGATGATGATGATGATGATGATGATGATGATGATGATGATGATGATGATGATGATGATGATGATGATGATGATGATGATGATGATGATGATGATGATGATGATGATGATGATGATGATGATGATGATGATGATGATGATGATGATGATGATGATGATGATGATGATGATGATGATGATGATGATGATGATGATGATGATGATGATGATGATGATGATGATGATGATGATGATGATGATGATGATGATGATGATGATGATGATGATGATGATGATGATGATGATGATGATGATGATGATGATGATGATGATGATGATGATGATGATGATGATGATGATGATGATGATGATGATGATGATGATGATGATGATGATGATGATGATGATGATGATGATGATGATGATAATAATAATAATAAATAAGAATCCAGATCTGCAATACAGTCGATACGAAAGCCAGCGATAAACTGAACAAAGAAATAAATTTAAAAAAATAATAATAATAATAAATAGTATTAATAATAATAATAATAATAACAATAATAATAATAATTGGCGGTTGGCCTCCGTCTGGGGGCCATCATATTATGCCAACCTCACGTCTGCGCATGCGGCGCACTAGTTTCCGCTAGAGGCACACACTGGGATTTGGTCGCGTGACCCGACACGCCGCCATCAACGATTTGATCCGTTGCAGTCTGATCAAATCCGGCTTTCCAGCGGTTAAGGAGCCACTGGGCATGTTGCGCTCGGATGGTAAGAGACCAGATGGCACCACCCTTATACCATGTAGAGCGGGCCGAAATCTCGTATGTGACCGTATGTGGCCGTCATCTGACACAGGCGACGGGCGAAGTCAGATTGTTGACACACTAGCACCTTCCTATCTTCATTCATTCATTTCAGATACAGGCAACAGCCGTGACAGCAGGAGCAGCAGCAGAAATGGCGGACGTCAGAAAGAATAAAAAATATCAGTCCCTTCTTGACACACACGACTTCATCGCGCTGGCCCTGGAAACTTTAAGTCCCATTAATTCAAGAGGCCTTGCATTTGTCACAGAGATGGGCCGTCATCTGACACAGGCGACGGGCGAAGTCAGAGAGACAACTTTCTCTTTCAGAGACTTTCGGTTGACAATTCAGCGCTTTAACGCTGTGGCCTTCGCCGGTTCTTTTGTTGACCCTATGCCCGAGATGGAAGAATAGTCCTTCCATTTACACTAGATTTTATAATAATAATATTAATAATAATAATAATAATAATAATAATAATAATAATAATAAAGATAATAATAATAGTAATAGTAATAGTAGTAGCAGTAGTAGTAGTAGTAGTAGTAATTATAATAATAATAAATAAATAAATAAATAAAAATATAAAAATTAATAAATATGCTAATATAATTAATAATAACAGCAACAACAGACATAATCGCCACTGAAACGTGTTTTCGGAGAGACACATTAATAATCGATAAATAAAAAATGCTAATAATAATAAATTGGCAATAATAATAATAAGAATAAAACTACTACTGCTGCTTCTGACGCTGCCGCCGCTACTGCTGCTGCTACTACTACTATTACTACTACTATATATTTACTACTACTACTACTACTACTACTACTACTACTACTACTACTACTACTACTACTACTACTACTACTACTACTACTACTACTACTACTACTACTACTACTACTACTACTACTACTACTACTACTACTACTAATAATAATAATAATAATAATAATCATTCATTCATTCATTCATTCATTCATTCATTCATTCATTCATTCATTACTTGAATTTGTATAGCGCCTCTTCAAGGGAACTACTCAGAGGCGCTCCCAACCCAAGCGCGGCCAAATAGGATCATTTTAAGTTGAGAGAGGAATGACTGAGAAGGGGTTCTAGGAAGGGAGCGGAGTGTCAGAGGAGGCCATTCCAGGTCGAGGGACCAATCACAGAGAAGGCACGGCTCTGCCTGGTGGAGAGTACGATAATAATAATAATAAATAATAATAATAATAATAATAATAATAATAATAATAATAATAATAATAATAATAATAATAATAATAATAATAATAATAATAATAATAATAATAATAATAATACGGTAATAATAATAATAATTAAAATAATAGCTGTGTTGCTGTAAGATGCGCTTCTAGCAATAGGATTCGTCTAATGAACAAATAGCGTGCATATATAGTAGACAGAAGCTGTATATTGAGAGTTGAACTGTGAACTAGATATAACAATAATAACAACAACTGTGAACAGGTGTATATATATATATATATATATATATATATATATATATATATATATATATATATATATATATATATATATATATATATATATATATATATATATAGGCCCTATACAGGGGGCGCAAAAATGTTGTGAAATCTTGTGCAAAATTTTGTTTTGTGCGGTTTTTAAACTGTAAAATTATGGGGAGCTAGGCGAATGATCACTGGGTTTCCAAATAAAGCCTCGAATAAAACAAGTCTTAATCGACATTGTAAAAAATTGATGCCGATGGTACGACAGCGCATAAATCGGGTAGCGGCCGCCCGAAGTTCGTTAGAACAGCACGGAATATTCGACGTGTAAGTGAGCTGAGATGATGATCATCACAGCCACAAGAGTTCACAGGAAATTGAAAGAGAAACTGGCATGCATATCACGAAGAACAGTGCAACGCATTATAAAGCAAGACTTGCAACTGCAACCATACAAACGCGTAATCGGGCAGGTTATTAACGAAAACTGCAAATTAAAACGCCTGCAGCGATGTCAACAGTTACTTGGCAGATGTCCAAACGAGAGAAGTGTACGAAGCATTTGGTTTACAGATGAAAAGACATCGACTCTCGCCACACCGGCTAATTCTAAAAATGATCGTGTTTATTCTGATGCAAGAAAGAAAAAACAAGTTCCAGCAACGAGACTCGTACGCGAGCGTGAAAATTTCAGTCGTGGCATCATGATTTCGGTTGGTGTGCTTCGGATGGGAAAAACCAGTGCGATGTTTGTTGAATCTGAAGGTAAAGTGAACTGTGAGTATTATTGTGATCACGTCTCAATACAAGGATTGGTACCGGATATTCAAGCGATAAAATCGTCAAAGCTGGACACTGCAACAGGACGTTGAAGAGTGGCAAAAATTCTCAACGGCTTATAAACAGAAGCATTGACCAGTGGCACAGACGTTTAAAAAACTGTTGAGAACCGAGGAAGACACATTGAATTTGATTTCTGATTTGGGCGAGATCAGGTGGTGACGGACAGCTCGACATGGGAAGGCGGGGTCGTGAGACACCGGGGTTCGGGAGTGACGACGGGACAGCGCTTCCAGAGACAGTGGAGGAGAGGCGTGCTGAAATATGTCCCGAAACAAGATTCGCTTGCTCACAAGCCCTAGGAAACACTCTGGCCGCAATAAAAAGCAATCCAAGCGACTTGGGAGCATGGCATCAACTGTTGCGCTTCGCCACCGCTCAGCCGCCGCGGGCAGGTCGCAGATGCAAACATTGCCAACATTGTCAAGAAGCGAATTGACAACCCAGATTATGTGAAGGAGAGGATTCAGAAGTGGAGGCAGTGGCCGTGGGCGATACAAGAAGTAAGGTCAACGAAAGAGAATTGATTGTGACTGCGGTGAACGCCAAGTTAGCAGAGGGAAACATCAAAGCTGCATCACACATTCTCCGCAGCCAGGACCAGTCTGTCGAGGCAACAACCGATTCACTGACAGTAATGCAGGAAAGACACCCGACAAATGGGTGGAGGGACAAAATGGCAGACGACGGATGCAACATTGACGGACCCTCTAAAAGTCTCGATAAGAGAGGTCGAGGAGGCGATCACTTGACCCAGCCGGGAACGGCGGGGTCATCGGGAGCGGGATGGTTTAAGCCCTCAGCATGTGCTTGACCTAATAAACACCGACTCGCTCGTGAGTGGCATCCTGAGTAGGAGAGAATGGAGAGACATACATGTAGCCTACATCGGGAAGAAATCCTGAAGGCCCGTATACTATGGACTCGATGCCGGTATCACGAAATAGAACATCCGTCCTAGGACTATCCGGGGGGATGTATGAATTTATCCCCCCCGGATGGAATAAACCGGTATAGAGTATCCGGGGGGGATAAACCATTCTATCCCCCATCGGTATACGCATAACGATAGCCTCGACGACAATCCAGTCAAAATCACCAAAACGAAGTAAATTGATTTCAGGTCGACTTACAAACTAAAGATATGCAATGTAAAAATGTTATGTGTACAATAAATCCAAACAGTACGACTGAATACACTTAGAAACCGCCAAAAATGCAAATTAAACCGAATACTCCATTTCGCTAAGGGGATACTCATGTATGGGGGATACTCTATTTCGTGACACCGGCGGTGGCTGAGACGAACCTGAACCGTCGAAGAAATTAGGATGGATCTCTGATCGACAGTGACAAAGCGAAAGTACGGAGCAGCTGCAGCGACCCACTTAGCCAGGCATGACTGAGAGCGGTGGAAGCCCCACATGCTAGAGACTGGCTCGTGACCATTCCTCTGGTGATGTGCGGTATAGGACTGAGTATACCGAAGCGGTGCGTGTGACGGCGGGCTTGGGCCTATGTGCACCTCACCGCTGCAAGCGTGGAGTAATCGCCGACCCAGAAAGACATCACAGGTTGGTGTGCAGAAAATTGGTGGGGAGAACAGCCCGACACGCCGTCATAAACGACATAACTTGGAGAGTTATTGGTAAAAAATGAAGTTTAAGCTAGAATTCACGACACCCTCTCAGTTTTTTAAACCTGTTAATTGTATCATTCTTGCCAAATTTTAGCTTCCTACTGCAACTGGAAGACGGTGCTCATGGACCCTTCCCCTTTACCAGGTAGAACTAAAAGAGCGAATGGTTAGAAAATAATTATAATTAGCGTCTTATAGTCGTAATATGATAAGATTATAAATCTACCAATATAAAAACAGCACATTTCTTTTCAGCAACATAATTGCTGCAAGGAAACAGTAGAAATAATCAACCTTGGCACAGTCAAATGATGTAACAAGAGGTATGTGCCATAGAAATTCATTTATTCAGCACTGCATCTTTAGCAGAATTCTTCTAGTCCCCGAAATTTGTCATGTGTCACATTTTCTCAAGCAGTCTTACATCTCTTGAAGATTGAAATGTATGGGGAACTTGCGGGACCGCAGCACACAATAAAAACCTTGGCTAAGAACAGTACAGTTCCATAACACCGTGACTGCAAGGCAACCACAGGAGCGCTCGACCAATAATTTTTCAGAATAACACATGCCTCTTTCAAGCGAGCGGTGTTCACCGAAGGTGTGTCAAATCTCATGGCTTGATTTCTTTAGTCAACTTCCATGCTTCTAGCAGATCACAAATAGCCATAGTTGTAAAAAACGTTTTTTTCGTTTTTTATTTTTTTCAAAAAACGTCGTTTTTTTGTTTTTTATTTCTCGTCTCGTTTTTTCCGTTTTTTATTTTTATATATAACTTTATTTAGTTATTCACTGCCTGTTACTTTTTGTTTAATTTTATTTTTCTCTGATATCCCTTACGTTGTCTCCGTCCTTTTAAGGATTCATCTAATTTACGTCACTATTTAGCATAGTTGTAAAAAACGGTAAAAGCAAAATAAAAAACGAAATAAAACGTCGTTTTTTCAAAATAATAAAAAACGGAAAAAAACGAGAAAAAAACGGAAAAGAAAATAATTTAAATTTGTTTCATCTTTTCTGCATTTTAAAATTAAAAACGTTGTTTACACAATCTAATTTTAATCAGCAAATAACATAGCTTTATAAGTAAACGCCAAGTGACATATATTAATCTTCAACAGTTATGTTCCTTTTCATTAGTTTGGTTTGATAAGAAATTGAGTTATTAAAAATACTGAAATCTTTTCAAATTTAAATTGTATGCACAAGACCACATAAGTGCATGCTGACATAAACAATTAAACACTAAATTGTGTAACTTAGGCCTAAAGTGTACGTAATCAGAAATTGTACTTACAATTTTGACTTATTTAAGAACGTAATAAATAATACATTATGGAGTAATATCAGTCAGTTTATCAGTCAATCGGAGATTAATGTGTACAAAGACAACATTTCGCATTTTGGATAACTTAGAAATTCAAATAACTTTTATAAATTTTATTTCTTGTTCTGTGCTATTTTATTTCTCAACTGATGACACTAAATATTGACGTAAATCAGATGAATCCTTGAAAGGACGGAGACAACGTAAGGGATATCAGACAAGATTAAAATTAAACAAATAATAACAGACAGTAAATAAATAAATAAAGTTACATACAAAAAGTAAAAAACGGGAAAAAACGAGACGAAAATAAAAAAACGAAAAACGACGTTTTTTGGAAAATAATAAAAAACGAAAGAAACGTTTTTTACAACTATGCTATTTAGTGTCATCAGCTGAGAAATAAACAGCACAGTTCAGGAAATAAAATTGATAAACGTTATTTGAACTTCTAAGTTATCCAAAATGCGAAATGTTGTCTTTGTACTCAGTAGTCTCTGATTGACTGAGAAACTGACGGATATTACTCCATATTAAGTTCTTATATACAAGTCAGAATTGTAAGTAGGCCTAGATCTACAATTTTTAATTAAGTACACTCTATACTTACAAAGTTTAGCTTTTAATTGCTTATGTCAGCAAGGACTTATGTGGACTTATATGTATATAATTTAAATTTAGATTTCAATATTTTTACTTTCTCATTTTTTAAAACCAAACTTATGAAAAAGAAAATAATTGTTGTAGATTACTGTTATTTGGTGTTTACTAATAAAGTTATGTTATTTGCTAATTAAAATTAAATAGTGTTAACAAGGTTTTTAATTTTAAATGCAGTAAAAGATGTAGCAAAGTCAAATTATTTTCTTTACCGTTTTTCTCGTTTTTTCCGTTTTTTTAAATTTTTTTCAATAAAACGACGTTTTTTTCCGTTTTTTATTTTGATTTTATCTTTTTTACAACTATACAAATAGCCGTGGCTTCGAACGTCCTGTTCCAGAGGTAAACTTTGAAATACCAAGTAGCTTAATTTTATTTCCACATCCAGAAACCAGCACTGGTAGGAGGTCCATGTCTATGATTCAATAAATGTCAGAAAGGATTTTACCATCCAAGTGAACCACCAATGCACAATCTGGTATAAATTCAGCAATTACTGACTCAGCATGTACCGTTTTAGCTTCCTATATATGCAGGTAAGTATGTATGCAATGACTATGCATACATGTATGCATGAATGTCTTTATGCACGTTTCCATGCATGTATGTATGTATGTATGTATGTATGTATGTATGTATGTATGTATGTATGTATGTATGTATGTATGTATGTATGTATGTATGTATGTATGTATGTAGGGTGATTCACGTCAGACTGTATCTGAAAAAGCACTTGTACGCTGGATCTCAACCTTGATGCAACTGATATCGAAAACATTTTCATGAATAATTTTGGTTGTAGTATGAGTGTTAGTATCCACTGAAATATTTTCTGGATTTTTGTCATTAGTATCTTTAGTACCAAAAGTATGATTTACATTAAGAAGAGTGAAATTCTCATTGCATCTATCATCAGTCGGTCATCATTTTCAATGACATGCTTTGCAAGGACCAGTATTATCTGTCTCGTTACATCTTGCATTCATTTTCTCATTTGAATCAATATGATCCATATTATGTACAACATCATTACCGGCATCATCATTGCATCTCCCTTTTTCAACTTTACTAAAATCATCACCTGCATCAGTATGATCTGCATTAAATACAACATCACTAGCTCTAGCATCATCATCGTAACTCATCAACATCACACCACCTGAAACATCAGGATGATCTGCATTAAGTACATGCACAACAACCTACTAGCATCAACATCATCTTTGGATCTCATCAATGTTTAATCACCTGAATCATCAGAATAATCTGCATTAAGTACAATAATATTACTAGCATCACTACTAGCATCATCATTGCATCTCGTCATCATTGCATCAACGTTACTAAAAATCACCTGCATCAGAATGATCTCCATTAAGGACAACACCATTACTAGCATCACATTATTATCTGAATCATCCAGTGCCGGATTAAGGCATAAGCCAGATAAGCATGGCTTAGGGCCCCGCAAGGTTTTGGGGACCCAAAATCCGGAGAAATTATATCAGATTGTTGTAGCAAATTCCCAATTTTGTATAATTTTAAATATTTAGCACTAGTAAGTTGTATTTACTACTTACTGAATACTGACTCAAGTTGCAGACACACTCTCAGTCTGTACAGGGGCCCTATCGACCGACGGCAGACGTCAAAGGCTCAAAGCGAAACTCTAATATTTCCCACGCTGTGTCGACCATAATATTGACACAATGTTCACACAGTGACCGGGCGCAGGTTCGGAGCCGCTATTCCGGGGGGCCGCTATTACGGGTCCACTATTCCGGGGATCCGCTATTCCGGGGTCCGCTATTCCGGACTAATGAAGACAAATATACAGTATATGTATATATGTACAATTGTACATTATATGTATATATATGCATGTATATGTATCGATTTATATATATATACATGTTTGAATATGTATACATATGTTTGTATAATATATATATGTATATAGATCTATATACATGCACAAATGTTATATATGTATATACATCTGGATATATATGAAATATATATATATATATATATATATATATATATATATATATATTAGGGTGGAGTGAAAAAACCGAAAATTAGAAATTCAAAAAGTAATAGCAACCAAAAGTTGCCTAATGGTATTAGGTCAAAAATGTTGAAAAAGTTAAAAAAAATATTAATGTCTTCCGCCCCCACCAGAGGGCCAAAGTTACGAAAAATGGCATTTTTTCGAGAAAATTGCAGGTTTCTGTAATATTTTTTAATTGAAAACTAATTAATTTTCATTCAATATACAATTGGATAGAGCTTTCAAAACTGAATAAAACGACATATTAATTTTCAGAATATGCCCATATTTGTAGAAGTTATTACCTTTTTACCATTTCCCCTGCATGGTTTGCGACATGTCGCGAAGTCTGAAAACGGTTAAACACTAATAACTTTTTTATCCTTCGAGATATTTCAACCCGTAGTATGTCATTCGATTCAGCTCCGAACCGCCGTTCTAACGGTACATTGTGATGCGGGATTGTTAACAGTGCACATTTGTTTTACATTTGTTTACAGTTTTAGTATATTATTATTTTTGGCAATTTTATTGATTCTGTTGTCATTTCAGCTGAATGCGCACTTTGTCCGATAAATTGAGCGCTATGAACATTCCATTTTGATCGAGAATAATTGCGAAACGTCGAAGTATAAAAGCTGCATTACCCCCATGTGAGAAATGTGTCTCTGTTGAACTGGTCCACTACCTTGATTTTCACTCTCTAATGCCTCCTCTTCAGTCTGGATTTAGGAAATTCCACTCGACGGAATCTCATATGGTGAGTCTTGTAGCAGATATATTTCATGATGTGGACCGTAGCTATATAATTCTACTCTCCCTTTATGACATTAGTGTCGCTTTTGACACTGTTGATCACACCATCCTCTTAGACTTGCTGGTTAGGTCGCTTGAGATTGTCGACTCTGCTCTTCTTGGTTCCATTCATTCTTTGCCTTCATGGACCTGACGTCGCAGCCGCTGCTATGGTTGAACGCGTTCTAGAGGTTTTAGCTGTTCTTGATCGAGGGTTATCTTAGGGTTATAACTTCTACAAATATGGGCATATTCTGAAAATTAATATGTCGTTTTATTCAGTTTTGAAAGCTCTATCCAAATGTATATTGAATGAAAATTAATTAGTTTTCAATAAAAAAATATTACAAGAAAACCTGCAATTTTCTCGAAAAAATGCTATTTTTCGTAACTTTGGCCCTCTGGTGGGGGCGGAAGACATTAATATTTTTAAAAACTTTTTCAACATTTTTTGACCCCATACCATTAGGGCAACTTTTGGTTGCTATTAATTTTTGAATTTCTAATTTTCGGTTTTTTCACTCCACCCTAATATATATATCTGTGTGAATATGTATATATGTATATACATATATGTAAGTATCTATATTTATATATGTATGTATGTATATGTATATAGATGTATGTGTATATGTACATGTATATGTATATACGTATATATATATGTACTTATGTAAATACATATGTGTGTGCATGTATACATGTTTGTGTACATATATATGTATTTGTGTCTATATGTATGTATAGTTATATGTAAGCACACACATATATATATAATGTATTATGTATGTACATGTATGTTTGTAGTTATACATATGTACATATATATATATACTTACATGTAAGTATATGTATATTCATGTATATATACAGGTATGTAGGTATTTAAACACATATTCATGCATAAATATTTATTTACTTACACATACCTATACAT
Source organism: Aporrectodea caliginosa (assembly GCA_020284085.1). Taxonomy (NCBI): domain Eukaryota; kingdom Metazoa; phylum Annelida; class Clitellata; order Crassiclitellata; family Lumbricidae; genus Aporrectodea; species Aporrectodea caliginosa. The sequence continues at coordinate 645,674 of JACEVL010000548.1, read as the reverse complement.
ACATATATACACACATATACAATACATATACATATATATGTATATCTACATATATATACACACATATATATATATTTACATAAGTACATTTATATATGTATTTACATATATATACATGTACATATACAAATACATCTATATATACATACATATATACATAAAGATAGGCTACATACATATGTATATATACTACATAATATAAACATATATGTACATATATGCATATATATATTTACATAAGTACATTTATATATGTATTTACATATATATATACATGTACATATACAAATACATCTATATATACATACATATATACATATAGATAGGCTACATACATATTGTATTGTATTGTATTTGAACACTTGTTATAGCGCCTCAACCAGATTTCCCATTCAGAGGCGCTCCCGACTACTGCTGTAGTCGGAGTTTCACGCCGAAGCGCATGAGCAATTGCGAGTGAAGGACTTGCCCAGGGTCCCTACATATGTATGTATAGTGTCCCTACATATATATATATATGTACATATATGTACATATATATACATATATATATACATATATGTACATATATATACATGTATATTGCTGTCTCATACATATGTATATATATTACATATAAAAACATATATGTACATATATACATGTATATATATATGTATGTATATATACATATGCACACATATATATCTATATATACACACTAATATCCAAATATATAACATGTATATAGATATAAAAACAGTTATATATATAAACATATATATACACATATACAAACATATATATACATGCATATATATACATATAATGTACAATTGTACATAATTATATACATATATATTTGTCTTCATTAGTCCGGAATAGCGGACCCGGAATAGCGGACCCCGGAATAGCGGACCCGGAATAGCGGATCCCCGGAATAGTGGACCCGTAATAGCGGCCCCCGGAATAGCGGACCGGTACCCCGGGGCCAAGCGGGTGAAAATTCGGAAATTACCTAAATTTAGTATAATGGAACATAATCATGGGCGTCCACAAGAATTTGTTAGAAGGGGGGATAAATAATTCTTTTTAGGGGTCAAGGTTTTGAATTGTGGGGACGGGGACTAACGAGGGTGCCGAAAGCAACCAACATGTCACCATAAGTACTCACGCAATTTGGGGTCTGGCGAGGATCCAAACCGCCGCCAATTCTTTTGGAGGCACTTAACATGATATGGAGCCAGTTGTTAGCGTTCTGGGATATGTTTTCAGCTATTTCTGAACGTTTATTTCAAACACGAATCTGTTAAAAGTTTCAATATTTTTATATATTTTACATTTTTTGGGTTATCTTGACTAGTTTGGATACAAATTAAACTGTGGACAAAATCATATCCATTCATTGTTAAAAACCAAGATGATAAGTAATTAATAATATAATGAAACAGAAGTGAACGCTTATCCTTCCTTCTGTCCTCTGTGACAAACGTTGTCATAGCAACGCTCGAATATAATATAGGTCTAGCCGAAGTTCTTTGTGTGACGTCACAATATTATGTCTTCAAGCATCGCTCCTCACTGCATTTGGCTTAGGCCTACGTCATTCTACGTTATAGCAATAACCACAAAAGTCATAGCAACGTGAGATCATGCACAATGATATTATTAGTATAAACATGTAGCGCAAAGTGGCGCGTAGCGGCAAGCCACTCACGCAGCGGACGCCCAGCGACCCACATGCAGACACGCGCAGGGTAGGATAGGGGAGGGGGGATCGTGTGAAGGAGGGGAGTGTTAGGGAGGGGGGGGATTGGGAAGGGAGACGATGAGAGGGAGGGAAGGGGAGTAGGATGGACATGGAGGGAGAGGAGGGGATCGGAACGGAGGTGTGGTAGGGGTTGTAGGGGGTTTGGAGTACGAATGGAGGGAAAACATATTTTAAAATTGTTTTTTAACCGTGCTAGGACGGGCAAACATCTAGTTTTCAAATATTTGCAAAACCCGGGGGCGCAAATGCTCCCTTCCCCCTTCGGACGCCCATGTTTGGGGTTAGGGCTCCCGGATGTCTTAATCCGGCTCTTGGCTTAGGGCCCCGGAAGTCTTAATCCGGTCCTGGAATCATCACTGCTATCATCGATGTTATATTCATCATCCTTTCATCTCCTCCGTTTTTAGGAAATCGAGAGACTTCATAAGCTTCGATATTAGTTTTTCCTTAGGTTTTTTGGTTGATAGAGACCGCTTTTTCTACCAGATTTCTCAGTAGAATTGGTTGGATGACTTCTCCCAACAGATCTACATCTTCCAGCAGACCTGGTATTTTTTCTTGTCTTTTCGTATGTCGATTCTGAAGGCAATTGAGTTGATTCAAGGAAAGTAGATTTTGTCTGTTTTTCTTGTTTTGATCCCCCAACTGATTTCGTTCTGCTTAAGACTGTTTCTGCATTCGCATCAGTTTGTTGATTTTTAATAATAGCATGATATTCATCGACCATTTCACCATTTGGATTTTGTAGGCCTGAATAAGATGTGTTGTTATTTGCTACCAAGTCCGACCATTCATCCACCATTTGAGACTTCTTGACGACCGTCCATAGATGACGTCACGCTATTTTGGCCGATTTTTGACCCCCCCCCTCTTCACACTTCGTCACAAAAAGTAACACCCCCTCTGAAAAATTACGTCACAAAGCTCTGACCCCAACATGAAATTTCCGTTTGATAATAAAACATGTTTCAAATCACATTTATTGTCATTGTACTAAGTATTTAATGTGGCACAGCACTCTGATGTTGTATTAAAGAAGAAAGTCAGGTATTAAAAAAGAGTCGATGGAAAGCTGAAATTAGCATAAAATTAACCTGAATATTCATGGTCTAACCAATTACTCTAGTTGTTCAGAATTTTTTGTAGTAGAACAAAGCAGAATGGAAAGAGTAGAATTACCACAATAACACATATTCAGTCCACAGAATGAAAAGCTCTGGAAGAATCATTAGAATTAAAATGCTTAATATGAACAACTTATCAACAAATTTACAGAATTTATGCTTCTCCATTCTCTCATGACAAAGCAAATGCTCCTTCATTCATGGAACAAATAGGGAGAGCATGAATATTCAAAGTCTAACAGTGACACAATATTAAAAAAATAGAAAATTATTAATAATGGTGCCCGTATACATTAAAATAATCCAAAAATAATGAAAATTTAACACCCAAAATTAGTGCTGTTATTTTAAAATTAAATTGTTGTTAATTGTTAAATTTAATTACATAGACCTGATGTGACGTCACACTTCTCTACACCCCCACCCCATGTCACACATCGTCACAAATTTCCGACCCCCCTCCCCCTAAATACGTGATGTCATTTATGGACGGCCCCTTACCGGAGTCAACCGTAAGACAGACGGTGTCTTATTTGCTGAAGAACTGATGGACTCATTAATTTTAAAGGCGTTTTATTTTTTAACGGCGTTTTCTGCTTATTAGTTTTAGGCATTTCCGAGTTGAAGTGCACTATTAACTTCAATTGGAGGGGGTATTACTGAGTTTCAGCGAGAAAGAAATTACTGACCAATCAGCTTTGAACACGCTTAACAGCACGGTAGAGCGAAAACGTATCTCGAACTCTCTACGAAACTGGTTCCGGGCCGCTATTCCGGGGGTCCGCTATTCCGGGCCCACTATTCTGGTTCCACTCTTCCGGGGACCGCTATACTCCGGACTATTATAGTCCCAATCAATAGTGAACAGAAAACGACGCCGTAAAAAAACGCGCAAGACAAAAGAGCGCAGCTATAAAATATAGCGTGCCTCGTAACTTGATAGATAGGCTACTAGGAATGAGCCGATTGGCATTTTTTTTTACCGATTTCCGATTTCGGATAGTTGGCCTGCTAATATCGCCGATTCCGATCCGAATTTATATTATAAGGCGAAGTCTGTTTACGTTGTCCTTCCGTTTGTTTGTTTGTTTGTATGTTTGTTTGTTTGTTTGTTGTCTAAAGGCTCCGAAACGGAACGCTTTAGCGATTCACAAAATTTTACAAAACATTATTACGCCACGTCTAGGTCAACGCGACTATTTTCAGCTCGCAATTTTATTTAAACGCCGATATATGGACATTATAAATTTCCAACTTCTTATAATACCGGCCATACCGGCTAAATATGCAATCTTACGTCACGCGGGCTCAATGCTCAAATCAGGCGCTTTCGTTAAAAGACGCGGGTCGCTCCGAAAAATTACAATCGCAATAACGGTCGAGCTTCGTCTACTATTATATTTCGCCCGGGAAACAAATAATAGGGCTATATCAGGTAGAGAGAGATAATCCGTGCGGTACTATTTTCAACTCATTATTATTTTGCTAAAATGAGGCAGCAGCTGAGTCACAGGTAATAAAATTCAAATACACGGGGAAAAACTATTTTCACCTCTAAATGTCGTTCAGATATGTGGACATTTAAAATATTTGAAGCCCTTCAGTATATAGAGTAAGTAAGTAAGTAGCCTTTATTTGCTGCCGTTAAAAATTACGCGTGGGGAAAACCTGGGAAAAGCCGGGTAGAAACGTCTAGTAGTTGATAAAACAGAAATGATAACAAAATCTTGTATATTCTCGCTAGATGTAATTCTAATGAGAGTTTATGCACTGAACTATTTAAAAGAAATTAACATTTGAAAGTTTAAAAAGCGCGTGGCATAGGCCTAAGAAAAAACCTGACTGTCTGCCATTTTGTTGACAAGTCGAGTAACAATTTTGTTATTTATACGGACTTTCAATTAATTACAGATTAAAGATTACAGCAGGAGCTCGCCAAAACAGGTTACTATTTCTGTATTAATGAAAAAAGAAATTGCTTTTGGTCAAAAATATAACTTTTTGGTATTTAGATCGGTAGTCCTGAGTTCGCCGATTCCGATTAATGACGATTAGTGCAAAATCCGGCCCGATCCGATTTCGGAACGGATAATCGGCTCAACCAGTGCCGGATTAAGACTTCCGGGGCCTTAAGCCAAAAGCCGTGTTAAGCATTCGGGGCCCTAACCCCAAATCAAAGCCAATTAGACCTACCAAAACTTGTACGTGTATCTGAACACAAAGTTCTAAACGTACAAGATAAGCTATGTTTTTTCTATAATGAAATATAGGCTAAATAATAATAGGGCCTACATGCATGCACTCGTACCGTTAACTAATCATTTTATAAAAGTTTTATAATAAACATTTATTATTAGTTTAGTAATTTAGGTTGCAAAACTTGCACTTTAAAGAACTCGGATCCAACTGCACTAACAGATGGTAAAGTCGAAAGTTATACCTTATTACTTAAATGGAACTGAAAGCCTAATTAATAGAGTAGGCCTACTGAAGTGACCACCATGTATTTTTTCGGAAATTGCCGCCCTTTTAAAAATTCCGCTCTAGGCAACCGCCTATATCGCGAGTACCTAAACCCGGCACTGGTCTTACTCAACAGAGGCTGGCGTGCTACAAAAGGCACGCGTGCCGCAGGTTGGCCACCACTGGTGTTTGCAATTGCAATCCGTTAATAATTAGTCGTGTTTTATTGTTGATAAGAGTAGGCATTAAAAATGCTTAATAATTTCAACTTAAATCATTGCCTCAGAACTTCGTATATTCTATTGTCACGGAGCATCATGAAAACAACAAAATCGCCTTGTATAGGCCTAAGTGATCCAAGTAAAAGACCGATGGACATCTTCGTTAAACAGGTAAATTGAGTCTGTGATTCTACTGAATTATCTAAAACAGTGATAGGAATAATTATTTCGAACTTCGAAATCTCATTAATTATTATTTGATAATAAAATTTTCATTTGCAATAGTTCTAAAAAATTATGCTACGTATAAGAAATTATTAAGAATGTTTTCTGATTGGTTGAAATTTTGTTGTAAAGCACATAATGTGCTGAGGTTCTCTATAAGGTACTATATATATATATATATATATATATATATATATATATATATATATATATATATATATATAATTAGGGCTGTCAAAATGAACTTCTGAATTTCTTCTGTGGTACCATCCCATTTTGTTGTCTATCATGAGAGAAGTTCATGGTAATTTTTTTTAGAATTTTGGATGAATATTTAAAGGTCGCTCAACACCTGTAAAGTTAACACAAGTACTATCCGACAGAATGTTAGTCTCACTTATTTCTCAGTTATTTATAACCGAAATCTTTCTGATACAATATCAACCAAGTGCTGTAAAATGTTTATCAGGACTATACTTACTAAAAATATATAACAAAGTTAATGCAGCAGTCTTTTACTGCGGAATATCATCATCTACAAACAGCAACTTCTGGATTCTGGGTACTTGGCTCTGTGGCTTGAGACAACCAGCAGCAGATACTGTTTCTTTTCTTCACATGTTGTAATGAAGCTGCTGAAGTGCTGCAAGAGTTTCACAGATCACTCTGCTCTGTCATTTACCACTACCAGACTGTTGGCATATTTCTTTTTTCGCTGGAAATCTTCCAAGGGTCTGCCACCACTCTGGATCTTTTTGTGCGAGGAAGTCAGCATTCAACCCAAGTGTGTGTAAGGATGACATGGCACTGTTTGTGACAAAGTCGTAAAGTTCCTCTTCAGGAATGGTACATGTACTTGGTTCCATCTGGATTCGTTTGGGTGGTTATCAGTGGCTGTTGAGCATTTTGAAATTCATGATCCGAAAACCTGGGTCACATCAACGCGGGAATTTTGCCACAATAACATGCAAACACTGTTTTGTTTGAACACATCTCTGACCACATTTCGTGGACATGGTGTAGACTTGTCAGGTACAACTGATTCTTGCCAAGCCTAGTCTGTTTCACACAAAAATCGCCACTTCGTATGCCAGTATTGGAAGCTGCGGTGTCGAAGAACATGGCCCTGACCTGACTATCCCCCATTCTTGCACCATTGTAACAACAGCATTGCTTTAGCTGCTTCGCCCATACCATTTGGAAGCTTCGGCACACCGAGAAGCTGCTACACATGCAAACCTGATACCAAGACTGGTAACTGGTCAACTATCTGTAATATCCGACAACATCTTGCCGTCCAAGTGCACAACTAGAGGTAAGGACGGATCAAGTTACTTTTCCAGCTTGGGCCTATGTTCCTGAAACTTAGTCTCGCTTTTCTGATTGACTCGGGATTGACAATGAAGCTATAAATGCTGTGTTCAATGCTTCTTGCAGTCTCAGCCAGAATAAAAGTTGCAGTATGGTTGCTGACTTATGCTCGATCAAGTGCAGCACTTAACTCTGTTGTAACAATAGGCACAGAACCCCGTTTGGTAATTCTAGGAGAGCAGCGTTGTTCTAAATTAGACTCAACTTCAGCTGCCAGACTGGTTAATTCGTTTTCTGAAGTCAATTCATCATCTGCCGAACTGTGATATTCTCTTTTTCTTTCTATTTCTTTACTTCTAAGATATTCCTCACGTTTCAGTTTCTTTACCTTTCTGTCATCCGTTTTAGCCAATGCTTTGTCCACGCTACCCATATAGCCTATGCATGGCCCACAATGCTCATCTAAGAAAAACCTGTATTCAGCAATGGTAATAATTGAAATAGCATCTGCAAGTGCTGCATCAAACAGTTTTTGCATTAATCAGACCAAATAAATAAATAAATCAGTATGTAACAAGTAAAATGGTCAAACAAATGCCGTAGACAACGAAACTCGAAAAGGTACGAAAGATCGTAATATAGCAGAAACTTCATTCGTGTTGAGCTACCAGTAAACATTAGCATAAAATTCTGAAATTTTGCACTGTTGTTTTACTTAATAGGTGTAACAACTTCAGGGGGTACCACATAAAAAATTATGAACTTAAAATTTTTGCATTGGTCTAACGGGCACCCTAATATATATATATAATATATATATATATATATATGCCTAAGCTGCGATTAAACACGAAGCTGAAAATGCTACATAATTTTAACGTATTTAGGTAAAAACATTATCTCAACAACCAAGCATTTGGTCATTGGACACATGTCAGCCACTGGCCAGCTTGATAACCCCATTTGTTGTTTTCTGGTAACCCGCCAGAAAGGAGCGAGCAATCCCTTGGTACTTCTCCAGTCTGCATTGATTTGTTGAAGATCTGGACTAATACCTCTACCACTTCTTCCCTAATTTCGTGTAGGACTACAAATATTTTATGGAGTTGGTTGTAGGCCTACAGTACAATAGATCAGAGCAGATTAAACTCGGTGGCTGTTTGTCAAACACACATAAAAATATTTTAGACAGCATGAACTTGGGTGAGCTGAAATAACATTTCATTTCGAGAAGCGATAATAGGATAAACTTCTTGTGGTCTTTTGCGAAAAAGTAGAAAACTCCGTAGTACCGTATAGTAAGTCCATAGAGGTTCTAAGGGCATTAAGTGACATTCTTCAGTATGCTAAAGTGTTACCAACTATTACTAATAAAATCAGTTCACTTTTGATTTGAGTTTGCATATGATGATGCAATTTGGTGAAAATATATTTCTACAAGCCGTTATAAAGTGTCTGCAACTTGCTTGTATAATACTTTTTATATGCTACTACCCACTGGCATGGGTCTAAACCCATGCAAGCGAAACGATATTAGCGTCCAATTCTTGCGTAAATAAAAGTTGGATTGATAAAAGCATTTTGCTTAAATAGAAGTTGGACTGATGAAAATAATTCTTGCTTAAATAGAAGTTGGATTGATGAAATGTTTTGGCTTAAATGGAAGCTGGATTGATGAAAATAATTCTTGCTTAAATGAAAGTTGGATTGATGAAATTTTTTGCTTAAATCGAAGTTGGATTGATGAGATTAATTCTTGCTTATAATTATAGAAGTTGGATCGATTAAATCAATTTTTTTTAAAGTAGAAGTTGGATTGATGAAAATAGTTTCTTGTTAAACTAGAAGTTGGATTGATGAAAAAATTTTGAGAATGTAGAAGTTGGACTGATGAAAATAATACTTGTGTAGACTCCAGATGGAAGCTGCATTGACGGCAGTTCTCATGGACATTGGTATTATGAAATGTATACGGTGGTTCAATGAAAAGTAAGCCAAACTTAGTACTTCATATAAGTACTTCTAACATGAAAACAGTATTTAATATTTTTGTGAAGTAACTCTCAGTAGTATGGCTTAATTATTTAATTAAAGAAGATTTTGAAAATATCCTCCATCTGTTTGCACGCAAGCCTGGAGGCGCTGGCGCCATTGGGCAACAGCACCGTCGATTATCCTCTGATCCAGACCATCCCACACTTCCAACATGCGTTGCTTCAGATCGTTGACATCATGGATTGCTGTCTGGTAGAGTCGCTCATGCATATCGCTCCACACTTTATAGTCGACAGGATTTAGATCTGGACATAATGTTGAAGAAATGAAGTCTGGTGTCTCTCTTGTTAGCATTTCCATGGTTTCCCTGGCTCTGTGGGCTGGGGCACTGTCTTGTTTTCTATCGTATTATTGTGTGATTTTTCGAGTAGGAAATATAAACCGGAAGTCATTCAAATAAAAAGTAGGTATGTGCATATTTTTATTTTGAAAAAATTATTAATAAAATATAGTTCAAGTTTTAATATTTGTTAATAAAGTTTGGCTTACTTTTTATTGAACCACCGTGTATATAAAACGCTGACGATAATATTATGATAAAACGCGTACATAATAAAGAATGCTAAAACGATAAATTACCCTGATGACTTGGTAACATATTGTGTGCAGTTTTGAAAACTTCAATTTTCTAAATTATTTTTCTACGCGCTTTCGTCGGCGCGCATTTGTCTCCGCGCATTTGTCTGCGCGCATTTGTCCTGCGTGCATTTGTCGGGCTACACAGAAAACCATAATCAGATGACGGTAAAACCGTAGTTGCTAAATTATGTTATATCGTCAATTGAAAATAAAAGCTGGATTGATAGGAATAGCCTAATTGTTGGCCTAAGTGAAAATTGGATTGGTGAAACTAATTCTTTGTTTAAATAGAAACTGGATAGATGATATAATGCTTCCGTAAATAGAAGCTGGATTGATGACAGAAATTTTCTGCTTCAATAGAAGGTGGATCGATGAATTTGTTGGCTTAAGTATAGGTGGGATTGACGGGAAAATTCCTGCCTAAATAGAAGTTGGATTGATGAAAAATTCTTGGTTAAATAGAAGTTGGAATGATGACAATAATTCTTGCTTCAACAAGTTTCATTTATTAAATTTTTCTCTTAATTGGAAGCTGGATTGATGACAGTTATGATGGACATTGTTAGACTGCTTACTTACCAACGTCAAGTGCGGCGATTAAGACATGGAAATAATTTGGCAACGTAAACTATACGGAATAACCCTGATTACCTTGTTGAATAATGATAACTCTGCTGAATAAGAACTGATTGTTATCACTTGTGGCTGACAAACTTTTTAAGTGTTATAAACTATGAAGCCCAATTTGAAATTAATTATTTGTTCAACAGGAGGCCAATTCAAAGAGTTATATGTTCAAATTTAGAGGTCTACTAGTGCTCTAAAATGAATGGGCTTAAGCCAGATTCACAAAAGAAACCAGATCGCAGTGCTGCAGGATTGAAATCAATGACAGAGTTGTCGCCACCAGAATTGGAGCGGAAACTTGAACAATATACATATACTGCACAATGATTGATTGCACTAAACTTGAATGAACTGTTTTTAAGCACCAAACAAGTACTACAGTTAGAGTCACAAATTGACAAGTAGCCTAGTGTGCAATAACAGCCAAGAAAAGCTAATAGCTTACATTAACATTGACCCCTACATCTTGCTAATTGATCATTCTTGTTAATTACTTAATTAGTACACATCAGTATTCAGTCCAATAATAATAATGACAACAATGGCAACAAAAGTAATAATGACAGCCTAATAGGAACAACGATAATAGCCTAATACTGATAATAATTACAATATGAATTATAGGCCTACGTCACTTGCTCATTATTATAAATGGGGCACAGAACCAGATTGGCGAAGTCAGGCGGACATCCGGAATAGCGGACCCCGGAATAGCGGACCCGGAATAGTGGGCCCCGGACTAGCGGACCCCGGAATAGCGGACCGGTACCACGAAAATATCCATAAATTCGTTAAATTGGGTACAATCTATTTACGCAACGGTTATCCCGTAGTTTAGGTTGCTAAATTATTTGAATGTCTTCAATGCCGTACTTCACGTTGGTAGGCCTAAGTAAGCAGTCTACCTATGTCCATGATAACTATCATCAATCCCGCTTCCATTTCACGAAGAAATGTTTTTAATCAATCCAGCTTCCATTTCATGAAAAAAATGACCCAGCTTCTATCTAGCGACAAAATATTTTTCATCAATGGAACTTATATTTAAGCAAAAACTATTCTCATGGGTCCAGCTTCTACTTAAGCCTACTGAAACAATTATTTTCTTCAATCCAGCTTCTATTGCATCAAAAACTTAGTTTCATCAATCCAGCTTCTACTTACGGTTAAAATTATTTCCACCAATCCAACTTCTATTTAAATAAACAAATGATTTCACCAATCCCACTTTCATTTGGGGAAACCATTTTTTCATCAATCCAGCCTCCATTTTAATTTGACGATATAAAATAATTTAGCAACCTAAACTACGGGTTTACCTACGCAACTTTAGTAGTAGGTTTTCCACTGGATGATATCCAGTTTATTCGATATATATCGAAAACAAATCATCGAGAAACATCAAAACGGCGATCTTCGCTAAAATCCACGCGTAGCTTCGCCATTTGCATTAATATTTTTAAAATTAATTTTTAGCAGTGCTGTGTCTTGCCTTTTATATAACGGACAGAATCATTACTGTACGCTGCTTCCGTAAAATTATGACATAAACAAATTTAAAAAATCCTAAATAGCTTTATTTTCGTAAATAAAAGTTAGGTGTCTGTCTTTCATTCATTCATTTCCATTTGATGGCTCCGTTTGGATCGCACTATATTATTTTTTAACTGTAACTAGTGAGATAGTAACTTTAAGAGTTTTAGTGTGAGATGCTATAATTGCTAATTAATAATTAATTCCTCTTGGCCCACACAAATTAACTACAGAGACTCACAATATTCATTCATTCATTCATTACGAATGAAAATAAGTAAGAGGTCGTCCATTAATTATGTCAACAAAATAGGGGAGGGGTTTGGAAATGTTTGACAGTTGTTGAGAAGGGGAGGGGGTCGGCAAAATTTGATGTCAACAAATTTTTTCAATGAATCAACACAGTCCCTTCAAAATGGTAGCGAAAACATTAAGTAGGCTAATGCAAATATGTATGAAGTACTTAATGTCTAATAGGTACTACTAAAAAAGCTGATAATAAACTATACTCATATATGTTGAAATTCGAGATTGCGTTTTTAGCGTAAATCTTTTTCTCCAAATATTCTACATGTATTGAGCTATTGTGTTTCTCTTTTGTAGGGGGTGGGTTCTGGGATTGTTGACATAATTTTTTAGGGGGTCCGTCAATGTTTGACAGTTATTGACAACTGTCAATATTTGGGGAGGGGTAAAAAACTGCATAAAATTTGTTGACATAATTAATGGACGACCCCTAAGAGGCTGAACTAAGTGGGGCTGAATTTGGAAATACTCTGAAAATTTGGGGCTGAAGAGCAAAGAAAATCTAATAAATAACAAGAGTAGGTGTGCTGCAATGCGCCGATTTTTTTTCTTCCACATCCGCAACAGAAGCGGCCAGTCAGCGACAGTCGCAACTCATGTAATAAAATGTTTTATTGTCTAATAACATAGATTTAAGTTAGTTGAAAATGTAGGCTATGGCTAAAACGGATAATTAAAAAATGCAGTTGAAAGTGATAAATCCAGACTGGCCGCTTCTGTCACCTTTATAAAATAAAATTGTAGGTGTAGGCCTATATGTGCAATAAGGTGGACGATCGTCATGCAAACGCAATCTCTTTGAGAAAATAGCATATCCAAAATTAAGTGGCCAAGGGCGACATTTTGGACCGTCGCCTCGGGCGGCATTTCAGCTCCGTAAGCCTCTGGCTTCCCTCCTGCGACGCACGATTTTTTTTCAATGGCCACTGATTGAATCTCTGGATCCGACATTAACCGCACAGGACGAGAGTCTTGCAGGAGCTGGGCCGTCGGATGACGGAGGCAACGGGCAACCCCCGTGGCGACTCACCTGTTCCAGCAATTGTCCGTATGCATGCAGCGCTCTAATGCTGTGGTCTTATAGAGGTTCCTTTATGCACCACGATGGGGACGAGAACCCTAATACCAAATGCATAGCTTCGTGAAGCCTGGTGGAATCTTTCTACCTCGGGAGTTAAAAAAATAATAAATATTATTATTATAATACTGGAGTTCCTACAGTAGCTGGGCCGCCGCATGACGGAGGCAACGGGTGATCACCGCGAGACGTCGTATCTGTTCCAACGCTTGTCTGTATGCACACAGCCCTTCAACGCCGTTGCTTTCAGGGTTTCTTTTGTGCAGCACTTTGGGGACGAACAGCTCTATAGTTTCTTAGAGCCTGAAGGATCATTTCTACCTCGGGCTCAAATAAAAATAATAATAATAAATTAAACCAAAAATGCAGCAGAGTTAAACATTAATAAAAACGCTGTTAGAAATAATAACAGCAAACAAAGACAATGAATAAGGCAATTACCACTCGGACTTTCTTTGTTTCGCATTGTATTGTAACGTCGAGTCTACCATGGAATTTGTAAAAGCCGTCGGGACACAGTGAGTTGTCCGTTATGTTCGGTAGACAGAACGGCTTCCTCTCCTTTAAGTCCATGACCAGATGGCAGGCGTTGCATCCTTCGAATCCCAGGTGATTTCCTGGTCCAGTGCATCCATCCTTACAGCCGTTGTGGCACGGTTCACATGTGACTGATGCATTGGCGTACTTGGATTCCGGACACTTATCACGACAATATGGCCCGTCGCGAACATTACGACATTCTTTGCAATCGTTCGCTTCCTTAAAAGAAATTGTCAGCACATCACTTTGTAATCACCTAATGCATCCGTGAGTATTTGTTACTAACATTATGGGTATACGTGTAGTTTAGCGTTGTAAATTATCCACCATTGCATGGGTTTCAGCGTTGGTCGAAAACTAGTTGGATTGACGAAACGAATTCTTGCTAAATAGAAGTCGGATTGATTAAAACAATTTTTCCTTAAGTAGAAGTGGGCCTGATGAAAACAATCTTGCTTAAATATAAGCTGGATTGGAGGAAAATAATTCTTAATTAAATAAAAGTTGTATTGATGAAAATAATTCCTGCTTAAATAGAAGCTGGATTGATGAAACGACTTCTTGCCTATTGGAAGCTGGATCGATGAAAAGGACTCTCGCCAAAGTAGAAGTTGGATTGATGAAAAATAACAATGCTACAATACAATGGGCTAATAATTTACGACGCTAAACCACACGTTTACCACATTATGTTCTACAGTAATTATAACAATAATAGTATTTGTTTATTCCTACACAAGTTGTCATGACTGCAGCTTGCTTTCAAACACGGCATTCAGTACGTAGCTGTTTGTGTCCTGCCAGTTTAAGCATGTATGTTTGTAGTTAGTCTTTAGATACATGATATGCCGATTTGAGCAGAAGAATGGTATGGGTTTAACCTAATGTTAGTACTCCTTCTAATGCAAAACCCGTGCGATGAAGTTTCGGTCATCCCTGGCTGGGAGATTAAGGGACGTTGTCGTGGACGAAGGCTGTATGTGATGTCCCGAACAGGTGTAAAGTGAGAACACGGTATGGATTAGAACATACAGCTTTGAACAAGCGTTCGTCCGCTAGACCCGCCAAAACCGATCCACGCGGACCAGTTAAGGGACGAAACCACAGCGCCTCATTCTGTTGACCAGTATTTCTATCTTTCCTCTCTCGCCGCTGTTGGCATATCTCCACCAGTCAGGAGATGCATCCATTAGATGGGCAATGATGGTCATTTTAGCTATACTTCATGGAGAGAAGTGGAGGGAAGGCCGTGAAAGCGGAAAAGCCTGAGAGTATATAGGGTCCAGGAGCACGAGGAAAGAATTTCTTAGATGTGTGTTGTCATGCTGAGGTCCTGACGCAATATTACGCCCAGTAGCCTACGCGGATGGCTTTGATGCGCTCCAATTGGATTTATTCAGTCAATCAATCAGTATAAGCACAAGTAATTCTATTTCTTGTTCTTCTTTTAGCGTATACTGTTCATGTCCACTTTGTCCAGCCACTCCAGCCAATTGCAAGAGTCACAACCTGCTAGATGAGGATGTCATAGTGTGATTTTAGCTTCATACAGTGTGATTTTAGCTTATCTTAGATAGCTTAGGCCCTATTTGCCTCGTAGTATGTAGCTGAAGAGAGTAACCTCATTAGGCCTACTTTAAGCAAAATCGTATTTCATAAACACCAGATATTTATGTAATTTTTGTTGATTATCTTAAGATAAATCAAACAGTTCAATACATCATGTACAAGCAATACCTAATTACCTATGAGCGGCGTAATTTATTAATATAGGCTATGTATTATTTCAATTTGCTTATCTGATCCCTTTTGACTGAAGTTCTGTGGCAATGGTTTCTCGTTGCTTGCGAAGAAAGATGGCGAACTGCAGTGTTCACATCCACCCGTCTTCTTCCAACAGTCCAATTTGAACCGTCGAACTGATCGAAGATTGTTCAAATCAAGGAGAGTGTTACCGGCGTAAGGATGAATCGTCGATTAGCGTGTAGAATGGAATTAGATAAATCCATTATTATCTTCGACCTGTAGCTCGTCGTATTCCATCGGATAACTTGCTTTTTGTATGTTTTGAAATAGTTGGTGAATCAGGACATTTATAACGCTAATGGCGCTTTATATTTTTTGTGTTCTAACACTACAGATGAAATATTGAGTTTGTTATGCAACATCTTCATGAGTTTCTGCCTTTTGATTTTTCTGCCTTTTGATTTTCTGCCTTTTGATTCTTCTGCCTTTTGACTTTTCTGCCTTATTATTTTTCTGCCTTTTGATTTTCTGCCTCTTGATTTTCTGCCTTTTGATTTTCTGCCTTTTGATTTTCTGCCTTATGCAGTGCTCCCAACGCTACAACCTCTAACATCTGTTCTGCACGCCGCCGCCCGCCTAATAAAAGGTCTTGGTCCCAGAGACCATATCACACAATCTCTTCAATAACTACACTGGCTTCGCATTCGTGCCCGACTGCCCGTATCGCTTTCAAAATCTCCCTCCTCGTGTATCATATCCATTCTGGAACCTCCCCCTCATATATGACATCCATGGTCGTACCAAGCTGTGCTTCAAATCCTAGAGGACTCAGATCGGCCACGCGAGGAGACTCTACCGTTCTTCGCATCAAGAGGAAGTTTGGAAATCGTTCTTTTGCTGTCTCCGAACCCAGAGAATGGAACAGTCGTCTCCCAGCTACAATCCGTCAATGTTCATCTGCTACTCAATTTAAATCAAAATTTAAAACTCATCTATTCTCATTACACTATATGGCTAAAAACACATCGCAAACGCGCTCTCTTGCAAAACTTGTCTTGTTAAAGCGCGTTCTAAATTTCCAATTGTATTGTATTGTATTGTATTGTAATTCAATTAAATCAAAGGATTTAAACTTCCATCGAGGACTAACTTGGCCATCTAGTTAAGGTCGAACTAGCGAACGTCACGTGAAGGAAGTGAAGATTGCGTCGTTCTTGTAAGGAGCCAGTAAGTCAACCTAATCTTCGCGAACCGTTAGCAGTGAGATAGTTGAGTTGAGAAACTTCTGACGATCGAATAACAAACTCAATATTTCATCTGTAGTGTTAGAACACAAAAAATATAAAGCGCCATTAGCGTTATAAATGTCCTGATTCACCAACTATTTCAAAACATACAAAAAGCAAGTTATCCGATGGAATACGACGAGCTACAGGTCGAAGATAATAATGGATTTATCTAATTCCATTCTACACGCTAATCGACGATTCATCCTTACGCCGGTAACACTCTCCTTGATTTGAACAATCTTCGATCAGTTCGACGGTTCAAATTGGACTGTTGGAAGAACACAAAAAATATAAAGCGCCATTAGCGTTATAAATGTCCTGATTCATCAACTATTTCAAAACATACAAAAATCGGCCTGTAATTTTATAATGTTCGATGTTCGATGGTAAACCGATTAATCAGTTTCAGCCGGTTTAAAGTAATTGTGCATTTATATTTAGGCGGCAAAGTGGAGCTTACATATGTCACGATAAACACTACGACACACAGGGCAGACGTGGTTTGTGCCACGTGTCACAGGCACAGCCATCAGCCGATTGACGCAAGCGACGCAAGCACAGTGACCGCACGGGGTGAGAACAGTGTCGGCCTCAGATTCCAGGCATACCGGACACCGTGCCCGAAGTGCGACGGGAGACGAGCTTGATGCTGGGGCCACCGTGGTCGACGCATTGGTTGCAGCGAGCGAGGCGGTAGCTGCTGCTGTCGCTCTGCGGACTGGCAAATCTCGCAGACGTCGACGTTCTGCAGGGGAGCGGTCGGCCGTCACCGACGCAAGACGACGGCGACGACGCGGAGCCCTTGAGTTTCTCTCAACCTCTTCCAATGCAACCTGTGCATCCGCGGTCTCCTCATCCGGTGCACCTTCATCCATCAGCATGTCCTCATGCTGACTCTGGTCAACCCTATCACTTCCAAAAGCATGACCAACGCCACGTAAGAATTCGGCAATATCTTTGCGACCGCACTGAAGATCGCTTATTAGTGTTGTGAGGCGGCGAGTATGATTTTGATAACTGCCGTTTGATTTTCTGCCTTTTGATTTTTCTGCCTTTTCATTTTTCTGCCTTTTGACTTTTCTGCCTTATTATTTTTCTGCCTTTTGATTTTCTGCCTTTTGATTTTCTGCCTTTTGATTTTCTGCCTTTTGATTTTCTGCCTTTTGTTTTTCTGCCTTATGCAGTAGACCCGTAGCGTTGATGTAGGAAGGCCAGATAGGACGGAATTGCAGTAGTCGATGCGAGAGATGACTAGAGCCTGAGTAAGAATACGGAGGCAAGTTTCATCCAGGCAACGTTTCACTTGTCTGATTCGGCGAAGGTGGAAATAGCAGACCCCGGCAATGGAGGAAATGTGTTGAGTCATGTTTATTATTCCACAGTCATCTCCTCGTCAATCTACTGTTACGACTGCAGCCGTCAAACTGATCTCCCTTTCACCATTTTTGAAGATCCGCTGCATGCTCTCTGTTCGCTTAGCTTCACCATGGCAACGTGCCCCAAAATAGCTAATCACGTGTTTCATTAGTTGATCAACATTCAACATTTAAACATATTATCTTGTAGCGCCGCTCTATCTAACTAAACGCCGCTACTAATTACCTGGCTTATATAATATTCCTATATTAATTAATCAGTTTAACAAGACATTTGATAAACTGTAGGCCTATACCATTAAGGTGATAACGCCGATGTACTTAGTGTCGTCAGTAGTGATCTCCTTCTAGGATGCCTTACAACGTCATTTGTCAGCGCGAGTAGGCTACTAATATAATTAGGTCTACCTAATGGATGGAATTTCAATTCTTTTGGAAAGACTCGAGAGCCAATTTATTCCGTCATTGGAAAGTTTTACGGGCAGATATCGACACTATGCGCAATATAATCCTTATGAGTAAGCTATAATAAAATAGACGTAGACTTCTTTTACTCTTCCAAAACGAAGCAATGTGCAAGGATCAACTTCTTCGCCTCAAACCATAAACGAGTTGCGAGGAGAGATAAGTGGCTGTCAGAGAGAGAGAGAGAGAAAGAGAGAGAGAGAGAGAGAGAGAGAGAGAGAGAGAGAGAGAGAGAGAGAGAGAGAGAGAGAGGGTATGGAAGCTACTAAAACTGGAGAGTGCATAATACAAATACAAAGTGGAGGCCCATAAGGGACATGATTTATTATTGATTGATTCTATGTAAAATGTCAAAATACAGTACCGTAGAATTGTATTGAAGCTATATATAAGTGGCTTGTCCAGAGACAGAGAGAAAGACAGAGACAATACAATTCTAGGTTACTGCCTTCTGAAATTTGTATAGGCCTATAGCAAAGAGACAGACCTACGAATAAAAGACGTAGAGGAGGAAAACAGGGAGATCACGTATGATAATATGCAGGGCCTACTACGTAAGGGGGGATAGAAGCAGACTGCTTCCAATTTGTGCCAGAGGGGAAAGTCCCCCCCCTTAATTTTTTTAATTAAGCTATAACTTTTTTAAACTAAATTTAAAAAGTTTAACTAAAAGTTGGGAACTGATTTTGTAAAGAAGTTAATTAAACTAAAAATTCTCAGTTAAACTTTTTCCAACTTTTTAAGAAACGTTTTTGAGAAACGTGAACCATATTCACAATAACAGAGGTTAAGTGTCCTGTAATAATGCAGAGAGGGTCAATGACAGTTTCACTTTCAAGCTATGTATACTATGTGTACTAGACTAATATCTTTCTGACTATATGCGAAAGCCGTTATCTGCGACCTCATCTCGTTCCTTGCGCTCTGCTGATTGGCTAGATCTTTTTGTTCCTACTCCTAGGACTAGGACTACCTTGGCTCAACGCCGGGCATTTGCTATGATTGGTCCCTCAACTTGGAATGGCCTTCCCCCTCATTTAGGGCTAAACTAATGATTAGTTTTTCCTCTTTGGTCTCTCGTTCTTTAAGACGTTTCTTTTCCCCCGGGGTTTTCGTGCTGAGAGCGCTTCTGAATAGTTATTCTGAGAGAGGCGCTATATAAAATAGATAAAATACAATAGTAGTCCTATTACAGTTCTACAAGAAAATAATGAAGACAGTCACTAATGCAAACAACAATGCAAAATGCAATGCAATGCAGTTCAGTTGACTTAGTAATAAACCAGCTACTCTGATTACTCATGACAATAATGATCAGCATCAGCAAGACCACTCGTCGCCCGAGAATTATCTTCGAGTAGGCTATCTCAATTTTACAAAATTCCGAGGTAATCGAGGTAAACGAGGTCGACGTTTGTGCCGCATTTTGCGCAAAAATAAGAAATTCAATGCAATAAGGAGGGCATTGTCAAATTACAGTTCACACACAGACGTCATATTAAAACATCAACATTGCATAAAGACCCTGCATTTAAAAAAATTAACGATTAGCCTACAGCTGTTTTTCAGAAATTTATGAAAAGTTTGTATAAAATGGATTTACAAATATTACGAACCATCCTTCGTAAAACAAAGGCATGAAATGATTAAATTAAGCAACGACCATTATTAGAGAGTGTTTTCGTTAAAATATTCATGGATGTAGTCCGGATTTTTAAAGGAAAAACTTTTAATTGTCTGGATATGCGACACTATAATCCAGCTAAGCGCACAGGTTTATACTGTCGTATCTCCTGCTCGTCCAATCATCGACGAGCTTTCTCTGGACGTACAAAAACAGACACTGCTGCACCACAAATGCTGTGTGGAGTGTGTGGCAATACGATAAAAATTTAATGTTTATGAAAACAGGACATACGACAGTATATTTTGTTGAATATCTTTAAAACGACCTGTCGTATCTCTTAGTAATTGAAAATGAAGAAAGATCAAAACATTCTGCTACAAATCAACCCTTAACTACTTTTAGAAAAAAAACTGGAGATAAGACAAGATAACTCTCAGGCGACGCCCTGTCAAATTGTGTCTGATCGTAAGAATAGAGGTGATCAAAGGTTTCGTCAGACATTCGGCATCAGTTTAACCTCAGGGAAGCAAATAGTGACTAATAAACTATACATTTTTACTCAAGTAGCCTTTAATTAATTAAAGTCGACACTCACAGTCAACTCATAAAGAATAATAAGCACCAATGTTCTTATTTACACTGCAGCCAAGGAATCTATATTAATTTTAGTCCTTCCACTGCATGACTGCACCGTAATACATTAAACATAGCCTATTCTAAGCAGAGGCAGTGGTGTAACGAAGGGTTTCAGCGCCCAGGGGCAAGGGTTGATGACTGCTCCCTCTTTGAATTTTCTTGTTGACTTTTAATCGTTCTTGTCATAGTACTGTGTACCACTGAAAGCTAATTTTGCGCCCCTCTGGTGCTGCCCCCGGGGGCGGCTGCCCCTTCGTTAAACCACTGTGCAGAGGCAACACCAGTGTTAATATGTAATTAAAAGTCGCGTTGAGGTGGTGGCAGTGTTCACTGTTCATTGCGGAAGATGGTTGCCTAGTTGCTGATTTTGTTACTTACGGTAAACTTTCTAGCTATTACCTAAAAATGTTAGTTGAACTTTTTAGTTCATAACTAAAATATTAGTTCAACTTTGGTTTTAACTAAACTATTTTTTATGTTAAACTTCTGCCTTAACTAAATTTGTTTAGTTTAACTAAAAGTTTGCAACTTTTTAGTTAGGCTAACTTTTGCCCATCACTGTCGGCTGTCGACTGTAATCGAGTCTCTGGACTGTAAAGTTCATGCATTATGGTATTAATGGTATTATTTCATTCTGCTTGTAATCTTTGTATAGACCTACTTTTAAGGTGGTACGGCGACAACATATTTTTGCCGTACCACTTTTTGTCTGCTAAAAATTAGAAAATACTTTTTATCAATTTAAACGTGTATTTTAGTTTAAGAAATATGGCAAGAAACACTGTCAATATAGCCTATTCAAAAAGCGTCAGCTTCTGGGGACTCTGTCTCCCAGACCTC
Source organism: Aporrectodea caliginosa (assembly GCA_020284085.1). Classification (NCBI taxonomy): domain Eukaryota; kingdom Metazoa; phylum Annelida; class Clitellata; order Crassiclitellata; family Lumbricidae; genus Aporrectodea; species Aporrectodea caliginosa. Next base: position 623,880 of record JACEVL010000548.1, on the reverse strand, counting down.
CTAAATTCCCATTTCCATACTACTTTTCAAATCGTGACGACGGACACTAAGTAAGGACGACTGATTCCAGCTTACAGGGGGGATATTAGGCCTTGATAATATGTAATAAAATATATTAAGAAAGACGGTAAATGAAAAATAGATCAGAAAATACTAAATCAACAAAATAAGTGAACAATGAGAATGTACAACATAATACATATTTCTGAACACCAATGGCATATAATGTAGTATAAAACAATGAAAATTGTTTAGATATTCTAAACATTAAACCACAAAGATACTGCATTATAAAATGACATTTTCGACAGTTAATTTAAACTGCAGCCATATTTACCTTTCCGACGCAGCTGTCGAGACATTCTCTGTGACAGCGCTGACATTGTTTTGTACCGTTGACCTCTTCAGGATATAGATATAGACCCTTCTGGAACTGACACATCTCGACACAAGTACGACCGTAGCGATAGCCAGCGCAGAATCGACAGTCTTCATCCGTTGGACCCCAACATCCATCGGACGAGCACTCGCTTGAACATACTTTTCCATTTGGTTCTGTAAAGAAGGATGAATCAGAAGATTTCTTCAAAGAAATCTCTTCTAGGTCATAAGCGATGCATGTATTACCAACATTTCACATACTACTGTAACTAGCTAGGCTACTCAACTAAAAAAATTACATGCCAATGCTTGCAGACATAATAATTAATAATTATGTTCTCTCACCTGGCGTCGTACATGTTCATGAGTTTCTGTAGTTTTGGTAACGTGTTTTAAATTTAACGTCATTTGACATTCGATATTAGTTCTGGCCGCACGGATCGTATTCATGCATATTATGTTGCGTATAATTGTATGGAAGTGGTTAAAACAGAGTTATCAATGAACTTTATTATGATGCTGAATTGCTTTTACTTTGTCGTTCTAATAATTTATATTATATTGCCATATCAGTGTTGGAACAAATAATTGATCATGCATGGTTTACGCATTTTGCATGTGCCTGTCAATATTCTAACTCTCGACTGTTCTCAATTAAATGTGTCGGACCTTCTGTTTGGAATAGTCTATCCCATGATATCCGTAGCTTGCCTAATCTGTCATCATTTAAAAAATCAGTACGTGCATACCTAATCGATCAAAATGAATAAATACTATATGATATTCTGCTTTAATAGTTAAGGTTTTTGTCTTTATTTGCAATACGGTTCTGCATTACTCGCTAAGGTTTTTGTCTTAATTTTTCATTACGGTTCTGCTTAAATTTTCAGTTCTGTTTACTAGTTAAGGTTTTGTCTTTATTTTACATTACGGTTCTGTTTATGCTTCATAGTCCAGTTGAACTTATAACGGTCAATCATTTGTCATTCTACATTTGTCTCATGGTACAGGGGTGACCCTAATAAGCGGGACCTTGGTCCCTTCTGAGTCTTCCTGTTGTATCCCTCGCAATGTTACTGTCTACTGTGTTAAGTGTCAATATATTGGTTGTATTGGGTAGGCCTACAATAAACGATTGATTGATTGATTGATTGATGTATAAATATATATATATATATATATATAGGATCCTGAGTGGCCGAGTGGGTTGGTAGCCCGCCCGTCACGCCGGCGCCCCGGGTTCGCTTCCCGGTCGGTCGGTTTATCAGAGATTAATTTCTCGGATCTTTACTGCGGGTGGCTCGGTCGCATTATAAACGTGGAGTACAATACAACACACAATACAACACATCACAATGCAACTGGGGCGCGGTGATTTAGGGGTATGTTCTGTGCCTTGCAGCTGGAGGGTTGCGGGTTCGAATCCACCTCAAAAGTCGCCGCGTAGGGACCCTGGGCAAGTCCTTCACTCGCAATTGCTCATGCGCTTCGGCGTGAAACTCCGATTCAGCGTTCGCGCAGTAGTCGGGAGCGCCTCTGAATGGGAAATCTGGTAGGGGCGCTATAACAAGTGTTCAAATACAATACAATACAAAATACAATACAATATATATAAATATATATACATATACATACTTACACACATACATATATATACATACATACATTATACAAAATGCCAATAATTATCTACTCTAATATCTAAAGATACCGTTGCGATTCTTTACAGACCGCAGAAGTTTATCTACATTTGTGGTGAATATATACTATATAGCCTATATATACATTGTATATTATTTACATATAAAAACATTCCTATATTATAAAACTGCTAATGTTTACTCTAATATCTAAAGATAATCTTTACACACGTACCGCAGAAGTTTGTCTGATTTGCATTGTTTTCCACGACTATCTTCCGTGTTCTGTTGGCGATGATCTGCGTCCAGTTGATGCTGTTGACGTAGCAAAGTTTGGGGTTGCTCCGAATAACAATATTTCCGTCGCCTATTCTCTCCAATGACACTAAACCCAGTCTCTCCAGACGCGAGTTGGACTGAAATGTCACGCTGCCGCTTGAGATCTCCTTCAGAGATGTTAGTCCCAACTCCACGAGACTCGTACCAGAAATGGCGACAGCAAACGCATTTCTGCATAAAATGACGGCTGATTACAGTACAATTTCAAGGGCACAGTTCTAGTTAGGCCCTATCTAGTAAAGCAACGATCTTCCTTTCAACTAATTGTTACACTTTAGGCCAGAAGTTGTCTTATGTTCGTCGACGAGTTTTATACTATTTCTATACCATACCTCCCGTTCATGACGCTGCAAAACTCGTTGCAAAATGTTCCACCTAAGTCATCAAAACTCGACTACAGCATTCCAACATCGATGTTTAATATTGTTAAAATGTTTCCCCATCGTCATTGTTCATTTGGCTAATCGTACCTTTTGCGAATTCCGATTTCCATCAGCTTGAAAAATTGTTTTGTCATACCTCTTATTAAAAACCTGGTCTAACTAAGGAATGTCTGTCAAATTACAGTCGCCTTTCCAATTCCATATGGGAGGGGTTTAGTGAATGGTAACACAACGGCACAAAGAGCAGAAGATCAGCGTGGACGTGGGATCAGTTTCCTTTATCCTCCCAAAGGTCTACTCAGCCTTCCATTCGCTAGGTGGCGTTGGTAAACTGGGCCGTACGACATGTGGGTGCCTCCTATGGCTGCCATCCAGTCAAATTTGAATCCTGCAATAACTTGTAATCATCCGTTCATACTATGACCTATAATTATCCTGCGGTATGTCAGTTTGAATTAATAATAAGCAAGAATATATATTTTAAACTAAATAACATCTAAAGAGCTTGAACGCTCATTTTTAATGAGTCTTCAGAAGCACGTGGAATCACCAACGAAATTTAGTCAGTTTCAATATTATCGTGAATATCATTCCACTGAGACTGCTCTTTCTGGCACACTTCACAACATGTCTTGTTCACCGGATTCTGTCAAATCATCTCTTCCCATGACTCTTCATTTGATTGCTGCATTCGATAATATCGATCGTGGTATGTTATCGTTATCATTTTGGAGTTTCAGGTTAAACTCTTCTTTGAATATCTTAATATCGTAATGATCGTCTTCAAGAAGTTGCAAAACTCATCTCGTTCTAGTCTTGCGCTTGTCGTTCAGATCTGTCTCAGTATTAAGTCCTCGAGTCTCTGCTCATGTCCGTCACCGCTCTAATTCTTACCACCATCAAACGTACTCGTCTTGATGCTAATGTTCCTGATCCTTTGATATCGACTGGAAATCAGTATGCCCTTGGTCTTTAACACCGGCTGTCACAGTATCTTATGAAAAAGTAGGAGCAACTGAAATAAACATACTGTAAACGTGTTCTGCCGCTCACAACTCGTAGGTATCTTAAAAAGGAAAGCGTGTTGAAATCTGGATGACTTCCTTGAACCAGCAAGTAACCTGTTATCTCCTCCACGCTTTCAAATACGTCCAGATCAGATACGCTGGTAATAGCATACCTTCAAATAAGAAAAGAAATCTGATGGTAATATCTTCGCCTCCTGAAGAAGGCTTCCTGAAGAGGTGCTATATAAATCTCCGGAATGAATCTTAAAGTACAAATGTCAGCTATGCCGGGAATAAAGATCTCGATTTTAACATCTGAAACTTTCCTCTGAACGATCAACTACCCTCAGATTTCCTACATAGGCTACTCTCTAATGCGTCCAGATCAGATAAGTTATAAGTTGGTTATAGCATTTTAATTGTAATGTAGGCCTACTGAGATTTCTGAAACGTGATCTACCGAGTTAACTTTGATTAGAACCAGATTTCAATGTAATTGTTGATTCGAAACGACAATATGGAAGCATAAATTGCTGGTAGGTCTAGTAGCTGAATCTTCTGCTTCAGTTAGTGAGCCAATATGCTAGCTATTAAATCTATACTTGCTATTGGGCGTATACCTCCATCTAGCACAAATGAAGACTTGTCTAGACATTAAGCGCATGTACTGTCGCAGAATTTGCACACTGTTACTAAACCACTATATATAATTATGTATGACTATATATATATATATAATATCAACTATGAGCATACTATTGAATATATTGTACGAATATTTAAAATAGGACCAACTAGTCGGTACAAAACAAATCGGTATCCTACGGGCCAATGAATGTCTTCGCTAGAATCTGTAGATTTCCATCGATGATTGTGCATCCGGAGAAATTTCCGATATTCTTGCTCTCGACGCTGCCACCACGACAAACTAAATCCAGAGATGACATCATCATTATCATCAAGTTCATTAGCGTCGTCGTCGTAATCATCATCATCATCATCATCATCATCACCATCATCATCATTACTACTGTTATTACTATTACAATTATTATTATTATTTTATTATTATTATTATTATTATTATTATTATTATTATTATTATAATAATTATTATTATTATTATTGTTGTTGTTATTATTATTATTATTATTATTATTATTATTATTATTATTATTATTATTATTATTATTATTATTATTAAACAATATTTATTCTCTCCATCAATCAACATCAATACTGAAAGCTACAATAGACAAAGATGCAGTAGCTGTCGTCTTAAATGAACGTCATAACTGCCGTTAGTGTCACATCTCTTTAGGTCTGGCTCCGATAAAGTGCCGCGGAAAGCCACCGAGTTGAACCGCTGGACAGTAATAGCTGAAGCAAGAAGCAAAAGTTGTCTTCTGTGGACAGAGTCAGACTACGACCTAGATCTGATATAAAGTTTTGGACAGTGATGTTAATTGGACCTAAGGTCTCGAGAGCTAGAGGCACGAAAAAGTGCGTGTTTAAAAGTGCATTGTACTTGGTCATTTTCCTGTCCGTGACGAACTCGGCTGCCGCGCTCGACGTCGCTGCCGTGGCCTGGATGTATGATAGTGCAAGGGTATCTACCACCGTCGCGTCCCACACCAGAAGATCATGGGATCATTGTCAGGCCGTCTGGTCTTCTGCCGTCCGTGCGTAGTAGACCTTGTGGTTCCTTTATTGGTGGAATCCCTGCCTTCGAGAAGGCGCAGTGTATAATGTCATTGAATGTGTTCTGTCTGGCAATTCGGCCGAAGCCGAGAGAACAGGCCAGGCCATGGCTGCCTCCGGCGTCGATTTGGGCTCCACAAGCGCACATGTGTGGTTCACATATTGTGGCCACAAGGCGCAAGCCGACCGCCACCCGAACGTCCTCGTTGTCCAATCTCAACCCACATGCTGTTATTGGTAAGGCATGTAGCCATTCGCTGGCGTGTGGTGACGAGACAGCTTTCAATCGCGCGGTGTTGTATTGGTCTATTGTGTCTTCAAACAGTGTCTTGGCAGTCTGTTCCAAAAGGGGTTTGTCCCATAGAGCCTGCTTGTTTGTTGGTATATTTTCTGAATAATTGAATTCCGTCTTGGATCGCCATTCGGGCGTCATGGCTTCAAAGTGTGTGTCCGATGTGAGATTGAGAGAGTTTAGAATGAGGGTCTGGAGAGGGACAGTGCTTGCAGCTGAAGCCAAAAAGGCCGGAAGTGCCAGCGAAGTCGCTATCCGTATGACCACCCATTTTGATGGGTAGTGACGCCTGTGTCCACTGGAGATCGTTTGAAGAAACGTCAGAATCTTTTCCTATTCGTGGCGTAGTGTCACGTCGTAGGTTTCCAACTCGGGATGTTTGTCACTGGGATGGCATCGGAGGATGTGAATCATTTTTGGCGCACCCAGTGAACTCCTCAGAATCAAAAGGGCGTCTTGCCTGGCTATGAGAGTTAATTTGCTCAGGCTCTCCTCTAGTTCCCTGGTTCGGGCTTTCAGACATTGCTGCAGCGCTTTTCCGATGAAAGTGGGGCGCCGAGCAGCTGGACTTCTTGCACATCGATTAGTCTGAACTCTCTTAAAGAGTCACTGCCAATGTTTTTACAGTCATGGGTAAACACCTCACATTTAGAGCGATTTAAAGCCAGGCTCATAGTAGAGCATGCTCTCTCGATGAACTCAACATCGGCTGCCACCGTCTCCGCCTTTCCACCAAGGGTGAGATCGTCAAGGTACCCGAATGATAATGGCGAGCCCATCTGAATTAGGATTGGCTGTAGCGGCAGGCAGAACAGCAAAGATCCCAGCAGATCTCCTTGCTGAGGACCAACCCGAGATTGAACCGTGTAGCCACCGAATTTGAGTGTTGATTCTTCGGCGTAGGTCTGGAAGCAGTGTATACGGTGCTAGGTAGGGTAGAATCTCGATAACAGATGCTAGCATACAATCTCGGTAGAGGCTGTTGAAGGCGTTGGAGAGATCGAGTTTCACCACAATGTGGTCGTCGTCCATGTTTGATAGAAATCTGCGGGTCGCATGTACAGCTGCCTCGCATCCGTCTGACACTCCCACGCCCAGCTGTTTTGGTGATAGGTAAGCTGCTACTTATTGTTGTTGTTATTATTATTATTATTATTACTAGTCTATTATTATTATTATTATTATTATTATTATTATTATTATTATTATTATTATTATTATTATTATTATTATTATTATTATTATTATCATCATCATCATCATCATCGTCATCATCATTACCATCATCATCATTTGTTAAGCTCCTTAGAGTAAACCAAAATACTATCAGTTATCATAAGTCTAGTTATTTTTGCTGTTCAACTACACAATTCTAAGGCGACCAGTTTCATAAAAAGTACATGAGTTGGGAAGCAACCGTTATTGCTCTGCTAAATCAACAGAGCCACTACTTCGGAAGGGTAAATTTACAGAGGCAGAGCTAGGTCTGCAACCGTTCATTTCTGATACTATAGTTGGATATTGATTGTGCGGCGACCGTTCAATCGAATAAGAGACTTACTCTTGGGGCAAATGCCATTGGGGCACTGTTTGCATTTTCCATCCTTGTCAGATATGACATTGTGTCCCTCTGAACATCTGGCAACACAGACGTCCTTTTCTATTAGCATATGATCTACAGAGAAGAAAGATGTCGACATACATTGATATCCATTATACAAATAATAGTAGTAAATTCAGCATTTACAATGACCGTTAGAACTAAACAAGATGCAACTCACATGGTTTTTATCATGTTGCATTAGGGGTGTCCAGAAAAATGATACATTGCAGAAACCAACCGTTTCCTATTTTTCCCATTATTCTATTCATATATTGTCTAGAAGTATTTTTACAGAATTTTAAAATGTTATCCTGAGGTCCCTCAAAGCCCCCGAACATACCCTACTTAAACTCCCAGGACTGAAGGCGCCCATGCTTTTGTCTTGGGACTTGGGTCCATTGTCGATTTACTCTTTTTATCACAACAAATTAACGAGGAGTCCAATTTAGATGAACTTTATATTGTTTGTTTGTCTCGATGAGAGCTATATTCCGAGTAAATATAGATACTAAATTCAGGGTCATTCAAGGTCATTTCATGGTCAAAAGAAACAAAATCTAACAAAGATCGAAGAACAATTATCAGATCTCAGCCAATAATTGTTGAAATTGGTTAATTCTTTCTTGTATTTCTCGTCTTGAAAGGGGCTATCTGTGATAAGAAACAAGGATACCAAATATAAGACGATCAACAGTTATTTTTAGGACAAAAAGGTCAATTTCAGACCATGATTTGTCTCTGTATCAGTGCCAGATTAACTATGGCGCAACTGGCGCACTTGCGCCAGGCCTTCTTTCGGGGGTAAAAATTTAAAAAAACATTGAGAAATCCGATTATCCGATCGAATTTGTTTATATAACTTAATATAAGTCACAGTCCGGCTTATTTAAAATGTTTAATTTCTAAAACAAGCATTGCATATAACATTTGGTGGCATTATAAAAACAGGCCTTCTACAGTACTACTACTATAATGATGACGTACTAATTAATTGTGTACTGTAATGATGACGTATGTAATCAATTTATGCGCGGATCGACCCCATCACCAAATAAAATATAGATATGCGTACGGTACAGACGACACAGTGTGTGTTCCATGTAATAAATTCATTTGTAGAATTTTATACAGCTGATGTAAATAACGAACTTTTCAACGAATGGATACAATGGCGCTCTTTTTAAAACAACTTCCATCGACAGAAACAGGTACAGCAGTTACTCCACAAAAGATGCTGAATATAATGTACCGCTATAATCTGAAAGACGGCTTTCCAAATGTTTGTATTGCACTACGTATTTACTTAACTTTGCCTGTAAGTAACTGCAGTGGAGAAAGATCATTCAGTCATTTAAAACGCATAAAATCATCTTTGAGGTCAACAATGGGCCAGGACAGATTGGCAAATTTAACTCTTTTGAACATTGAGTCGGAAATCTTGACAGATCTTGACTTTCAAGATATCATTGATTCTTTCTCTACTTTAAAAGCGCGAAGGAAAGACTTTTAAACTCGACGAACATTTTTGAACAGTTGAACTGTAACAAGTAAAATTAAAAAATCTCCTATGATCCTATCACAGCTTCATTTTGTGTTCATAAATTATTAAAGTATGTTTTTCTATATAATTAATTTTTCCCCCATTTTTTTGATAATTTGATTGGATAGAGGGCCTACTTTAGTTTTGTTGCATTGTTTGCGCCAGGCCTCTAAAAAGTTAATCCGGCACTGCTCTGTATATATCCTTTAATAAACCAATTGCTAACCGCATTTTGGTGTACAGACATCATAGTAGTCACAATAAATCTAAATTAGCTAGTCTATCTTATTTAAGTCCTATAAATCATCCTAGCTAGTCTATCTTATTTAAGTCCTATAAATCATCCTAGTGCATCAGGCTATCAGCGGGAGGAATGACACGATCATGGGCCCTGGGGCGGAGAGAATAAACGGAAGTTTTAACAGGAGGAAGCAAGGCATGTAGCACATGACCTTTATCGGTCAGAACAGCAGAGAAAAGACGGGAATCCGCCTTTAAGCATAACTGCTCAAAGGACGGTGAGTCCTCAGGAAGCTAATAATAGCGAATGAGGCGACGTATCAAGGTCTGAAGCCGGTTCCTTTCGCACTGCCCCGCGAAACCCCACCAAACAGGCGAGGCATAAAGCATCCGTGCCAGGGTTGTGGCACGCACGACATCAAAAAGCAGCGGACCTCGCAAGCCGTGAGTGACCAGAGTCCGCAAGGCATAGAGAGATTGGCGGGCCTGACAGCATAGTATTATTATTATTATTATTTTATTTTTATTTTTTATAATATATTATTTTATACCAGAGGTATCAAGGATCCCTCAGGTGGCCTAAAAAGTCCGGAGACTGCTGGAGAAGATTATTATTCTGGAATGGTATTATTATTATTATTATTATTATTATTATTATTATTATTATTAATATTATTATTATTATTATTATTATTATTATTATTAAATTAAATCAGTAAACGCGCGAACGTTCACACTGAAATGCGAAACTGAGGCGCGGATAGTCAGCTGCCAGAAGAAGATGCAGTTAGATATCCAATTGCTTGAAAGTCAAGGAGAAATTGTGAGTTTTTTAGCTGGTTTTTGAAGGAAGTAAGTGAATTTGAGCTACGAAGAGAGAGTGGCAGTCGATTCCATTCCTTGAGGCACGCGAGCCCATAACTGTTCTGCATCGAGGCTCAGCTAAAGACCCGCACTTGATTATTGCAGGCAACGAGGAGGGATGTAAGGAGTTAGTAGTGACTGAAGGTAGGGAGTGTGATGGTGCTGAGGGGTTTGTATGTCAAACAGGTCAATTTAAATGTTATTCTGAATTCAGCAGGAAGCCAATGCAGCTGATTGAGTAAGACTGAGGAGTTTGTTTATAGTGGAACACATAGCACTGCGCGAGCTAAGGAGCAGTCTACTGAGCTCAAGGTCGACCCAAAAAATCCGAATTATCATAATCAAGGCGAGAGAAGACAAGGGAACATTGGTTGCGACATAATCTTAGCTGGAGCAGACCTGATGCGACGTATTGCCCTGATGTGATAAAAACAAGTTTTACAAAATTTTGCATGTGCTGTCGGAATGTGACTATGTGAGCTTACTGTCCAAGGTTACCCCAAGTGTTTTTTTACAGTATTTGATGGTAGCACAGCAGTGACTGCGAGGTTGATGCTAGAAGGCGAAGGGAGAAAACACAGTCGTTGTCGTGAACCAAGCAGAATTGCCATAGTCTTGTCTGGCTTTGGCTAAATCATTGAAACAGAACCATGCATACATAGATGAGAGGCACTCGTCAAGTTTAAGATAATAAGACTGTGATAGAGCAATTTAGAGCTGAGTATCATTCACGTATTGTTGTAATTGGACTCCATATTATGTTACAGTCGTAGGCCTATTTCAAATTGTGTTACGAAGACCAAAGATAAACAGGTGGAAGGTATGTAATGATAGCAACCTGGACACTCTTTGAGACAGTTGGCTCCATAAGTGTATCGGACGTCAGGATTTGGTTCATACTTGTACGTCTTCATGTTGTAAATCATTTCACCAGGACATTTGTCCATACAGACTCCGTAGTTAACAAAATGACGACACGCCTACAGTCAAAACAATCGCATCTTCGAAATTCAAAACAATTTCATAAAAAATTATACTCTAAGCATTTAAATTCCTCCCTTTAAATTTTAATTTAATGCGTGAACCACTGTAGGTCTATCGTTGTTCATAGGCGTAAGCCTAAAATGCAGTAGGTAACTAGTCTACGGGTAATTGTAAACAAAGTGGTTCCTCGCTTCTTAGTTTCAATGTATAATCATCTGTTTTATCGAATTTAACCATTTCACACCTCTGATGAGCCTCTATTGAAGTGGCGCCAAATAAATTTGCCATTACGACGTGGTTGGTGCTACAACAGTGGCCCGAATGCTATATGCTGCTCCGTCTTGGTTGAGGTTTGCGGGGCAACAAGAAAAGAACCGCCTTCAGTTGGCTATGCGGCGTCTGATTCGTCTGCGTTACCTGCCAGAGGACAGTCCATCGTTTGAACATCTTTGCCACACTGCTGACTAAAGCCTCTTCTCGCCGGTCTTGGGAAACCCGGGGCATGTACTCCATGGGCTACTCCCCCCAAAAAGCCGCTCATCTACTCCCCCGAGATTACACTATAGCAGCACCGAGCTTTCTCAGTTGCAGGCCCCTTCATCTGGAATGACCTCCCGTCGGAGCTGCGCTTATTACCCATGACCAATCCAACTGGATCTTATAAATCACTGAAGACTTTTTTCCTTAGCCGTGGCTGGGCTGGGACGCCCACGTGTAGGTTTCTTGAATGGGCGCTGTATAAGTCCACAGAATGAGTGAGTGAATGAATGAGTAAATGAATGAATGAATGGACTGGCCTGGACTTAGTGCTGGATTGACTTTGATAGTAGGTTAGATTGGGTTAGCTTAACTCAAGTCAGATTTTTTATCCAGTGGCGTAACTAGGGGTTGCTGCCCCCGGGGGCAAAGTTTAAAGACTGCGCACATTCATAATTTTCTAGCTGACTTAAGCGTTCATATCATAGGTCTAGTATAATAATAGGCCTACTCCACGGTAGCAGTGTGTACTAATTTAATACAATTACAACTATGATATAGGTTCCAGATTGTATTCAAATGGTTTTTTCTGTAATAAGTAGGCTAATGAAACATAATTTGCAAAAAAAATTTATATATGAAAAGACAAATTTAACGAACAAAGCGGTCAGCAGTGAGCACAGCTTTCACTTGTTTCAAAATGTGGCTATTGTAACACGAATAGTAACATATTGTGATAATAATTGTTTTAAGAGCCTGAGATTAACAAGGCTAAGAAACATGAAAGGTTTAAAGCTACTGGATACAAGCTAATATTTCTGGTTTTTGCAGATGCAAACGCATCTATTACTTTGTCGAAATCGAGTTGATATAAAACGTCTTTTTCAATGTTTAGAATCGCCAAATTACTCAATCAGTTTTGGCTCGATCACTTCGTGAATACGTTAGAAGTAAGTTTTGACAAAACGCCAGTGACGCCATCAAACAGTTAGGCTAATGTATTGATGAAACGTGCGAAAAATTCTTTCTTTTTCTGAACCGACACGACAATTATACAGGGAATGCTTGGTATTCACTATTCTCAGTAGCGTAACAGAGCGCAATTCAAGAGGGGGCGCAAATTTTGAAACTACTTACTTTATCGTGAAATATGATTATATTATGAAATAGCAATCTTAAATGAAAAAATTTTATAAAATGCAATAACAAATAATGGTGTGTGTGTGTCTTATATATAATATTAATAGATAGATACTAAGATACATGTACCTATGCAGGTCTATTTAAAATTCTAGTTGACTTAGCCTAATTGTTTGAAAATAGCCTATTAGTAAATAACCGCTCAGAACTGTTACATTACATTACAATGTATCGTAGGTCTATATATCTATATATTTTCATTTATTTTATCTAGGCTACGTTCTCATAATTTGCATTATCTACATCGTTATTGGTTAAGTTGATCTTTGGGAAAGGGTCGGGTTGGGGCGCTAGATTGCGTTTGGCACATGGCGCAATTATAAGACCTATAGCTTGCTTCGTCGCTGACTATATTCTTGCCACATTTTAAACTGAAAACCAAATTGTGCTTATTTTAAATTTAATATATTGAATTATTGAATTTAATAATACAATTTCTGTCATATAGTACTTAACACTCAAAGCTAATTTTGCGCCCCCACCCCAGGGCACAGCCCGGGGGCGGCCGCCCGCCTCTGTCCCCTCGTTACGCCGCTGATTCTATCATATCACATCATATCCTGTGAGATAATGACAAAAATTTCTCATGATTGCCACAGCCCGTAATGTAGACGTTAAAGACTTGGCTGAAATGCTACTCACCCAGCAGTCGGCTTTATGGCGACCACATCCTCCTGCGCATTGATTATCGCAGCACTCGTGTGCACCAGGTCCAAAACATCGCCACTCACAGTTGCTACTGCATACACCACTCGTTACTGAAAAAATACGACAGCGTATACCAGACCTCCTGAAAGGAAGCTTGAATATCAGACCAGCATCTGACAAAACAAGTCATCATCATGGGCGTCGACTCTCTGGGAGCCTTTGATGCTAATGCTCCCCAGAGAGAAAATTCAGTTGGTGCGTCGCACCCAGAAGAATTCGAACCTATTGTACAGTAAATTTCCAAATGTCCGATGTGAGACAGGCTACATACACAAATTTCGGAACATGTGAGCAGTAAGGTTGCTCTACTATGTCAGTCACCGTCACGTGTGTTTTCAAATACTTTTTCAAACCAAGTAACCCTTAACAAGAAAACAATTTTCTTTCTCCAAAAATGCGCTAAAACTCACCTACGGCAATTTAGAATATAAAAGATTTTTCCCGGGGTAGAACCTATGCACCTAGAGACGAAAGCAAAAGTCGGCGCCTATGGTCATCATCATTTGACTAATAAAAGACCTGGCGATCAGACAGTGACAGAGGGCATCGTCCAAATGTTTACAAACTTGTTACTGACTGACCGAGGAGGCACGTGTTTCTAAGCACCCATTTAAAAGCGTAGCCATGCTTAGTGTTAAAACGCCAACTGGCGTCACCGATTTTCAAACGCCGCCGTCGCAGAATGTAATTCCATAGTGTGTGTTGTAGCAGCGCCGCACCAAGTTTTGATGCTTGGGGTTAAGTCCCACTTGCCCATTGAAGGTGTTTAGCATAAAGTCAGACGCTATAACCTGGATAGCCGTAAATGCCGCGTCGTGAACTCGTGATGGTCGGTTAGAGTCAGTGTTAGGTTTAGTGTCGTCACTAGAATTGTGCTAAACAACCTTCAGCTGCATTTGTAATTTCTGCATGCGTTGCGTGGCGGAATCTTTCGCCGAAACAGCACAACGCATAATGAAATTACGAGAATTTCATAGCGTAAATATGATATCTTTGCCTCAGCTTTAGTATGATGTCCAGGATAAAAATTATTTTAAGTCTCTTTGACGTCCTAATTTGAGTTGTGTGCAGGAATTATTAGGGCCTACACAATAACCAAGTCGTGTAAATAAGCATCTTATCGAGCATAAGTCTTATGTAGAAAATTTATAGATTGTAGCATCAGTGTGTGTGAATAGACTCCAAATCACTATTCGTGAACAGTGAACACGACCCCAAGAACAACGATTTACATCGGGTCATAGTTATGGCAAACTTCAATTCGCGTTTACTCGAAAATAGCCATGAAGAATTCTTTTTTCAATCTAGTAAATTTTCACAATTTGTGATATAAACTTGCCGTCCTCGCCAAATTATTTAGCAATTCCTGTACAGTTTCAAGTTCAAGGTTTGGAATTTGTACTACCATAAAAGTCTTAGAAAATTATAGCGTATCGATCATCAGTTCTCTTTAAATAGCAATTCTGACTTGCTGATATCTAGATATAGGAGTTGTCTTAATTGCCTAACATAATTATTACGGTATATTTGCCTATACAAACAGATTCTTTTTTCTGCAACAGTTCATTGATTTTTGAAAACGTGGTGCATTGCATGCCTTTCCCGTAGTTCTGCAATGAACATCTGCGTGACGCTGCGGAATATGCAGAAATTTAACTAAAAGATATAATCGTAATCTCCAAATATCTAAAGCGCCACTCGAAAGTCAAGAGCATGGCACAAGCTTATTCACGATCGCTATACCACGAGATACGATGCATCTACGATGCAAATGTGTTAGGAGTACGTTTTCTGAATATTTACTGATTCCTATGGATCATACTTACTTTTCTGGCATTTGTCCGGTCCTGGTCCCCAGCAGTGGGCTACCCCATTAAAAGTGCAACTGGAATCACACTCATTGCCTAAAACAAGGACAGTAAAAAGTTAAAAAGAATTTTTTTTAAACCATAGAATAAACCTGGAGAGGTAAAGATCAAATTAATTCTTTATCACTTGACACCAGCTGTTAAACGTATCTCTTACTTAGGCTACCTAATGGTTTATCAATATAAAATCGCTATCTCTTACGCATAACGTTCTTCTTTTGTTACGTAGGATCGGATCAAATCCAACCCAACCATATCTGATCAGGTGCAGGTGTCCTCTGTCCCGAGATATTCTATCCCCCTAAAGCATACCCCCCGGATGGAATAAACCGGTTTAGAGTATCCGGGAGGGTAAATCATTCTATCCCCATCGTCATACGCATCACGATAGTCAAGACGAAAATCCAGTCAAAATCACCAAAAACGAAGTAAATTAATTTAATTTAAGGTCGACGTACAAACTAAAGATACGCAACTTAAATATTTTATGTTTACAATAAATCGAAACAGTACGACTGAATACACTTAGGAATCGCCAACAATGCAAACTAAACCGAATACTCCATTTCGCTAAGGGGGATACTCATGTATGGGGGATAATCTATTTCGTGACACAGGCAGAGTAATCTAATCGCATGTTAATTTAATCCAATGTCACATGAAGTCAATCATGACAATAAGCAATACATCATTCAATTGCAACTTCGAAATATAGCCATTTTTCCCAATAATAAGATGAAGCTATTCAAACCCAATCAAACTCCTCGTTACCGGAAGTCAGTCTGCCGCCAGTAACATAATTATATTCATCAGATATTGTGCCGAACTAAGGCACAGTTTGGCGCCGATGAGTTCTGTTGCGTAATAGATTGGCGCCTTAATTTCTGCTGTCGGCCAACGCTGTACAAGGCGGCAATTATTGATCGTCGCTAGCAGTCAGTTACGCGCCTGAAGCCGGCGACCGCATTGGTCCGTAAGCGCGCGCTTTCTAGGCGGGAGCTGACGCCTATATAAAGGAGCTTCGCTGCACGCAAGCGCCAGTCGATTGCCAGCCGTCGTCTGTTAAGCACCGCTTGTGTTAGACGTTGCTCGCTCGATTGATTCCCGCCTTAGCTTTTGGCGCGAAAAGGTGGATCGGGACCGAGCTCAGTGAGGCTGAACGATTAGTTGATCGAAGGACATCAACATCGGTCGAAGGTTAGAGGTTCGACGCCTGTCGTCCAGCGTTTGGTGGAAAGGACGATCGCTTTCGTTCTTCGGTGTTTGCCTGCCAGCAGAAACGCTGCGTGGTTAAGGTTAGGAATACAGTGTATAGGTTTCTGTGTATTATATAATCGAGCGCTAAATAATTCTTGCCACTTATTCGTTGTCTTCTGTGCACTATGCAAGTAATTGTCTGTGAATGTTTTAATGTTTAATGATTAGTGAAGATTGTTTCTAGGGGATTACCTCACAATCGCTCTGTAATTCTTTTATTTGATTAAGATTGAACTGATTAAATACAACAATGGAACCTGACTTGTCATCATTTGAAGAACCTTTTGTTACACGGACAATTTTAGAGACATTATTAAACAGCCAACAAGAACAGGCCGCCATTCTTAAGTGCTTGGTAAGTAAGTTACAAGACCTGGAAACCAGATCACGGTTTCCTGAAAGAGCAGTTGTGGGAAAGAAGGACCCAGATACCCTGCGAGGTATTGGTCTGCCCACAGCAGAAGCCGCGGATATAGCGCCTGGCCATGGTACCCTGGTAGAAAGTGAAGTTGAAAGTATAAATCCTTTTGTAGCACCATCGCATAAGACTTTACGCAGAAGCGCTAGGCTCCGTGACAAAAACCTTAGAGTTTCATTACCTCTTACCGGTGAAACCGGCAGCATATTCATTGCTACGCCAAGGGTTCGAACCCGGGATCAGAAGTATGTTGAGAAAGAGATTTTCCCACAACTGCCCGACCCAAGCTTGGATAGGAAGGGGGTCGCCACAATATTCAGGATATCCAGTCGCTTTATCAAATTTTGCAATGGCTCCGAAGCCTGTCTTACTCAAAGTCTTTGGTAAAAACTTGCAAAAGATCTCCGTCAGTTTACTCATTGTCCATTTTCATGTGTCAAAGTCTTTTATTCCCTCTCTTCTTGTACTCTCTCTTGGAAGATCTCGCTCCAAAAAAATCCAACTTATTGTCTATCCTGTTTCATCCTACGTAGCCTACTATCCTAGGAATGCCAGTTCCTCCCAACATTTAGGATACCATACATTTCCGTCTTAGCACTAGACTGGCTATCCTGGTGGACATCTCTGCGCTTCGACTTGATACGAAAACTGGACTAAAGCAGGTTCTTGTAGCGATGATTAAACTGATTGCCTTGTCGGGGCTCTTGTGTTTCGAAAATAAATTTCTGAGATTTGCATAATATTACATATTCGTTACCGGTACCCTTGAATATTAAAAGAAATGCGTAGGGTAGGTGGGGCAAGACGCCCACATTAAGCAGAAAATGCAATAAAACTGTCCTGTTTGACATTTTATTAAAGCTATTGATTACGAAGTAACAGAGACTATATTTACCACTTGTTATGTATCAATTAATGACAATTATGTTACATTGAAGTAAGAAATTACCAAAAATATGTCACTACCCAAGTAGGCGTTTTGCCTCATACTATGGGGTAAAACGCCCATGGGTGGGCGATTTGCCTCCTATCCTCGTGCAAACTTATTTACGTGTTAACTAAAGCAGCTATGCCCTTACAGTCAATCATAGGGGCGCGTAATATTTAAAACAGAACTGTACTAAGCAATATCATCATCAGAATCACAATTAGGGCACAGAAAGTGAGCGCCACCCGCAGTACAAGCCTCATGAGCCCAAAACTTACACATTTGACATTGCAACCATACTTCTCTGCTGTAACATTCCCCACACATTACACATGGTTCCTCTTCCTCATCGGTGCTTGATGGATAGCTGCTCTTCCGTTGACTGGATTTCATGTTTCAAATTGTATGACTCCGCTATTTCAAAGGCCAGACGCTTGACGTCGTTCACAGTCAACCCGTACATGGATTGCTCCATCGTCTGGGTGTGATCGTGCAATTCCTTCTCCACGTGAGAAGGAAGCGCAGGCAAGTGTTTTCCTAAAGCCACCTTTCCTGGTTGTTGAACTTTGTTATCTCGGTGTCGTCTGAGTGTGCGCGCCGGTATACCGTATTCCTTGCTCGTTCTGATTAGTGGTGTTCCGTCATTAACTGCTTAAGCGCGTCTTCCAGGTTTTTATTTCCATACTGCCTTCGCTCGGTTTTCTTGACGTAAGTCCGAACCATTCCTAACACAGAAGAAAAGAAAGTAATTGTACCCTATAATAGGCCTACTGCTTAATAGCCTACTTGCATTGCTTAATTTATGAATCGCCATGGGGTAAAACGCCCAGTAGGCGTTTTACCCCAAACACATGATAGGCGTTTTGCCCCACACAGCATACCTCTATTGTCAAGATCACAACACCAAACCCTTGCATTATCGCTCACAAACAAAGTTCATAATCAACAAAGTACATATAAACCTGCTAAAATGCAAAGGCTCATTATCGGCACGGCGAATCTTGGCACAAATTAGACAATGTGGTTGTAGTGAAATATTATAAGAAAGCAGGTTAAAAGGAAAAAATCGTGATTTCTTACTCACTCGTGAAAGAATCTGCACGCTTTCGAAATAACAATATTCGGTAGGTGGCGTTACCAGTTTCCGCTACAATGCGCTCTGAAATAATAAATGCCTGATGTATTTATGACCTATAGGCGTTATGCCTCCAGTGGGCGTCTTGCCCCCACCTACCCTATCACAATAATTTAAAATAAAGGAATGGGAATACTAAGAAGTATATAATGAGCTAGAGCGAAAGTAGGTATGAACAAATTTTGATATACCTGTATGCTGGAGAGATGTTTAGGCCAAATCAATCATGAGAGAGAGAGAGAGAGAGAGAGAGAGAGAGAGAGAGAGAGAGAGACAGACAGACAGACAGACAGACAGACAGAGACAGAGAGAGACAGAGACAGAGACAGAGACAGAGACAGAGAGAGAATGACGAGTTATACGCATTTTATGTGTGAAAAACATCCACTCTTCGATTGATTAATATGCGTAGGTGTACGTCGGCTGGTATACCCGCAGAACATCAGAACAAACACGCCATCTGCGAAGAATGTTGTCCTCCATAGAAGCACAAATGCAGCGTTTTTAAAGTCTACGAGTGACTCTTGATGTCGAGGTTCGTATATTGATAGCCTGTCGTCGCTGCTCCTCGTCTACGCTTCGTCGTCCAGCACAGAATGGGAATCCATCGTATGAACGGCACCTGTCTATGACAGCGCGCAAATGGTGGCTCTTACTTATCTAATCACCTTTCGGTCATTTATCAAACTTTTTGCTCTAAGTGACTTTAGGCTGGCTTAGGCTGCGCTTTTATGATGTACTGGCTACCATGGTAGCCATGGTAATTTTTCATATACGTACGTACGTACGTAGGCTACATACATAAATACATACATACATGCATGCATACATACATACATACATACATACATACATACATACATACATACATACATACATACATACATACATACATACATACATACATTACATACACACATACATACATACATATACATACATACATACATACATACATACATACATACATACATACATACATACATACATACATACATACATACATACATACATACATACATACGTACGTACATACATACCAGGCACTTGGATCATTGGTTTAGCTTCCTGTACAGCAAATGATTTGTTGCAAATTAAAAAAACCACATAATCCATGCGATAATTGTATTTTGAAAAGACCGTATTATATTGCAATATTTCATTGATAGAATTGTACATTAAATAATGCCTGACCAGTGACATACAATTAAAGTAGCAGCTTATATTAGTGTGCTAAATATGTTTGCTAACCGGATTTCTAAATAAAGCAAGTTTCAGTTATATAGCTTGCTAACTTCCTGAATTATAAGATCTAGCCAATGAGATTTGGAGCAAATTATTCGCATTATCGGTGGATTTATAGAATCAGATAGGTTAAGATCAGTTGTGTTACCCACAGCAACTCTTTTTGACGATCTTCATCTATGGATGTCTGCTACTCGGCTCTGCCTTAACTCCTCTGACTGACTGAGGAGGTGTTTCTAAGGACCCCCTTTCAAAGCGTAGCCAGGCTAAGACATATAGTTAATCTAGTTTTGGTATGAAATATCAGCTCCTCAAACTTCATTTTCTATTGCTTTCCGCAAAGTGCCCTGTTTTTACTTTCTCGTCCAGCGTCCTTGATTTGGGTGTCATCCTGGATAGCAATTTAACGTTCTCTGAACATCTTCTGAACCTAAAGCGCTGTTGCGACCACCATTTAAGGCGCCTGCGTGTTATAAGAAAATCTGTCTCCTCTGTTTTCACAGCCATAGTCCATGCTTTCATCTCTTGTCACATTAATTATTGTAATTCGTTACTAACTGGTCTTCCAAAGACCAGTTAGTAACTATGACTATCCTTCCTTCAGTCGGTCTTGGACTACGGCAGCTCGGCTCATTGACCGCTTCCCTGACTTCTTTCACATTTCAACTTATTATTCATTCATTCATTGATTCTGAAGATTTATATAGCGCCCCTTCAAGGTTACTACTCAGGAGTGCTCCCGACCCAACCCCGGCTGAAAAGGATGGTTTTAAGGCTAGAGTAAAACGCACCTGAATGAACTCTAGGCATAAGGCGTAATGCTAATGGAAGCCCATTCCAAACCACGGAGAAGGCGCGAAGCTGTCTAAGAGCAGTTCGTGCACGGGGAACAAGAAGTTCACCATGTGTGGAGGAGCGGAGAGCTCTACGTCCCTGCACATCCAAAGTAGAGCGACAGAGCTCTTGTAAATACACAGGAACGGAACCTAAGAGGCACCGCCACACCAAAGCAGAAAGCCGGTACACAATCCTGAATCCGGTGCAGGATAGGAAGCCAGTGCAGGACATCCCTCATATAAGCGGTGACGTGGCCGAACTTTGGGATATGGCCGATGAGGCGCGCGGCCGTGCGCAAGACCCGCTCCAGACACCCCAACCGTACAGCCGGGAGGCCAGCGTAGAGTGCACAGCAAAGATCAAGACGCGTGACGACAAATCAAATCAAATCAAATCAAATCAATTTATTGCAACCCAAAACATAACCGAAATATATATATAATTGCAACTCAGAAAAAACAACATAACAACAATATATATCACATAACGACATAAAGAGATAAAGAAACCAGGGTAGCAAAAGGGAAACCCAGAAGGGATATGATCCCGCTTAAGTAGGGTCCCCGTGCCTTTGTATTCTGTAACCTAAATTCATTATTGGCCTGTGAAAGAAAGAGAGATATAATGGTAAGGGCCTAATTAAATCAAATCATTGCATGAGAAGAAAACTTAATTATAATCTTAACTAAGAACTTAACTAAATGCGGCTTTGTGCCATTCACGGTAATGTGTAGATGCTATGCAGATAAAAGAAGGTGTGTACGTAATCTTTTTTTAAAGATGAACAAATTATTAGACATGAGTATATAGGAAGGGATTGCATTCCATATCAGTGTCCCCTGAGACTTGATTGTATGGAGCCGAGCGTTGGAATTAACCTTAACAGAACGGAAAGTGGAGGCATTTCTAGTATAGTGGGAGTGTATATCATAAGCGTGGGGCAAGAAATTTTTGAATATCGGTGGGAGAAGTCCGTGCTCCAATCGAAAAAAGAACTCCCCAACTTGAACATCCCTAATTTGGTCGATTTTCAGTATTTTCAATTCTGTAAACAGTGGGGCAGTATGTGCCCATTTTCGAACACCAGCAATTAATCGAACAGCCCTTTTTTGTATAATTACCAATCTTATCAACGTAGAGGGATAGGTCATTGCCCAAATCAAATTACAATAGCTAAGATATGGATAGATGAGTGCATAATATAGATTTAACTTAATAGATTGAGGCAACCGATAAGCAATACGACTCGAAATTCCAACATATATATTCGTTTATTTGAAAAAGAGACAAATCTGGGTGGCACACCGCACCCAGTTACATGTCGAAGCATAAACCAGACAGATAAAATAATAAATGAAAAGCGTTAACAGAACTCTGTCAGTGATTACGGGCAAAGAGGACTCTAGGGATGCCGGACAGTAGGCCTATCACCGTTACTAACAAAAAAAACTACTTAAGACGTGTAAACACAACACAGTGTGAACACACTGCCAAAATATCCAATATCCAGCCAGATGGCGCCCATCCTTTTCTATCAAACGAATGGATAAGAGTATTATTATTATTATTATTATTATTATTATTATTATTATTATTATTATTATTATTATTTTTTTTTGCCCTGAGGTACTTCATTCCCCAGGGACTTATAAAATTATAAAAGCAATGCATCTGGAAAGGCTACTCCTCATCCATGCCAGGCGTGGGTTTGATAAAAGTGCCACTAAATGCTACGGCGTTGAAGCGTTGTACTGTGACCGAGATCCTCTGGAAAATGTAGCTGGTCTCTCTCGGTTCACCCGTAGTTAGCGTGAGGTGGCGACCCAGGTCAGAAATAAAATTGAGGCCAGCGGTATTGATGGGGCCCAGCGTTTCCAGGGCTAGCGGTATGAAAACGTGTGTTTCTCGACAGGCGTGATATTTCTGTGTCTTCCTGTCCTCTGCCAGGCTCGCCGCTGCCCCCGCTCTGGCTGCTGATGCCGTAAGGTACGACGGTGCCAGAGTGTCTATAACCGTGGCGTCCCACACCAGACTTCTGCCGGCTTTCCAAGGGATTAGGGTGATCCCATCCGGTCTTTTTCCGTCGGATCGGAACAACCCCTGCGGTTCTTTGATTGTTGGGAACCCAGCTTTCGATAAAGCACGGTACACCAGGTCGTTGATGGCCCCGTGGCGTGCCACTCGGCCAAAGCCCAGAGAGCAGGACAAACCATGCTCGCCCCTAGCGGTGACTGCTGCACCGCAAGCGCACGTGTGAGGCTCGCATATGTTAGCTCCCAACCGCAGTCCAACCGCCACCCTGACCGCCTCGTCGCTCAGTCTCAGGCCACAGGACGTGATCGGTAGTGTATAAAGCCAGTCACCAGCATGTTCGGTAGTGACAGCCCTCCATCTGGCTTGGTCGAATTTTTCTGTTAGTGTGGTGAACAGCTCTGAAGAAGACCGTTGAAGAAGTGGTTTGTCCCACTTGGATTGGAGGTGACCTGGGAACGTCTCTGTTATGTCCAACCCCGAGTCTTCTCGCCAACTTGCCTCCAGCTCTCTCACGTGTGGGTCCGAGTTGCCCTCCAGCTGTCTGAGGATATCTGACTGTAAAACGAGGGTGCCCGCGGCAGATGCCAGAAAGGCGGGGAGCGCCAGCGATGACACCCTACGTATACCCAGTCCGCCCATGCCAATGGGGAGGGTGGATTGCATCCATTGTGTATCCGTCAGATTGATATTTAAGAGGTCTTCCAGGCCTTTGCGGAGTCTTTGGTCGTAAACAGACAGAGTGGGGTGGCCTGCGCATGGTGCGCATCTGAGGGTATGAAGCAGTTTTGGGGCGCCCAATGAGCTTCTCAAGATGAGCAGTGCGTCCTGCCGCGCTATTAAACCCATTATTATTATTATTATTATTATTATTATTATTATTATTATTATTATTATTATTATTATTATTATTATTATTATTATTATAAATAAATTTGTAACGCGCGCATGGTCACACCGAAATGTGAACTTATACGACTTATGAACTGATGGCTTTCCATTGCTTCTCGAATCTGGCACAAGATCATGCTCATGGTTTCCAGAACTCAGCAAAGACGGACTCCCAAATAACTTTGTGATATTATGCGCAAGCCCACCTCTGATGTTTCTCTTCGTCCGCTCTGCTATCTAGACTGTCTTGATCTCTTTGTCCCGTGGACAAGGACTGCTAAGGCCTAACATCGCGCCTCTGCTTTTGTTTGTCCTTTCTCTTGAAAGGACACACAAGGACACCCTGTTTTCGCTCAAAGGTTTCCGCAGTGGTTTCTCGCTCATCTTCCCGCTACTTCAAAACTTTTTACTTTCTCGGGGTTGTCACGCAGGGAGCGCCTCTGAATTGTTCATACTGTAAGAGCCGCTTTACACATTTCCGAACACAATACAACACTAATAAAAGTCCTAAGTGCGATTCATTTATGTTAAATAAAAGAAGTTAACAAGATGTTGCGTACAAGGTCGACGATACTGTTCTTGTGGCGGAGGTTTGAGTTGAACTTTTGACAAGTCTCCACGTATGTCTGTCCAGTTAATTGTCTGTTCATGGCAGAGTAGATTGTTGTTTTCAATCAAGACGTTTCCATCGAGTATCTCTGTAACAGTAACATGAACACGTAGTCATCACGCCGTTTTGTTAATTCGTGATCATTCACACTCTTGGTTGAAGCAAAACGCATACTAAATCCCATGCGATCACTTACTACAGTCATACTATACTCAGACACCTCGCCTTCACTGATCCTATAAATAGATTTCGTAGACTCAATACTTGTTTCGTTTGCTATCACTGGATGACTCACATTCTTACATTTCAAACTTCTTTCTAACAGGAACTTATATAAAGCGTAACATGATCTACCCTTTATTAGCCCTTGCAGTAAACTTTAATTTGATGTATGTGTATAACTGACCGAAGCTTCTCCCCACCGCACAAAAAGTTACCTGCACTTATTCATAGCAGTTGTTCAAATGAAAGAGCGTCGTTCAGATGGATCATCGCCCGTACTCTAAAATCTGCGTAGGGCAGAAACCTTCCACATCTTAAAGGATACAAGGAACCCGAAAGTTTAAATTTGTGGGTATGGCTCAGGCCGTAGTTCATTAAAAGCATTGAAGGCCTTTCATAAGTAGGTGAAAGTTTGCGAAAGATGAAGCTTAGGAAGGTAAACTTTCAACCGAACTTGTGAAACAATAGCTTAATAAACAACGGATATGAAAAAGTTAATTACTTCCTTTGATGACAAAAATTGCTGCCGTTTGTGAGATACCTGTCAAAGATAGAACCTGAAGAAGAATACAATCAAACAAAGGAATTCACTAGGTGCTAAATATTTTTATTGGCTGTGCATGTACTCCATTTATTCAATGTGAACTGCTTGATGTGCTAATATGTATATATATATATATATATATATATATATATATATGCGAGTAAATATTTGTGTGTTAATTCTGAGCTTCGTCCAATAAACGCATGTAGCGTTTAGCTTAACTAAAAGAAGTCGGAGTAGTAGTCTTCGTACCGTGTAGGGAAGTGAGGTGTAATTCCTTGAGACCGACGGACGTTGAATTTGTCTTTCGGTTCGCCGAAATGTAGAGACTGTAGCTGACTGTCGATCCCTGTGGTTTGTAGAGGGTCCGACCTCGAATCAGTCGGAGGTTCTTCAGTGGAAGATAGTCGAAGTAGTTACCGTCTATCAAGACATACCCATTGACCTCTCGGATGCTTTCCAAGAAGGACATATCGTAGCTGTAATCGCCGTCGAGAAATACGATTTCGAGGCTCTCCAGTACCGTGGTGCAGTTGGCGTACATGGATACGTAGGAAAGGTATCGAAGCCATGGCTGACCGGCATTCGTGTGACTCAATCCACTGCTCGACCCCAGGCACACTGCAGATGAAAGAAAACACCACGTGAGATTGCTCAAAGTTACATGGTATAGTATATTATAGCACAACATTTCGTGGCAGAACATAGTATGGTACAGGAAAGCTTAGTTCACTCTGGTTTTATTTAGTTTTGTTTATTAAGGGATACGATAGCTTAATACACCAGCCACAGTTACATCTTTAACCTCACTTCACGTTGGTACTCACTTAGCTTACATTAAAAGATGGGCATCTGTGTGTCTCGATATGTGGATTCATGTGAAGGGCAATAACTCGTCAAGCCCAACGCCTCATGCAATAGACTGAGTCAACATGTGTAAGTAAATGCAAGTAATTACGATTCCATATTCCAGATGGGTGCATAATATGTGAGTATGTAGGTGCGTATGTGGGCTGGGATTTGGGCTAAAATGTGTGGGCCAATAATCATTCAAGCCCATAGCCTCGTGCAATAAGAACCGCCTACAACTGTAACTAAATACGAGTAAGAGTCCGTATTCCATATGGGAGCGTATGTGGGCATGTATGTGGGCCCTAGGGGTGTCCAGAAAAATGATACATCGCAGAAAACACCCATACTCAAGTTTTTCCCATTATTCCATTCATTAGTTGTCTATAAATATTTTTTTCAGAATTTTAAAAGGTTATCCTGAGGTCGTTCAAAGCTCTCGAACATGCCCTACTTAAATATCCGGGACTTAGAAGGACCCAAGCTCGAGTCTTGGGACTTCGGTTCATTGTGAATTTACTCTTTTTATCATAAAAATGAACAAGGAGTCCGATTTAGATGAACTATTCGCAACTTGTTTGTCTCGACAAAAGCTACGTCTGCGAAAATATAGACACCCAGATCAGAGTCATTCAAGGTCATATCAAGGTCAGAATAAATTAAATCCAGCAAAAATTATTAAAAATGGCAAGATGTCGGCTAATAATTGTTGAAATCGGCAAGTTTTTTTTCTTGTTTTTCTCGTCTTGATAAGAACTACTTGCGGTAAGAAACAAGGCTACTTTTCATGTGATCCAAAAAAAGAACCCTGTGGTAGAGCAAAAGGAGCAGGTTGCCAAGGCGATCGAGATGAGAGAGAAATATGGTAGAGGCAGTACGCTCTGAAAGATAAGAAGTTATCCTGAAGAGTGGTAATTTTTATTACATTCTAAATCATGGTTCATTTCCAACATTGATTTCTGCAATTTTGTATAACTGTGACTGAGATTTTATAAAATAGTTTAACTTTAAGAACACATGCAGATTCCGTTGATCATATCAAGTTTCCAAGCAGCTTTCTTATGCGAATAGCATGATTTTGTTTTAATGCAGTATTTTAAATTACTCCTCACAACAACAAACATTACTCCTTTCAACAACGGTTTCTGTCCTACAGTAAAGTTGTAGAACTCCGGACAATAGACTTGAGCTCTTGGTTCCCCGTACTAGAATCACTATGGCTCAGTCTCGATGCTTTGCTTCAATTGGTCCCTCTCTCTTTGGAATGCACTTTCTCCTTTTCTTAGCTCTACGATCTATTTAGCATGTCCCTCTTCTTCCTTCGCTCTTCTCAAAACCTTCTTTCGCGGGGCCTTGCGCACTGGGAGCGCTTCTGAACGGTTCACCCTACGAGAGGCTTTTTACAATTAGATAAGTTTCACAGAGTGGCCATAGAACTTTTGGTAAAACCGTAGTTTAGGTTGGTAAATTAAGACCATGCTTTCAATCCAGGACTTTAGTTTTGAAAATTATTTTAATTTCAGGGAAACGTTTCACGTGCTCTCAATTTTAAATGGAAGTTGAATTGATGAGAAAAATTAATTGCTAACCCAAATGGACGTTGAAGATAATTGTTGAAATGGAAGCTGGATTGATGAAAAGAATTGCTGAAATAAGAGCTGGATTTATGAAAATATGTGTTTCAATGGGAGATGGAGAAGCTTAGGAAAAGAACTGTTTTCGTAAATAGAAGTTGGATTGATGAAAATATTTTTTTTACCTAAATGGAAGATAGATTGATGACAGTTATCATGGACATTTGGTAGACTGCCTTCTTACCAACGTATAGTACGGCATTGAAGAGATGGTTTTGATTGACCAAATTCTATTTTCATTAATCAAACTTCTATTAATTTTAAGCAAACAATTATTTTCATCAGTCCAGCTTCTATTTCAAATGACCAACTACGAGTTTTTGATATTAAAATAATTTACCAACTTAAACTTGGCTTAAGTAATTTACCAACCTAAACTACGGTTTTACCGA
Organism: Aporrectodea caliginosa; assembly: GCA_020284085.1. Lineage (NCBI taxonomy): Eukaryota > Metazoa > Annelida > Clitellata > Crassiclitellata > Lumbricidae > Aporrectodea > Aporrectodea caliginosa. The sequence continues at coordinate 595,660 of JACEVL010000548.1, read as the reverse complement.
AATTTGAATAGATGGTATTTAGGTTAGTATTAATCCCCTGTGGAATGGCACGGCAGCAACACCGAGTTTATATATAGGGCACTTGCCTTTTGATGATTTGACCTTTATTTTTAACGACTATTTTCAGTAGACTGTAGACCACACGATAGGCTGATACAACATTCGTTAAAAACAGTTATATGGACAGGGTATATGATTATTGGTAATGGCATATCGAGTGACTGCGGGCGTCCCGGATTCAAAAAATTGAAAGTCGGCAGTCTTATATGTTGACTGGGTAAAAAATTATTGGTAATGGCATATCGCGTGACTGCGGTGGTCCCGGATTAGCGAATAAAAAGTTGGCAGCCGCATGATGTGGGCTAAGGGCGAATCCAGCTAGCCTATCGAAAGGGGGACCCGATAGCGCATTGGATAACATCTGGCACAGAGACCGAGAGGTACCGAGTTCGAGCCCCCGTTGGGCGGATATGCTTTGAGGCTGCTATTAGCGCCGCTGTATTGCAGGCTGTCTGTTCTGTTAGTAGTTAAGATTTAAATGCATAACATGTAAATGTAGGCTACAGCGCAGTGCGTTTGTCAGGCGCTTATTAAAGAAAAGATATTATTATTATTATTATTATTATTGGCAAAAGTATTGGTATAGAATACTTCTAAGTAATAGTAACTTATTGGTATTGCCAATACTTTTTTAGGAAGTATTGCCATTGCCAATACTTTCCCCAGTATTATTAGCCAAACAGCCCTGTTCCAGACATCAATCAAAGTGAAGGCTTACGCCTGTAGGCCAATTAACTGAAAAGTGTTTGATGTATGTTTTTAGGCGGCGTATAGACGTAAGAATTCTGTGAGGATTTGAATGTAGGCCTACATTCAATCGTGAACAGAGGCTGTTTTTGATTTTCATCACGAGTAACTACATCCGTGAATCATTAAAAGACAGTGGGTCCAACAGTTGCAAATATACTTGCCGGATTTTACTGCCTGTATTAGTAACGTATCCTGCAAATTCACTTGTGACCGATAGGATAAACTCAGAGTTGGTGAGCGGCCGGTTGTGCCTATACTGTGCTTTAGCAATTGCTCTGCTTCCACTCTTTGGTCTCTGTGGCAACCTGACTTGGACCTGCACTGGACATCAATCTCTCAACAAACACCACCTGTTACGACAATGACGTTTACTCATTTTCCAGCTGCTATTTGTATAACATAACATAACAAGGGTTTTAAGTGGTTCAGAAGACGTTTAGTCTGTGTTAGAACCACTGCAATTAACCTGGAACATGATTAATAGCCCAATTTTCCTAGCTTCTTCTTAAAAGCTGTGATAGTGTCCACTGAGACAGTACTATCATCCAAACTATTCCACAAATCTACAACTCTTGCACTGAAGCATTTCTGCCCTAATGTCCCTTTCGGTTTCTTAAATAATTTATACCTATGTCCCCGAGTTGCCTTGTTTGGTGCTAATTCAAAAAACTTCTCCTTCTGCACTGCCTCCTTTCCAGTAATAATCTTGTAGGCTTCAATTAGGTCTCCTCTGCTCCTCCTTCTCTCCAATGTTGTTAGTCCACACCTTTTCAACCTTTCTTCATATCCCAAATCCTTGTAGCCCCAAATCATTTTTGTAGCTCTTCTTTGCACCTTCTCCAGCTTTTCCATGTCCTGTTTCAGGTAGGGACTCCATACCTGGATGCAGTATTCCAACTGTGGCCTAACCAGTGATTTGTATAACCTCAATATTGTATCCTTGTCTCTGGTGACTATTGTCCTTCTTATCATGCCTAAAGTCGAGTTAGCCTTTTTTGATGCTTCAGCACATTGCCTAGAGGGTTTTGCACTCTTGTGCATAATCACTCCCAAGTCCCTTTCTTCCTCACTCACTTTCAACACCATGCCCCCCATTTCATATGAAAACTCGCTGTTTCTCTTCCCCATATGCATCACTGAGCACTTTTCCACATTAAAGAGCATCTGCCAGTCCTGTGACCATCTGAACATTCTTCTTAGATCTTCCCGTAGTATCTCCGCTTCTTTTTCATTTCCCACTGCTCTACATAGTTTGGTATCATCTGCAAATTTAGAAATTTTAGATAAAATCCCATCATCGATGTCATTAATAAAAAGTACGAACAGCAATGGCCCAAGCACTGATCCTTGTGGCACTCCACTTAGCACTGTCGTCCAGCTAGAATGTTTGTCACCTATGCCCACCTTTTGTCTTCTTCCTGATAGCCAGCTTTGAATCCATGCTAGTACCTGCCCTCTAATCCCGCATGCTTGCAACTTCTTGGCCAGTCTTTTATGAGGTACTTTGTCAAATGCCTTGGCAAAATCTAAGTAAATTACATCTACAGGCTTTCCCTCATCTATCCTCTCATAGACTTCCTCAAAGAATTCCAAAAGATTTGTCAAACACGAGCGACCTCTAGTAAATCCGTGTTGACTGCCCTTAATAATGTTATGCTCATTCAAGTGTCCCACTATATTATCCTTAACAATTCTCTCCATGACCTTACACACAACACTGGTTAAACTTACTGGTCTGTAGTTACATGGTTCACTTCTGTTTCCTTTTTTAAACAATGGCACTACAAGAGCATCTCTCCATTCCTGTGGTACAACTCCAGTCTGTATCGCTTTATTAAAGATCTGTGCTAATGCCTCTCCAATTTCTTCCCTCACTTCATGTAAGAATTTAGGATGTAGTTCATCTATTCCTGGACTCTTGTCAGTTTTTAACCTTTTCAGCTGTTCCACCACATTTTCCTTAGTGAACACTATCTGTGTTAGTCCTTGACCACCACTCTCTAAAAATGCTTGGTTGGGTTCAGGGATGTTTCCTAATTCCTCCAATGTAAACACTGAGCTGAAATATTTATTAAGCGTTTCAGCAGCTTCCACATCATCCACAATAACTTCTCCATTCTCCTCTTCCTTTTTCAATGGCCCTACCCTTTCTTTCCTTTTCTGCTTGCTTCTCACATAGTTGTAGAAACTCTTGCTGTCTTCTTTTACATTTCTTGATAACTTCTCCTCAAAGCTTTTTATTGCTTTCCTGTTTGCATTATTGCATATGTTTCTTTTATTCACATACTTTGCTTTTGATTTCTCAAGTCTTACAACATAGTCACAGTCCAGTCCATTCTTTCTTTCCTTCTTCAACTGCTGAAAATTCTTCCAAGCTTTGTTCTTTGCCCTTCTCTTTCTTTGAACCTCACGTGTTACCCATGGCCTCTTCTTGTTGGTCCTTTTGTGCTTGGGTATGTTCTCCTCAATAATCTCTTTCATAACTTCATTAAACGTCTTCCAAGCATCGTTCACTCCCAAACCCCTTACTGCAGATTCCAAGTCCTTTTCCTTCAGTCTTTCCCTCACTAATTCATAGTCCGCCTTAAAGAAGTTGGGTCTTTTCACATACGCTTTGACTTCCTGGGTTTGCTCCATGACTAATTCCCATCTGACAACCTGATGATCACTAGTGCTAAAATGCTCCCCCACGCTCATATTTTCTACCATATTTTCCTCAGTTGTTATGACTAGGTCCAAAATGTTGTCTCCTCTGGTTGGCTCCATAACATGCTGTTGCATAAAGCTGGCATCAATAAAATCCAAGAATATCCTATCTTTTTCTCTCTCTCCTTCCAGTTTTTCCCAATCAATATGGTAGTTGAAGTCTCCCATGATCACGGATGTTTCCTTATTAGCCAATTCCAGGAGTTTGCACATCCCTTGATCAGCTTCTTCGGTCGCATCTGGTACCCTGTAGCAAACTCCCACCAGTATCTTAGACCTGTTTATTTGAATTTCACACCAGATGCTCTCCTTGAAGGTCTCATTGCTCATATCCCATCTCTCCACTGCATTAATATTGCTCTTAACATATAGCAGGATCTGTTGGATCATCGCGTAATTTGAGAGTTTCATTCTATTCTATTAGGCTTATCATGTTTTTCTCACAGCATTTTCAGGCAACTTGTCCCTTTTCTTCATTAATATAGACCTATTTTGCACTTTAAAGACTTTCTTCAAGTATATCCTGAATTAACAACGAAAAGAAATTGCAGTAGCTTAAGAATCTATCAATCAATCAAACTTTATTGTAACCATCAATCAAGTTATTTTACAGAAGTAGGTTCGTTTATCAAGATGGTAACAAGGAAGGCCCTTAAGGGATGAAAATCCCGCTAACAGGGACACCTATTTGCTAAATCTGGGCTTAACAAAGTGGCAGAACGGTTAACAGCTTGAGTTACAAAGTTCATCAAGTAGCGCAATTATTAATCTAGCATCGAACCATTATGCCAAAAGAAACAAACAGAAAAGGGCGACTTAACTAACAAAATAAAACAAACAGAAAAGGGCGACTTGAAAAACAAAATAACAGTACGTAATGAGGCTAGTTATTAGTGATGTCGTCTATCAAATAGGCACGAAATATTTTTTAAATCTTTGAAGATTGGGCACCTGTTGAATGGAAAGAGGAATGCTGCTACAAACACTCGGACCAGTAAATTTTATGGAGAATCTGAGCGAGTTGGAGTGGGCATGTATAGCGCGATAGAGTTTAGAACTCCTAGTAAGATGGGAATGTATATTTCAGCTCCTTGCTCAAGGTATCCTGTAAAATTCGGAGGTAAAGGTTATGGGCGAAGCGGTACATAAAAATGCCTGTCTGGAAGGTCTTTATTTGGTGGAACTTTAGTAAATTGAACTCTAGAAATAATGAACTTGTGTGAGCAATTGACGAAGCTCCAGCTACTATGCGGACACCACGCTTTTAGAGTAATACTAGCTTATTGATGCTAGATTAGTACGTAGATGCCCATACGAAATTACAGTACGAGAGGTAGGGATAAATTAAGGAGTAATAAAGCTTAGCTCGAATAGAGGAAGGGAGTATGTAGGAAACGCGTTGAAGTATGCCAACATTCTTTGCAATTTTTGCTGAGATATTTTTAATGTGATCATTCCACGTAACGTGTTGATCAATTTGTACTCCAAGAAATTTGGCGGAATTAACCTGTGATATGAAGTACCATTTATGGACAGTTGCAGTCAGTCGCTGGGGGACACATTTTTTATGGGAGCGAAATAGAATATAGTCAGTGCTTAAAGTGTAAGAAAAGAAGTGCCTGGACGCCCGTTACCTTTCCCTCCCTCCTCCCACCAATGCCCTTTTCCCAACCCCTCTCCCAACTTCCCCTCCTTACTCCCATCCCCTTCCCCGTCCCCGTCCCTCTCCTCAACCCCTCTCCCTCCAATCAGAGGTGCAACTATAAAATGTTTCCTGAGGTGCTCATATTGCAAGCGCCGAAGGCACGAAAAGCCGTGAGTGCTGAGTTCCCATGCGTATAGGCCTAACGACTAGGGTGTCTGAGGGAGCGTCGTGAGCTCCTTCCGCGGGGTCTGGGGCGGAGCCCCAAGCCAACGCATTTTGTAGCAATTATCATCAAAAGGCTCTTGTTTTCCAGCAGTTTTTGAACGATAAAGTTATGAAAACTTTATGGTTTATCCAGATTCCCAGACTACCACCACAACAATTATTTTCAAAGTTTTATTTCAGAAGTGTCTAGTTAATTTTTGCAGTCAAAATCCATTTTTTTAAATTCTGTTTTTTAGTAAATTGGCTATGCATTTTGTCCAGTTGTATAGCCGATCGATGCCGCTACCTTGTTAGCATGCAGATATTCTCAGTAGGCTTTGCAATCCGGTGGCACACATAGTTTTCCTCAGGTGACTTATTGTGAGACGAAGCCTAGATAATGCTCTCCGGAACAAAATGTGACTGGTAGGACAAGGGCATCGTCATGCGGAGCTGGCTGAGTTTTGTATAATGAAACAGTTCAATTCAATTTAATTCCAATTGACAATTTTCGACTCTTATTAAGCCATTACTTCCTTCTTACCTGTTTTTCTTGCCTTTGTTTTTCTTTGCATACCTACAGCGTTTTGTCTGTTGTTAACTCAATAAACGAATATATGATCATGAAGTCGTATGTTGTCACTCAACAGTTTCTGGGTCTTGCTGGTGAATTATGTAAAACTGGGACAGTAACTGGTGTTTTATAGGTCTAGGTGAATCGTATCGATCGTATTGTATCAATGCGTTCTATTGAAGTCATTTAAATTGATAAGTTGATTCAGTTATGAAACAGTCAAGACAAGACTCACAGTGGATGTGAGTCATGTGACAGTAAGGTAGACCTAAACAGTACTAGGCCCTAGTTATTAGGGTCTACGAAAGCGCGTATATGACGGGCGATATGATGAAAAGTTAACTAGGATGAACAAGTCAGAATGAGGTGGAGAAACAAGTTACACTTACACGGTAGAACACATTCAGAAATCAAAATGACAACATGAAATTTCATTGAAATCTTTAAAATTAAATGCTGTTGAAAGTGACGTAGAGGAATTACACTGTTGCATGGACGCTGCATGGACGGCATCCAGGCGGTGCTGCCTAATAAGTGGCACGACGGCGTCCAGCCTTGAAAATAAGTGCCTGGACGCCGTCCATGACCGTCCATGCACACTTTAAGCCCTGAATATAGTTCGTTTTCTCCAAATTTAGGGAAAGTCTATTAGCAGAGAACCATTCAGCCATCGAAATAAGCTCACTATTTATAGTCTGCACAAGAGTGTGATAAGATTTGTGAAAATAAAAGACATTGGTATCGTCGGAAAACATAATGAAGGATAGAATAGGTTATATATTAGGTAGGTCATTGATATATGAGGAAGAGTATGGGTCCGAGAATGGATTTATAAGTGTAACTGTAAAGTATAGATTCTTAAGTAGCCTATGTGGGGTGGAAGGAGGTAGGATATTCTACGAATTATGCCATTTAAAAAAAATAGGAATTTCAGTTATGTGCCTATTCAATATTAAATGCTGGTCAATATGTACTAGGGTGTGTCTAAAAATATGAATTTTCAAAATTAATATCGACCTTGTTGTTTTCGTGTTCCACCTGGAGAAACATTGTCATTTGCCAAATTAGATGAAAATCGGAATAGATTTACAACTTGCGCAAGGCCCCGGAAGAATTATCACTTAGGCTAAATAGCCTAAATTGCAATTTTGAAATATCCAAACAAATTTCAACACTTAAACATAAAATATAAGGCAAAGGTTAAAGAAGAACCGTTAGTTATTTGTCATTTATTTATTCCCTTCGGTGCCTTTTAGGAACTTGTTCCCATTGTACTCGACCATTTGCAGAACAAACTGTTTCTCTTCCCCGTTTCTGACCAGGGATTCATTACAGGACTGCACGAGAGCCACTTCTTTCTCCGCCAAATCGTTCATCACTCTTGGGGCGGATATGATGTCGTTTGCTTCACTGAATGATTGTTCTGACTCCCATTGTCCGGGTCCTGATCAAGAAAAGAGTCATCCTATCCAAGGATCTGGAATATTTTGGTGGTAGAAGTGGTGGTTTTGTAAGTTGATTATGTATCGGAGGAAGCTTCTTTGGATGTTCATCAGATTGTTGCGCATTCTGTAGACCATGCACTGCTTTTTGTCGACGTGACTGAATCGTCAAGGAGGCTGATGCCAACCAGGGTCTGCGACAAATACCAAAGGTGTCCGAAAAATGCTGTTACAACGACCTGTGAGACTTCCTTGCCTTGGTAAGTAGGCCTATGGAATGTCTTAAAGGACTCGGTCGTGCTGATCGCCTTCCAATAATGGTATCTGGTAAGATGTGCTAATGGCCATCCCCAACTTCCAATCCGGGACAACTCCCATCATTGCAGTGTTTGGCCGACTTCAGAAGTTTGGGATTGGAACACGGAATCGTGACCATGTGTTTAGACACAACGGCGAGTAACATTTATTGCAAGGGCGACGTATTAAGGGTGTCCAGAAAAATGATACATTGTAGAAACCAACCATTCCCTATTTTTTCCCATTATTCTATTCATATATTGTCTAGAAATATTTTTTACAGAATTTTAAATGAAAATAACTAGTAAATATTCATCGATTTTTAAAATTCCAAGACCGTTTTAATCCTGTCATAATTGGCTAACAGCGCTTCAAATATAAGAGTTCCTGTCATTCAATAATGACGTCATACTGACGTCATTTGCATCAACATTCAAGTGTTAAGGATGGCACAAAAAGTTATGTAAACAAAATTCAATATTATTTTAAAGCGTTATTTATCAATTATTAATTTTGGTTTGATTTTATTTTATTTGAATAATATTAGACCGCAACGTGTGTTCAAAGTGTTCACATTCGACCTCAACACAAGCTTCAGGACGCACTCGTCATTGGCCACTGGTGGCATCGATAACAGGTTGATCAAATTCCTTCCAGGCATTAACGTTTCGTTCACGTCATTATGACGTCATTATTGAATTAAACTAACTTTTATATTTTAACCAGTATTAGCCAATTATGTCAGGATTTAAAACAGTTTTGAATTTTAAAAATCGATTAATATTTAATAGTCATTTTCATATGATTAATAAGGGGTCCCTTTTTTCCCGGACACAGTGTATATATGCGATCAAGCTGTGGGTTTCATAGAGCAGTTTCCCATTCAGCAACGCCAATGCACAGAGAGCGTATCTCGATATACCATACTCAAAAGGTGTGGAATCATTTACCTCGAGTGTCACTTTTGTGACAACTTACGAGAAGTAGGGCCTACTAGTTTACCCGTACAGCACCCAATGAAGCCCAAAGGAACAAGTTGCAACTATTGAAGGCAATCCATACTTGGGGCGCGGTGTTGTAGGGTATTTCAAGCCGCCGCGTAGGGACCCTGGGCAAGTCCTTCACTCGCAATTGCTCATGCGCTTCGGCGTGAAACTCCGATTCAGTGTCCGCGCTGTAGTCGAGAGCGCCTCTGAGTAGAAATCTTAAAGGGGCGCTATAACAAGTGCTCATACATGCATACTTTCCAAGATAAAGAAGTCTCACAGGTCGCCGTAGCAGCATTTTTCCGACACCTTTGGTATTTGTCGCAGACCCTGGTTGGCCTCATCCTTTTGACGATTCAGTCACCGTCGACAAAGAGCAGTGCATGGTATATACTGTACTACAGTAAGCTTCTTTGGATGTTCATGAGTTCCCTGATTGGTGCGCATGCTAGACGCTATTGCATGCGCACCAATCAGGGATCTGATGAACATCCAAATAAGCTATCTCAGATACATAATCAACCTACAAAGCACTGCCCAATTTCTTCACCACTTCTGCCACCAAAATATTCCAGGTCCTTGGATTGGAAGACTCTTTTCTTGATCAGGACCCGTGACAATGGGAGTCAGAGCAATCATACAGTGAAGCAAACGACATCATATTCGCCCCAAGAGTGAAGAACGATTTGGCGGTGAAAGAAGTAGCTCTCTTGCCGTCCTTCAATGAAGCTTTGGTCCGAAATAAGGAAGAGAAACAATTTGTTCTGCAAATGGTCGAGTACCCAAGTTCCCAAAACGCACTGACGGGAGTAAATATATGACAAATAAATAACTAACGGTTCTTCTTTAACCTTTGCCTTATATTTTATGTTTAAGTGTTGAAATTTATTTGGATCTTTCAAAATTGCAATTTAGGCTATTATATGGTTTTCTAAGTGATAATTCTTCCGGGGCTTTGTGCAAGTTGTAAATCTATTCCGATTTTCATTTAATTTGGCAAATGACAATGTTTCTCAAGGTGGAACACGAAAACAACAAGGCCGATATTAATTTTGAAACTTTATATTTTTAGACACACCCTAATATGTACCCTAGGAATTTAGATGAAGAGACTTGAGGAATTGGCATATTTTCGATTAACAGATCATTGTCAGATGATCGAATCAGGGTTTTTTTGGATCTGAAAATAATGCAACTAGTTTTAGATCAATTGGCAAATGACAATGTTTCTCACAAACCAAAATGCGGTTAGCAATTGGTATAATAAAGGATATACTTACTTAATTGAATTAAAGTCTATTGACTTTGAACAGTTATTTGCTATTGCTAGTTCATCTTTTGCTATCTTGACTAATTGATCATATAAAGCATGTGAAAACAGTGTTAGAATCATCTGCAAATGAAATGTAGTGGTGAAGAACCGTACAGTTATACATTAATGTATATTGCGAACATAAGAGGCCCAAGTATTGAGCCGTGAGGAACACCAAAGGCAATACGTTGGAAGCTAGATATTTTTCCATTGCACCAGACTTGTTGAGATGGCAGTAATTTAGGTGACTTGTAAACCATGCCAGTGCAATACTCCTAATTCTATAATTTTCAAGTTTATGTAGTAAAATTTTGTGGTCAAAAGTGTCAAACGCCTTGGCTTGATCGAGAAAAATGCCTATAGAAAATTCATTATTAATTTGTTATCCATGACTTTCAAGGATAGATGACATCGCAAAACGTAGCTTTCTAGGGTAAGAACGAGCACATGACACGGTTCCGATTACTACTCCGGGACTGACAAGGGTCTCCAGCATGGTCATCTTGCAGCTGCTGAACCGACTCACCAGTCTGCACGCGGTCATGTTTTCGGTTGGAGACATCTTCTCAATTTTGGATAGTTTTTCGACGGTTTTCGTTTGGATTATTGCTACCATGCAGCGTTACGCTCCACTGGAGCGTGTCGCACGACTCGACTTTATAGCCGGGAACCCAGTTACGGGCTTTCCCGGTGTCTCCTACCGGGTGTTCCTAACCTACGACGTCATGGTACCATCGTCTGAGCCACTTTCGCTGCGCAGCGGAGCCCAGAGGCGTGGATGGGAAGACCACCTGACCGTCGACTTCATAGCTCAAGTCTGGGAGGTCAAGACTTCTCGCTCTGACGGAGCGTGACGAGCGACCGACCGGACTCTTCGCTGGAGCGTTCGTGAGCTACCATTCGTGAGCTACCACGGAGGTGTGCGGAGATCGCAGGGCCTACGACGTCAGCAGTATCGTCGGCTGTTATCCCTTGTGACACCCGGTCTTCTCCTTTCGCTGGTGCCTCGTGTTCGCCGAACCAATTCAAGCCTCTCTATCTCTCCAGTCTCCATTCCTTCTCACCGTACCCTTCCAACAAGGGACTTTACGGGACTCGACGTCGGCCTCATACTGTTCTTCGTTTTATGAGAAATCGCCTATTAATGTCTTAACGATTATCTGTCGTGGATATAAGATTCGATGTTGTTTTGTTCGGCAGCTGCTTGTTTACAGACGAATGACACACTGAACTCATTAGATTGTAACTAGCTGCGGTTTGTCAGCTGGAGATTTCATTAAACGAATATACAATCTTGGGCATTACAATGAATGAAGCTTTGAGTTTCGAGTCACACATCACCCGTATATGTTGTCAGGCCAGACAATCGCTGTAGGCCTTGCGCATCCTCGTGGCGCATAATCTTTCAGGCCCTATGCTCTACGACGTGGTTCGTGCTACAACGGTGGCCCGAATGCTCTATGCTGCTCCGGCTTGGTGGGGGTTTACAGGGCAGCAAGAAAAGAACCGCCTTCAGTCGGCGATGCGGCGTCTGATTCGGCTGCGGTACCTGCCAGAGGACAGTCCATCGTTTAAGCATCTTTGCAACACTGCCGACTCACGCCTCTTCTCTGCGGTCCTAGGAAACCCGGGGCATGTACTCCATGGACTACTCTCCCCCAAAAAGCCGCTCCGCTACACCCTGCGCCCGAGATTACATGACCGTATTATTCCACAAGCTGACAATCTTTCACGCAAATCGTTTATAATAAGAATGTTATACTCTGTATAAATGTATGTACACCAAAGTGCGGATATGCAATTGGTTGAATAAAGAATATACTTACTTACTTACTTACTTACTTACTTATGTGCAGGCTGCAAGACAATTACTCATAAGCAGTAGGCCTGAGGCCTTGAACTCAAATTCGTTATTTATGTATGTTTGCATAACTATACAATGCAGCTCCTGCCGCATGAAGATGTGCTAAATGCTCAAACCTAGGTATAGGTCTACTACTAATTCTTAGCTTAATTTTCGTTATGAATGTACCATCTTTATTAGTTCTGGGTTTGTATTCTAATATATAACTCTACTCTTTACAGTTTAGGTGGATATTATTGTCAGATAATTTACGACTATTACAGCTCTTACCAGAAGGATAAAGATATTGCCTAAACGTCAATAATTTGACTGTTGAGGCTTTTTACCTTTGGAATTGTTGTGTGCGAATGAATCGGCATTGGCAAGAAGTGGTCCAGCCTGGTGAAGGGATATTAAAGTAAAGACCAGGAAGTACAATGGAAGAGAGAGTCTCCTCTTCTCCATTCTGCAAACCAACGATCAATCCGAGTCTCCTGATAGATCAGCCTTCACCTGCTCCTTTTGATTCACGCAAGTCTTACTCAAACGCTTCCTCAAACGCTGGCTCTATCAATCGAGTTTTGTCACTTGTCGGGTAGGCCTAGTATATGCTTGAAATAATGCGATCATCCAACTACAACGATTGAATGCGACTCAACTACAGGATGTCAGAGTTTATATATATATAATTTCGTTTATTGAAAGTAGAAAGTTGACAAATGACTGCATATATGCAAACGGACTAAAGGCAGCTGTGTTATGGCTAACCCTTATGTCGCAACCAGAGGAAATCTGACCCGTAGAGTCGTTTTGAAGTACAACTTCTAAAATCTAAACCGGACCTTCTAAACCGAAATTCGCAGAATCAGATTATCACATGCCTCAAACTGTATTAGTTTTACTAGCTGATGCTCTGTTTTCAGCCGTCTTGGCTATTGCAACTCACTTCCCTTATTTGTAACTGGACGAGTAGGCCTAGTTTGTGCTTGAAGTAATGCGATCATCCAACTACGACGATTGAATGCGACTCGACTACAGGATGTCAGGGTTTAAATGATTGTATGTATGCTAGTCGTTTCATTCAATCACATGATACGCTCTCTGAGTTCTGTAATTAGACACAGCGGATGATCAGGGTACAAGAGAAGAACATTGACATTCAAGCCATTGTGACGCAGATTGTGATATAACACGCTCTGAGACATGGTTCACAAAATTAGTTCAGCAACAGAAATTAAACTCAGTAAACCTCGTTGGTGATTCTTGATATGGCTCGCAATTACGGTGTTATAACTAGTTTCAAGCATATGAAGAACTTACATGATTCGTTGTAACTTTAATGTTTTGGCATATGAATGTAAGTGAGACATATGCTCATATTTCTTTTGGTACCAAAAGAAGAATTAAATTGAAATGCACTTGTGAATTTGCGAGGAGTAGACTTTACACTTATCATAGAACGAAAATAATAATGATCGTGCCCTCATTTTCCGTGGGCATTAGGTAGGACCCATATAGCATAATTATAGGCTCTAATAGGCTGTATACGGATCCATTATAGCATAATGGGAACACGGGTCTTTAGGGGTGTCCACTGTCCAGAAAAATTTTACATTGCAGAAACAAGCCATTCCCTATTTTCCCCATTATTCTATTCATATATCGTCTAAAAATATTTTTTACAGAATTTTTAAAATGGAGGCTGAGGTCCCTCAAAGCCACCGAACATACCCTACTTAAACTTTAAGAACTGAAGGCGTCCATGCTCGGGTCTTGAAACTTGGGTCCATTGTCCATTTACTCTTTTTATCAAAAAAAATTAACGAAGAATCCCATTTGGATTAACTTTTTACTGTTTGTTTGCTCGATTGGAGCTACACTGAGGTAAAATATATAAACTAAATTCAGGATTATGGCATATGCAATGTCATTTCAAGGACATAACAAACGATTTCTAACAAAAATCAAAGAAACATGATCAGATCTCGGCCAATAATTGTTGATATTGGTTAATTCTTTCTTGTGTTTCTTGTATTGATAAGGGCTACCTGTGATCAGCTACAAGGATACCAACGGTAAGACGATTAGAAGTTAGTTTAAGGACTAACAGGTCAATTTCAGAGTAAAATCAGAGGAAATGGCCTTAATTCAGTAAAATATTGTTCTATTTGAGTTATTCTTTTGCCTGTTTGCTCAGACCGATCAGGATTACATTCCGGAAGAAAGATCACTAAAACAGTACAACAATCCCAGGTCATTTCAAGGTCAAAAGGTCAAAATCAAGGAAATATGGCTGTTGCTCAGTCAAATATTGTTTTATTTGGGTGGTTCTGAGTTGTGGTCATTTGGTTTCTGCGAGGTATCATTTTTCTGGACACCCCAATGGGTCCTATATGGGCTTCGCTTCATGTGGGCATGCTGACACAGGACCGATGACAGTGAAATGCCAAAGTGAATCATTATGAAAGGTGACAGACGCATTTGAGTGTTTATAAAAGGAATTAGACATACGACCAAATTACCGGTAGCATAGTTCACCAAAATGGGCCCAAACACCTGATATCTCTTGAAAGCGCAAATGGAAGCCTATTTCCCCAAATTTCGCATACATACTATCAATTTTTCCGGCTTCATCTTTAGTTGTACCGCTTTTTAAAGACACTGAAACCAGCGTATTTTCAACGCGACGTTTGCATCGAAGAGACGCCATTTAGTAATCGTTGAAGATTAGGCCTACGTCATTGATTTTATAATAGGAAATGTGGGGACCTAGTCATGAGTGATCAGAGCCACTTAGTGCAGCCAGGCAAGCAATTTATTAAGCTAGACATTTATTGATACCTTAAGACATTGAATAAATTACAGCCTACATACGAATTATTATTTAAACAGTGTTGAACCCTTGAGCGAAAGTCTGCTTTGCATCAATCCTCCTGTCTCCCATTCATTCTCGTCTTATCATTCTCTCCATCTCCGCAATACTTCCCAATCCTGAGCTTCATCGATACTTCCAGTATCACTACTTTGTGTTGACTACCTGTTCTCTTGCTAGCTTGCCTCTTAATATTCTCAGCTTTCTCTTTCTGCCTTGCCTCGAGTCGAACGCTATGCGTCTGTTTGGACTTACGGTCGCTTCCCCGATGGATAGCTTTTTCTCTGAGTAATGCCAGTCATGACCGTAGTGTTATCTACCCAAGTCAACAACCGTCCCATCTACAACGGCAGAAAACCTAAAGTTCTGGGATTGCTATACTAAATCTTTTTACGGTTGCTGTATCTAGTTGATTTTCTTTGAAATGTCCCGCTTTAAGAAAATTTTCCAGGTATCTTTCCTTCCTAACTCCGCTCTGCTTCTGATTGAATTCCGTCTGATTCTGTCTGAGTCTGTGTTTTGATTACTCTGAGCATCCATCAAGCAATACTCATTTATTTTATATCATACCGTACGCTAATTTACTTTAAGGTTAAGTTCCTAAGACATACGCTACTTATATAGCTCATTTTGACTCGGTCATCGTATGATAATGCACATCCAGCTATCCCTGGAGACTCCGGCCAAATGCTGAACAGCAATTCATCGCCTGCTGATCGCTAGATGGAAGCGGCATCACTGAATAACAGTCAATGTTACTCCAAGGCCCGCGTCTCTCCACCTCCGCCAACTGGAGACAGCGTACGCTGGTACATGTACCTTGATGCCAATCTGGACCACAAATCAGGAAACCCATACCCCCTTCTGCACTCACTTAAGCCAAGAATCGGTTATATGCGAAAACAATACCGACAAAACGTAAAACATTTGACAGTAGAAACGAATACTTATTCCGACACGCAAATTTCGCAACAACAAACTCCAGCATGTTAAAAATTTTAAGCAGCTTCAGCATTTAAACAAAATATATTGTAGACAATTAACCGAAATGACAAAGAAGGCGAAATGTCGCATGCAGTGTAATATGTAGGCCTAATGTAAAATACTTCGTTTTTGAAAATTATATCGTTTATGAAAAACAGGAAATTGAAAAAATTACATTTAAACTGTCAGGAAAACCCTGAGCTCCGTATGCAATTTTCATCTGTTACCTGAAAATAATACAATAGGTGAATTTCTGACCAATAATCATGGGCGCCCGCATATATAGGGGCAAGAGTGGTCACTTGTCCTCCCGTGGAAAATCGACACCTATTGTTTTAACTACTACTTTTTGGTGTTTAACAAATTTCTTCGCACTTAAGCACTAATGATACTAATGATTCACAAAGTGAAACTGAGAATTTTAACTTTAAGTAAGAATAAAAAATTCTATGAAAATACCTATCTTTTAAATTCCTGTCTTGCATTATTCAAGCACTTACTAAAATGTTTAACCGTGACCGTTGTATTTTGCCCCCTCCTGCAAAACTATCTGCGGGCGCCCATGCCAATAACTATTTATATAGACTACAGACTTAGGCCCTATACCTAACATATCTAAACTTCAATGCCCTGATACAAAACAGAGAATATACAACAGATTTAGCCAAAGACATGCACTATATCAAATTTGTTCTAATAGTGCGCAATTTATTATGTCATATAGTTTCTGCAGGTTTTGTTATGCAGTCGCGTATTTGAAACGGATAACCTCTTGATCCGGTTTAATCAAAAACATACAGAAGACGTTTTGTTTATCGTCTCATTACTATGCGGAAGTGTCCTTGACTAAAACGTTGACATGCTTACAAGTATGATATTGATTGCAAATGAAATTAACATATTAGTCGACATGATATTTACACTGAGATTTTTGCAACATTCTCGAGAAGCTCATTTACAAAACGTAACTTAACCTCTGTACTACAGAGACACATACAACATTGGTAACGCTGTAACATTACAACTAATAGAATAGCGAAATATCATTGGAGCGAGATAAATCTGTTTTGTTTACGACAACGGTCGTTAGTGTCATCCTAATAGAACTGGCAAACATAATGCATAGGCAAATATTCGCAGGTAAGGCCTATAAAGGCTTGTAGGTGCAAATATGGAACACCTGTGTTAGGTGACTACATCTGGATTGCCTAATTAACGATATTGAGGCGTGTGTGGTTTGCCCCACATGAAAATAATACTATATTTAGGAAAAGTCAATTGGGTTTCAAAGAAAAATGGGAAGTCTTAATTAGAGCCAAGCTTTCTAATTGTCTCTTTGAGGTGACTGTATAACATATGAAGATCACCATATATAATCGGCTAAATACGCTTATCTGCACATGTAAAGTAATAATAATGATAAAAATAATTTATACGATTGAGATTCATGGCAATTCATAGAATTCATGAGCATTTATTTTATGGATTGAGATTCATTGAAGTGCAAACATTTATAGAATAGTCATGCAGTGCCGTTTCGCCGTTACGTTCGGGACTCGAATCTTGGTGCTACATCAGTTTATGAAAATGAGCAAATAGTACCTGAAATGAATTGTAAACCCAAGAAATATCAATTCACATATTCTACATAGGCCTAGAATACTCGAAGAAGCTAAAACTTCACTCGTAAACATAGACCTCAACAACTACAGTCTATATATAGATCATTATTTAGGTGCTTGCAATACATTAGGGTGGTGCTCAAAAAATTATTTTGAGTAAATTGATGGGACAGCCCCAGGTTATGTTCCTTTTGATAAAGTAAGTTAGTGTGCAAAATATGATAAAGATATTCCATCGTTTAGGTGTGCCACATAAGAGGTCAAGTTTTCCAAATTTTAGACAAGGGGATCGTAAGCACAATTGTGATAATATTAGAAACTTTTTTCGTATTTTGTGTAAGATCAAGTAAACTTTAAATTGTTTTGCTTAAAAGTAGAATAATTAAAAAGTACTGGTGAGCATTATTCAGCCTTATAAGTATGATTAAATCATTAACACATTAAAATATTTATCATTAACACATTAAAATATTTATTGGTCCATTTTGTGACCGTTGACTTTTTGGTGTCCGGAAACTTTTTCGATGCTCGGACACCACGTGGAGGAAGGCTTGCTTTTGACCTACATTCTTGGTCTAGCATTATATTTTATTTTGGTATCAATGCCACTCCCGTTTCTGTCCTATCATTCACCACACTCAACCCATCTTCAGTCTGCTGACACTCCAACTAAATGCTGTTGTTTCCACGCATTACTATAGCTGTCCTTCATTCGATTAAGAGCTGCTGCTACTTACAGATTGATAATAATATTCTTTGGCGAGGTCTTTTAGTCTTTGGGGTTTTTGCCTCATCTACTGTAACAGACTCAGAGTTTTCGATGCAGTCTATATAGCAGTTATCACTATCTGAAGCATCAGATTTAAATAAATCGGCAGCTGTCTTAATACAACTGGACCTGGACTTTGGAGTAGTAGTAATAACAGATTGTGTCTTGATAAACGCTGGTCTTAGTTTCATCTTGTCTCTCTTCCGTTTTTCTTCATCTTGTTTTTCAATTTGTTTTTCACTTGTGCCATTGAACTTGACATCCCTTCCATCTCTGAGCCGAGCCTGCAGAAATGCTCTGTTCCTCAGGATTTTATTTTTCACTTCCGCATCAGAATGTGAAATATTAAATGATTTCTCTAATGATTCAACAAATCTTTACTCCTGTAGACTTTCTGTGTTTCTCCACCTCTCCATGCTGCCTTTTGTGAATTCCTCCTCTCATTGTAGATCTTCTCAAGCCTCCCAATTGCATGTTGGCATTGTAGTCACAGGCATGTGAGCTTTATTTCAAAAAGCTCCAACTGTTCCAACTGTCATGCATGCGTGCACTTCACGAACAGTTTTGCCATTGACTCTTTTAACAAATGAAAAACCTGTAATGTCTCTTTTCACTAAAGCAGCCTTGCAATATTGATTGAATCATGTGTGAATCCAACAAAGCAAATTTCAGTTTAAGATCTGGTAGAAGGTTTTGGCCATGCCAACCTTTGAGGACCTACCTCTGAGTAGGCTTCTTGAAGGGCGCTGTATAAAACGTTTGGAATGAATGAATCCTAGTCAGTTTCCAGTTAGAAAGTACTGAAAACAAGCAAGTCAATAAAGAGATTGGAAATACTGGATACATTATGCGAGACTAAGTGTGTTGGGTATTGGGTATTTTAGGATTTTTCTTGCAAAGTATTTTCATAAATAAGCTAAAAAATTATTTAAATTTAAACTTGTACAGAGTTGCTAATTATAATGTGATTTTCTACTATATTAATCATACTGTATGTTCTGAACCGAAACCAAATTTTAGCCAGATATTAAATGTTTTGTAAGACATTATTTACTTTTGATATGAAGTGCTTTTTTTCTATTACAAAATGCTGGATTATTTGAAATTGGTTATGGATTCTATGGGATCTTGTGAGTAAATATAAATAAATAATTAAGCTTAGGAAAGCCTTTTATATACAGAAGTCCAAAACATTGTTTTAAAAATTAAAATGATTTATTTACCCCTCAGCTCCAGTTTGTCCCAATTTATATATTTATTATTTTATCATTTATTTATAAAACCAATCATCAGAGAATAAGGTATCCAACAATCCATGGTAAATGGAACTGATCACATATCACAATAAAACTAATAGGCTCTAGAAGTGTATAACTTTCATCCAGCTCCTGAAAAAAATAAAAAGTTGATTTTTATGGCTTCGAATAACGCAATAATTTTGTATACAAAATTTAAGCTGTGATGTGGCACCCCTAAATAATGGAATATTTTAAAAAGATTTTGCACATGGGTTTCTACTACCAATACGAACAGAACTGGGGGATGTCCCTGGCATTATAAAAAATTTACCATTTTGGCTGCCACCCTAGCAATACATGTATGAGGAAACCTTTAATTCGTAGTTATGCCTGCTATAGGCAATACAATCTTTGCATGTTAAGTAACAGAATATTGATTACATCGAGTATATACCTTAAAATTATGAAGGTACACAATTGAGTGAGAATGTTATACATGGAGTTACATATACAATATTATACATAGACTAGATGAAATTGTTATACAAAAGGTGTCAAAATAAAAGTCACTTTCATAAAAAAAAGTTGAGCAATTTATATCAATAGAAATTAAAGAATTGCTGCCTGGTGCCATGGAAGAGCACATAAAAATTATGCTCGTCCGAGAACGGCTTTGATCAAATAAGATAATTGAGCATCAACGTGTCCTTTCTTGGCCTTCAGTTTAGTAGTTCTTGATCTCGCCTTTTGAAATAATTATAATTATTTCAAAATAATAATAATAATGCTTTTATTATTAGAATTATTTACTAAAAGCTTTCACGAACGCAAAGTCAACCTGAATTCGAACCTGAGGTGCTATATCACACTAATTACTGAAATTCTATGCAAAGTGCGGGTATACCTCAAACAAAACAATTCTTCATTTGTTTGTGAAACGAGACGACAGAAAGAGAAGGGTCCTCGACTATAACGTTCTTAGTAAGTTCGATTGATTGGTTAAGAATCAATGCACGAGAAGACATGGGGACCTCACCGAAAGAACTGATTAACAACTGGCCATTATGTAATTAGTGCTCATTGTTTGTTTTAAAAAACAATGCCTATGCTGTATGCGTGTGACAGAGGAAAGAGAGATAAGGAGACCAAGAAGAGGCATATAAAGACAGATAAAGTGACACAACATCAAATGCAGTGAACACAGGGATACAATGGATAGCATGTAGTTATAAGTTTGAGTAGGATGCTTCTTTGTAGAACGGAGATGGTTTATTGGAATTCTGCGGTTTGTTTTCCATGATGAAATAATTGTTATTAATCGTCGGCTGATTCATCGGTCCCATCAAGCTGTAGTTGTCATTGGAGCGTGGCGACTGCAGTTCCTGAGAATGTGTGGCGGTCTTGAACAGGGGATCGGTATCCGCTGACTCTGGACTCTGCTGATCATCACCCGGATGCAGATAGTATTCCGGGTTTCCTATCCCCAAAGAGTTTGATGACTGCACTTTGGAAGAATTTGAATCTGCATAAACATATTGCCACAACATCTTGGTCAACTTTAAGGACGGTCTTTCCCATTCACACATGCTACACATGCTACCTACTGCCTAGGTCTTAGTATATGTCAAAGTCCTTTGTTAATTATCTCAATATGGCGACAGTTTAGATAAGGTGCAACCTTATTGGCACAACCTAATTCTTTTAAATGCAATCCTATTTATGTACATTTAAATCTATTTACTAAAACATAGTTATTTAAGAGTCTAACAGGCGTTATGATCCAAGTCTAATTATGTAAAGGGAACAGTAGCAACAACCGAGTTTGTAAAAAACAACATGTATATTTGAATTCTAACAAAACGTGATTCTCTATAAAGCCAGTTAATTCATGATTGGACTCTTTTTCAAAGCACAACTTTAAAACTGAGCGCAGCACATCACAACAGCTTATTGACAAGATCTGCGTCGAGTCAGAAGTGTTATCCCGAAATACCATAGGAAGCGTTAACAGATCGAGTGTTCAAGGGGCAAGAGAGAGAAGAAGTGAAAGTGTATATAATGTTGGCAGGTAAACTAAAAATTATTTAGAAGGCAAACATGTTAAAAGAAATTGCTTCCAACCTTCAACAACGTCCAGGTAGTTAGCGGCCCTCGATGATTTCGGCTGCAAATAATCAGCCTCATCGGTGAGCATGCACTTTAATTCCATCTCATTAGACTGCAGCTTCTTGTTCTCGTCTACAGTGGCATCACCAGTGGAACCTTTGGCACCGCATTCCTCCTCTTCCCTGCACGGGTCCGACGTATATCGAATGCTCTGCTTGCGGTTGCGTCCCTCCTTCTTGTACGAGCCATTGAGCTTTCGAGCAGCAGCCGCTTCTTCGAGATCGAGGAATCTGGAGGCGTCGGTCGGAGAACAGGGTGAGCTTGTGTCGAAGGAAGACTCCCTTCGACAGCTGTTTTCGTAGTTGTTTTCCTCTTCGTTGATCTGGTTTGTGAGAATATTAACACAGCATTTGCAGTGCACACATGGTGATGAATAGACCAACATACATAAGTAAAACTACCTTAGCACTTGAGGGAGGTACACTTAAACTTCTCACCAATTTATTGCCACCCTTGGATTTGCCGATATCAAAGNCAGACCTAAACAACTGATAACAGTATGATGGCTCATAAAATAAGTCGCATGTCACATGCATGACCAGCCATCAAACTTAAATATAGAAGCTTTATATGAGCACGAATTGCATCTTAACATAAAGACTAATTGCGAAATATAGTAACGAAAGCATGAGATCTTGAAACACATTATCGTTATTAAGAAGTTCAGCATAGGTGAGATTTACTTTTCTTCTTGAATTTCTTTACAATGAATATGTTTAGGGTTAAGCGAAAAATAAATCAGAATTGCTACCTTATTTGAAAAATAAACTTAAATTAGACTTAGGGCCTATAAGTCGGATGTTACTATTTCAATCTTCCTAAGCTGTAATGGACCAAGTGGGTATAAATTTTCGTCTGATGTTATGAACTGAGTCGTCTAACATGTTTCTGTAGCCTAAATTTATATGGGTGCGTATTAAGTTAGGGTACTCTTGCTATTATTAATGTAGTCTGTATAATAGCCTACCACAAAGAGTTTAGAAGCACTTTTTTGTCAACAGATGCCGATCAAGTGGTTGGCTCTGGAATCAATACAGCATCGCATATTCACGCATAAAAGTGATGTCTGGGCCTACGGTAAGTTAACCTAATGCCAAAGACCATAATATTATTATAGGGTCTATGTGAACAAACGCTCGCTTGGTCGATCACATGCTCGGACTGACGGAGGGACAGCTGATGACTCTGCGATGCCAATTCACTGCTATAATTATGCTGATTATACCTGCACACAGAGGATAAGATGAATAAGTGGTAGTATTCATATTTTCGGATGAATGGAAAACTGATAAAAAAATTAAGAAAATAAGTGTCCATAAAGATAAGAATTAAAATGTAAATAAGTAAGTAAATGACTAAGTAAAACATTAAGCCGGACGTATCCGTTATGAAAATTATACTTAATGAAACTAAGAATGCTAAAATCGTTGAACGTTTCTAGTTTTGCTTGGCGTAATTTTCGCTGTTGGCCATCTGCCGATCAGTGAATTCAATTCGTCAGACACATGTGACAATATTCTAATCTGTCTGTGGATGCCAAGAATGTAATTTCTGCGGTTGGATTAGATATGTTTGTTGTTGGTGCGGTCAACAGGTGTGACGCTGTGGGAGTTGTTCACCTACGGACAGCGACCGTATGAGTCGATCCGAGCCGTAGAGATGGCGCATCGTCTGGAGATGGGAGAGAGACTGTCGCAGCCACCCATCTGCACCATCGACATCTACATGATCATGATCAAATGTATGCTATGCCACTTGTTTATTTATTTACACATACTTTTACTGGAAATACATTGGTAGGTCTAACTGAGAGCACTTTAACGCTACTGACCATTTTTATACTGCGCCATATCGAAGCTTAGCAGCAAAACACTGTGCTTTGAAGCTCTGCATTGTAGCTTTGTGATCTAGAATAGTTTTACCAAAGAAAGAATTACTGACTTGACACTATATGCAGGCAAAACACACTCTCCGTAAAGATCTATACTGGAACGTTTGTATTTAAGATGATATATATTAAGTAGCCTTAGTAAGTTGCGTCTGAGAAGCGCAGATGATGTTAACGCCACTTATTGTTAATAGTAACTTCTATAGCGCCGTCGTGCAATGCTCAATGCATTCATCGATGGCGTGAATAAGTCGCATAGTGCGATCTATCTAACGTAGTGACGCTATACATGTAGGTCGCAATACTATTCTGCATCAGGTAATCTGTAAGAAGGGAAGCTTTACTGATGCACATCGTAGGCAGGTCTGACGGCGCGTAAAGCGACAGGTGACTGAATGTAATCCTATCCTTTCCATCTGTCCTCCAAAAGCCACTCCGCTTACGTCCACCCTGGTAAATACACTTCCATAAGACCTACAGTTAACTGGGTGACTGCTTTCTCTCCTGGTGAACTCAGTCCCAAGAATTAGCACAGGTCTCCCTTTCTGAGTACATGTATCGGAGTTTTTTAATCGCACGAATAAATAAAGACTTCGTGACCGTTGACTCTGATGACGCAAAGAGATCTGTTCAGGTCATCATGGTGCAACTCTGTAGGTAGGTTTGTGACCTAGAAGCATAATCGTCATCATCATCACAGCGTGACAAATCAAACATCATGTTTAGGCTGTTTAGACTTATTAGGGTTTGCCATTAAGGAACGCTTGTTCGGCTTAATTAGGGATCTGTTGAAGTTCTGTTAATTAGTGCAGAACAGAGGTCTTCTAGTTCCTCACTGTTTACTGCAGAACCAGGACCTGCACAATGAAGACTTGCATACGCAGAAGCACCTCACCCCCATTTACTACCACTCGGTCTCCGGGATCCTTTATACCTGACAAGGATGCTTCCAACAGTAATTCGCCAAAAATTAATTAAATTATAGAGCTGCTCTTTGTCTGCAGCAGCTGCTGTAGATGTGCACAGCAATAATAATAAGTAATTTATGAGCTAATAAGATTATCGTCACTAATTAATTGAACAGGATTACAAGATCAGTTGACCATCCTAGCTCTAGTAATAAATTGACGGTCTGCAGGCGTTGTAATAATTAGGCCATATGTAAGGCAGACTTCGCAGAAGAAGGACGACTCCAGCCTAATTGATTAGCAATGTTTGCACGCAGCCAACAGTGGCAGAGGTTAATCGTTATACTAACTCAATGCCAATATAATTTAACTGACATCATTAGGTACTTGGAATAATATATAAAGTGTGGTAATGTTCTACTGCTGAATGCCACTCCCTGTAAACTATGAGTAAACATTGCGAATCAACAACTCTCCCTGTTGCAAGACAGCACCATCGAAGTCGGCAATCGAATAGCTGACCTACTCCATCATATTTTATTATATAGGTCAACTTGATGCTGCGCTGTACAATTTTTACCAGACGCAGTTTAATAATATAAAGCAAATTGAAGCAAGTAATCATAGGACTAGGGAAAACTTCGTGCAGCTTTTGCTTAACCCTACGTATGTCTGTATCAAGAGATTTTATATAGCGCCTTTTTAAAATACCCCCGCAAAAGCCTTTCTATTATTGTTCTGTGGATTCAACATCTTATTGCATAAAGTTGTTAATTACAATATACGTTGCATTTGCATCTGTAGGTTGGATGGTTGACGCAGACAGTCGACCGACATTTTTTGAACTAGAAAATGAGTTCGCGAATATGACGAAGGATCCAGGACGATACGTTGTTATTCCGGTAAATAACATTGTCGTCAAGTTTTCGGTATCTTTTAATACCATTGCCAGCACAAATTATTTTTAAAACGCACCATAAAATTACCATAGGCTATGCTTCGAACAGAAAACTGTGCTCACTATAGTAAGAATAAGAATAAGAAGACTAGTGCAGTAAGCATTTATTGATAATTTGATTTCATTCTGGTAAATAATGTTTTCAAGTTCTCTACAGTGTATTAGCGTCAGTTACATAACTCTTTAGCTCCACCACTGTTGTACGCGGATGGTGCCAATCCAAAGCCTCGATAAAAGGAGGAGAATGCTAATCATCTTTGTTATGTCATAAGGTCCGTAAAACAAACTGCCTACTCATATAACTCGTTTGTGCTACCCTAGAGAAAGAAATTCCACAAAATGCAGATGTCTTTGAAAAACAGACACTTAATTAACTATAGAGATGTTATGTAGTCTGTTGACCTTCGTCAGTAATTTATATTGTCAATTTTGCAGTCACGTACACATCGTGTAGACACTGTAGAGCATTATCTTTTTGACACAGGATTAGAATCTATGTTATGTGTAGGATAATGCTTCTACGAGCAGAACATGTATGTCGTCGTATTGATTAGGTTTTATCTCCGTGTTTATGCGGCGTCTTTAAGAACCTCGAAGAATGCCTGTATACTTAAGTGACCACACAACTCATCCATCATGCTTCAAGGTCGTCTGATTCCCGCCTTACACGGTTTGCGACAGGAATCACGACTGTTCTGTTAGCAAGAGGAACATTTCTGGAAAGCACTATCACTATCCGTCCGCTCTTCTAAGTATTTCAGTTTCCGACCTTGACATACGATCTCCTTAGTTCAGATTGTTTATACTCTATGGACTCTGTCTCACCCATCGACTACATAAATTTAGGGGTCTATGGTCTCACCGGACAGCCTTCAGTTGATACGCCAAACTTGATTATAATGACTTAGCTACTGTAGTTATAAGAAGATGTTACGATATTGAAGTTATAATATTACATGGGAATGCATGTTGTGACGCTGTAGGGTGATCGATTCATGCGGCTGCCCAGCGTAGTGGAGGACATGACTGCCACCGAATGGCTGCGTTCCGTCAGTCTTCCGGACGAAGGTCCCGAGAAGCTGGTCACAGCTGACGAATACCTACGGCCACAGGACCTCATGGAAGGCTTCCATCCTCTAGATTCAAGATTCTTCGAGAAAATGAGCAGCGTGAGTTTTATAGGATGAACTGACAATGATCTTTTTTTAAATGCTACCAATTGAAAACCGTAATTATCTACAATTCGTCTTATGTCCTAACACTGTAGGAGATTAAGACAGAAACTTCCTTTTAACTCATTAAAGACGAGTTGCATTGGTTTCCCAGTCTTGTCGTTAAATTATTAATCATCATCAAATATTCGTTTAATAGAAATTCAGGTTGACAAAACCGCAAACTGAAAAAGCTGATGGCGATTCATAACATCTCTATGTTCAACGATATATTTTCCACTCATTCATTTCTCTTCTATTCAACATTTCCCCCAAATCTTCCAAGCATAAATCACAACCTCTCAAGAAAGCATACATCAGCGCTTTCTGGTCTTAGAGTAAACCAGAACTTTGACTTACGTCTTAACCGTGATTAATTTCTTCATTCTTTGAACTGTTTGGAAATCTTCGGGCAGTTTAAAAGTGTCTTGGTTCCGAAACTTCAACTGCCGGGCGCTTAGAACAATGCAAGCCGTCAACAATAGTGGCATCCTGAGTATAAACCCGGCCTCCAGCGATTGTATAACCTACCGTTTTGACAATTTTTAATTAAAATTTGAGTCTCTAATGATAGCCTGTGCGTGAACAACTGATAGTTGCCTGGAGGTTAGCACCAACACCTCATGGGCATTAAATTTTCAATAGAGATGGAGCAGTTAACTTAATTCTGATCCAGTCGTTAGACTCTAAAGAGGGTGTTAGGTATCTACTGCCATAAATAGTTTCAGAGCGCAGGATATCTTTTGGAAATTTATTCCGAAAACTGATTTAATGGGAACTTATTGTACTTAAACGACAAGGGTTTGTGAGCAAAGGGAGGTTAAAACTGACCCCCAGACAGTTTGAACCTTTAGATCAAGACTGAAGAGCGTTTCGTTTCATCTGGAGATAGAATATAACTAAGATGCCTGGCAAATCAAGACTTACGCCTATGTATTGCCTTCAGACTGTGCAGTAAAGAGTCCGTAGTCTATACTTATAGGACTGTACATGTACGTTGACTGCATTATTTGCTGTAAATTCATAAACGAAACAAAGAAAACATTTCTATAGTAATCTTCCATTGTCGCTCTATAACAATAGACCACCAATGTGGTAGATCTAATTGTAACATAGCCCTATTGCAATGCATTATTTTACAGTTTGGATATAAGGAAATTATTGTGACTAAACGTCGCCGAGAAGACGCTAGGGTGGGAGATCAAAATCGATCCTCCATGGTCCACTTTGATAAATCCAAGGGTGGCAATAAATTGGTGAGAAGTCTAAGTGTACCTCCCTCAAGTGCTAAGGTGGTTTTACTTATATATGTTGGTCTATTCATCACCCTGTGTGCACTGCAAATGCTGTGTTAATATTCTCACAAACCAGATCAACGAAGAGGAAAACAACTACGAAAACAGCTGTCGAAGAGAGTCTTCCTTCGACACAAGCTCACCCTGTTCTCCGACGGACGCCTCCAAGTTCCTCGATCTCGAAGAAGCGGCTGCCGCTCGAAAGCTCAATGGCTCGTACAAGAAGGAGGGACGCAACCGCAAGCAGAGCATCCGATATACGTCGGACCCGTGCAGGGAAGAGGAGGAATGCGGTGCCAAAGGTACCACTAGTGATGCCACTGTAGACGAGAAAAAGAAATTGCAGTCTAATGAGATGGAATTAAAGTGCATGCTCACCGATGAGGCAGATTACTTGCAGCCGAAATCATCGAGGGCCGCTAACTACCTGGACGTTGTTGAAGGTTGGGAACAATTTCTTTTAACATACTTGCCTTCTAAATAATTTTTAGTTTACCTGCCAACATTATATACACTTTCACTTCTTCTCTCTCTTGCCCCTTGAACACTCGATCTGTTAACGCTTCCTATGGTATTTCGGGATAACACTTCTGACTCGACGCAGATCTTGTCAATAAGCTGTTGTGATGTGCTGCGCTTAGTTTTAAAGTTGTTTTAAAGTTGTTGTGCTTTGAAAATAGTCCAATCATGTATTAACTGGCTTTAAAGAGACTCACATTTTGCCAGAATTCAAATATACATGTTATTTTTTACAGACTCGGTTGTTGCTACTATTCCCTTTACATAATAAGACTTGGATCCTAGCGCCTGTTAGACTCTTAAATAATTCTGTTTTAGTAACTAGATTTAAATGTACATAAATAGGATTGCATTTAAAACAATTAAAACATCAATATTATTACTTCGATGTTTTACAATTATCATTGCATAACTGTTGTCCCATTGTGCGTTTGCAAATGGCGTAATAAAGACCATACTTACTTACTTACTTACTTACTTACTTAATTAGGTTGTGCCAATCTTAAGTTGACCAATATGTTTCTGCAGATTCAAATTCTTCCAAGGTGCAGCCATCAAACTCTTTGGGGATAGGAAATCCGGAATACTATCTGCACCCGGGTGATGATCAGCCGAGTCCAGAGTCAGCGGATACCGACCCCCTCTTCAAGACCACCAAACAGCATCAGGAACTGCAGTCGCCACGATCCAATGACAACTACAGCTTGATGGGACAGATGAATGAGCCGACGATTAATAACAATTATTTCATCATGGAAAACAAACCACAGAATTCCAATAAACCATCTCCCTTCGACAAAGAAGCATCCTACTCCAACTTATAACTGCATGCTATCTACTGTATCCCTGTGTTCACTGTATTTGATGTTGTGTCACTTTATCTGTCTTTATACGCCTCTTCTTGGTCTCCTTATCTCTCTTTCCTCTGTCACACGCGTACAGCATAGGCATTGTTTTTTTTAAACAAACAATGAGCACTAATTACATAATGGCCAGTTGTTAATCGGTTCTTCCGGTGAGGTCCCCATGGTTTCTCGTGCATTGATTCCTTGCCAATCAATCGAACTCACTAACAATGTTATAGTCGAGGACCCTTCTCTTTCTCTCGTCTCGTTTCACAAACGAATGAAGAATATTGTTTTATATGAGGTATACCCGCACTTTGCAGAGAATTTCAGTAATTAGTGTGATCTAGCACCTCAGGTTCGAATTCAGGTTGACTTTGCGTTCGTGAAAGCTTTTAGTAAATAATTATAATAATAAAAGCATTATTATTATTATTATTATTATTATTATTATTTTTATTATTATTATTATTTTTATTATTATTATTATTTTTATTATTATTATTATTATTATTATTATTATTATTATTATTATTATTATTTGAAATAATTATAATTATTTCAAAAGGCGAGATCAAGAACTACTAAACTGAAGGCCAAGAAAGGACACGTTGATGCTCAATTATCTTATTTGATCAAAGCCGTTCTTGGACGGAGCATAATTTTTACCTGCTCTTCCATGGCACAAGGCAGCAATTCTTTAATTCCTGTTGTTATAAATTGCTCAACTTTTTTTATGAAAGTGACTTTTATTTTGCCACCTTTTGTATAACAATTTCATCTAGTCTATGTATAATATTGTATATGTAAATCCATGTATAACATTCTCACTCAATTGTGTACCTTCATAATTTTAAGGTATATATACTCGATGTAATCAAATATTCTGTTACTTAACATGCAAAGATTGTATTGCCTATAGCAGGCATAACTACGAATTAAAGGTTTCCTCATACATGTATTGCAAGCACCTAAATAACGATCTATTATATAGACTGTAGTTGTTGAGGTCTATGTTGACGAGTGAAGTTTTAGCTTCTTCGAGTATTCTAGGCCTCTGTAGAATATGTGAATTGATATTTCTTGGGTTTACAATTCATTTCAGGTACTATTTGCTCATTTTCATAAACTGTTGTAGCACCAAGATTCGAGTCTCGAACGTAACGGCGAAACGGCACTGCATGACTATTCTATAAATGTTTGCACTTCAATGAATCTCAATCCATAAAATAAATGCTCATGAATTCTATGAATTGCCATGAATCTCAATCGTATAAATTATTGTTATCATTATTATTACTTTACATGTGCAGATAAGCGTATTTAGCCGATTATATATGGTGATCTTCACATGCTATACAGTCACCTCAAAGAGACAATAATTAGAAGGCTTGGCTCTAATTAGACTTCCCATTTTTCTTTGAAACCCAATTGACTTTTCCTAAATATAGTATTATTTTCATGTGGGGGGCAAACCACACACACGCCTCGATATCGTTAATTAGGCAATCCAGATGTAGTCACCTAACACAGGTGTTCCATATTTGCACCTACAAGCCTTTATAGGCCTTACCTGTGAATATTTGCCTATGCATTATGTTTGCCAGTTCTATTAGGATGATACTAACGACCGTTGTCGTCAACAAAACAGATTTATCTCGCTCCAATGATATTTCGCTATTCTATTCGTTGTAATGTTACAGCGTTACCAATGTTGTTTGTGTCTCTGTAGTACAGAGGTTACGTTACGTTTTGTAAATGAGCTTCTCGAGAATGTTTCAAAAATCTCAGTGTAAATATCATGTCGACTAATAGTTTAACTTCCTTCGTAATCAATATCATACTTGTAAGCATGTCAACAGTCACCGTCTTGGTCAACGACACTTCTGCATAGTAATGAGACGTTAAACAAAGCGTCTTCAGTATGTTTTTGATTAAACCTGATCAAGAGGTTATCCGTTTCAAATACGCGACTGCATAACAAAACCTGCAGAAACTATATTACATAATAAATTGCGCACTGTTAGAGCAAATTTGATACAGTGCATGTCTTTGGCTAAATCTGTTGTATATTCTCTTTTGTATCAGGGCATTGAAGGTTAGATAGGGCCTATGTTAGGTAGGGCCTAAGTCTGTAGTCTGTATAAATAGTTATTGCTCAGAAATTGACCTATAGCATTATTTTCAGGTAACAGATGAAAATTGCATGCACAGCTCAGAGTTTTCATAACAGTTTTAAATGTAATTTTGTTCAATTTCCTGTTTTTCATAAACGATATAATTTTCAAAAACGAATTATTTTACATTACAGATGACATTTCAGCGCATGTCAGTGGCCATGTCAGTCTTTGAGTCACCTTGTTTGTCATTTTTGTTAATTGCATATAACATATTTGTTTAAATGCAGAAGCTGCTTAAAATTGTTAACATGTTGGAATTTTGCTGTTGCGAAATATGCGCAGAGCCGGATTAACCTATAAGTGAAATAAGCCATGGCTTAGGGCCCCACAACGTTTTGAGGGCCCCAACTGTCAGGAAATATAAAAAAAATACGTTTTGAGGGCCCAACTGTCAGGAAATATAAAAATCAGATGGTACAAAGGTCCTATTTGACAATTTTATTCTGAAAAAAGACGGAAAAGCAAAAAAAATAAAATAAAATTTAAAAAAATGGAAAAAGGAAGGTTTTTCTCTTAATCTGAAAAATATTTTTTGCATGGCTTTCTGGTTAGGGCCCCCGGATGGCCCTTGGCTTAGGGCCCCCGAAAGTCTTAATCCGGCCCTGAATATGCGTGCCGGAATAACTATTTGTTTCTACTGCAAAGTGTTTTACGTTTTGGCGGTATTGTTTTCAAATATATTCTTGGCTTACGTGGGTGCAGAAGGGACATGGGTTTCCTGATTTGTGGTCCAGATTTGCATCAAGGTACCTGCGTACGCTGTCTCCAGTCGGCGGAGGTGGAGAGACGCGGGTCTTGGAGTAACCTTGACTGTTATTCAGTGGTGGCGCTTCCATCTAGCGGTCAGCAGGCAACGAATGGCTGTTCAACATGTAACCGGAATCTCCAGGGATAGCCGAATGTGCACTATCATAATATCAACCGAGTCAAAACGAGCTATATAAGTAACGTATGTCTTAGGAACTGAAAGTAACTTAAGGTATGACATAAAGTACATGAGTATTGGTTGATGGATGGTCAGAGTAATCAAAGCTTACAGACACAGACAGAATTAGATGGAGACGGAGTAAGTCAGTAAGTGCAGAAGGAATTCAATCGAAGCAGAGCTGATTTAGGAAAGAAATAGCAATACATGGCAGCTTTTCTTAAAGCGGGACATTTCAAGGAAAATCAACTAGATACATCAACCGTAAAAAGATTTAGTAGCAATCCCAGAACCATAGGTTATGAGACGGTTGTTGACGTAGTAGATACCACTATGGTCACGACTGGTATTACTCGGAGAAAAAGCTATCCATCGGGGAAGCGCCCATAAGTCCAGACAGACGCAGAGCTGGACTCGCAGCAGGGCATACCCAGCGACCAGAGAAAGTTCAGAATATCAAGAGTCGAGTCAGCAAGATAACAACAGGTAGTCGACAAAAAGTAGTGATGCTGGAAGTATCGATGAAGCTCAGGATTGTGAAGTATTGCAGAGATGGAGAGACTGCGCAGCTAAGACGGAACTGAACAGGAGACATAACTGACGCAAAGTAGAATTTCGCTCAAGGGTTCATCACTGCTTAAATAATAATGCGTATGTACTGTAATTTATTAAATGTCTTTTTAATAAATGTCTAGCTTAATAAATTGCTTGTCTGGCAGCATGAAGTGGCTCTGATCACTCGTGACTATAGGTCCCCAAATTTCCTATAATACCATCAATGACGCAAGCATCATATTATGACTTATCGTGCGTTGCGAGCACATCCTCGCCCACATTGTCCACAAGATCGACGCAGCTTGGTCCATCCTATCAACGTTGGGAATCCGTTGGCTTGACTTCACGTGTGTGCGTGAGCTCAACCCTATGACCGTTCTAGATTTCTGTGCGTTACGTTGCTTAATGATGACATTTCTTAATGACAATCGACATAATATAAGCTAGTGTAGAGACTGCGTTTGATTAGTTTCTTTGAAGTGGCGCTCTATTGACTTCTAATTACAAGTACATTAATTTAAGTTTTCTACTTGTTTAATGATTTCAAGAAATTTTCTGAAATAGCTAAATTGCTACGCATGAAGCTTGCATTAGCGTGGACCAAGTTGGCCGACCTATACACATGCATGATACATATAGTGAGGGCTGTTAGCAAGATGAAGGGGACCGGTTGGACAAAAGCACCAAACTTTCTGTGTACTTAGGTTTGGTCATATGGTAATGATTTAGGGTAGGAGACACGCGATCCGACCACGGGGTCACCCTCAAAATGCATTTTAACAAGATGGCGGCCAAAAATGGCGCCAACACAGAAAACAGTATATATCAGGTCATAGGTAAGCTACAAAAACAATCGAAGTATCAAATTTAACATGATCAAGGTCAAGGATTCGATTTATCGTAGTGGCAATAGTGTCCGAATGTTACTATCCAAGATGGCGTCCAATATGGCCGCCAACACCCACAAATATGTATATATCAGGTCAGAGGTAAGCTACAATAGCAAATGAAGCGTCGAATATAATGTTTCAAGGTCAAGGAATCGATTTATCATAGTGGCAATAGTGTCCGAATGTTACTATCCAAGATGGCGGCCAATATGGCCGCCAAAACACAAAAATAGGTATATATCAGGTCAGAGGTAAGCTACAATAAAATGAAGCGTCGAATATAATGTTTTCAAAGTCAAGGAATCGATTTATCATAGTGGCAAAAGTGTCCGAATGTTACTATCCAAGATGGCGGTCAATATGGCCGCCAAAACACAAAAATATGTATATATCAGGTCAGAGGTAAGCTACAATGGCAAATGAAGTGTCGAATATAATATAAAATAGGTATATCTCAGCTCATAAAGCCTGGCTCGGGAGGCCTTTGGAACCGCTCTTTGGGACCATCATCTTCTCAACACTGACGAAAACTCTATGTGGACTGTCTCTGAGCTGTTTGATTCTATTTGTAGCGCTCACAACAGCAGAAGCAGATCCTATAAGGTTTTGACTTTGAAGATCTCTTTATGATTTCTTGGATTGTAGCATACCCGCACTATTGCCACTTCATATGTTATTGTGGCTTACCTATCCATTCATTTATTCAAGGAATTTGATATTACGCCCCTTCAGGAGACCTACTCAGAGGCGCTCCCAGCCCAGCTTCGGCACTAATAATTAGACTTTAGTAACTTATTAAATGCAGGGGCACTACCCCTAGGCAGTAGACGAATCTCTAATGGGAGACCATTGTAGATGGAAGGTCCAACCATTGAGAAGGCACGGTGCTGCCTAATTGAGGAGCGAGGGACTAAGAGTTCTCCCCAAGCAGAAGACTCGACGGCTGCAGCTGTATCAGAAGCGGACGACAAAGATCACTCCGTTAGGCCGAGGCACAGCCAAGGATGCTCTGTCAGCCCAAAAGAAGCAGAAAGGCGTTGAAGGAGTCAAAAGTATTATGGTCAAGAGAGTCAAAAGCTGAGCTGACATCGAAGATGGTCAGGAGAGAGAGAGAGATGTCCGACATCTATGGCGCCATAGAGGTCAGACAGTCCTGAGGCGTTTTGGAGAGTCTCCATAGAGTGATTCTTCTTAAGGCCAGACTGCTAGGAGCAAAGCAAACCATTTATATCTAGATAATAAATAGCAACAATGCTTTCCAGGACCTTTGAAGGAAATGTCACATTTGCAATCAGGCGGTAATTTGCTTAATCATTTGAATCCAGCCCATCTAGCTTCACGACTGGATACAGGATCGAGCTCGCACTTTTGGCGCGATTAAATTGAGCATTCGTAGCTCAGCACTCGTGAACTCTATATTGGACGCCATCTTGGATAGTAACATTCGGACACTATTGCCACTACGATAAATCGATTCCTTGAGCTTGAAAATATCATATTTGACACTTCATTTGCTATTGTAGCTTACCTCTGACCTGATATATACATATTTGTGTGTTTTGGCGGCCATATTGACCGCCATCTTGGATAGTAACATTCGGACACTATTGCCACTATGATAAATCGATTCCTTGACCTTGAAAATATTATATTTGACACTTCATTATTTTGTTATTGTAGCTTACCTCTGACCTGATATATACATATTTTTGTGTTTTGGCGGCCATATTGACCGCCATCTTGGATAGTAACATTCGGACACTTTTGCCACTATGATAAATCGATTCCTTGACTTTGAAAACATTATATTCGACGCTTCATTTGCTATTGTAGCTTACCTCTGACCTGATATATACCTATTTTTGTGTTTTGGCGGCCATATTGGCCGCCATCTTGGATAGTAACATTCGGACACTATTGCTACTATGATAAATCGATTCCTTGACCTTGAAAACATTATATTCGACGCTTCATTTGCTATTGTAGCTTACCTCTGACCTGATATATACATATTTTTAGGGTGTTGGCGGCCATATTGGACGCCATCTTGGATAGCAGCATTCGGACACTATTGCCACTACGATAAATCGATTCCTTGACCTTGATAATGTTAAATTTGATACTTCGTTTGTTTTTGTAGCTTACCTATGACCTGATATATACTGTTTTCTGTGTTGGCGCCATTATTGGCCGCCATCTTGGTTAAAATGCATTTTTGAGGGGTGACCCCGTGGTCGGATCGCGTGTCTCCTACCCTAAATCATTACCATATGACCAAACCTAAGTACACAGAAAGTTTGGTGCTTTTGTCCAGTCGGTCCCCATCCGCTTAAATTTTCGGTCTAACAGCCCTCACTAATAATAGGGTCTATGCCTATAGGCCTGTGTAAAGATGGGCAGGCTGGCGTTATTGGTTGTTTATGCTTGTCGTCTTGGTTATGCCTCAATGTTCAATGCAGGCATATAAGCAAACACGTATATATATATACAGGCATACATTCATGTATGGTATGTATATATGCATGTATGCATATATGTAGCATCTAACACATAGCTCAGGGCATGATGACACAGACCCTTGAATTGTTGGTCCTAATCCGAATTATTTGGCAGCGCCATTATCGGAAATAATAAATGTTCAATTTCATCAGATATTGTGCCCCTAGCATTTGCAAAGATAGCAAAGGTGTCACCAGTTTATAACCTGGGCAATAAAGCAGACCTGATGAATTATAGACCCTTATCTATACTGCCTCATTTTCCCAAAAGTTTAGAAAAGGTAATGTGTTTTAGGCTATGCTCGTTATTGCGCGTCTAGGAATATTTTATATCCATATCAGTATAGATTCTGGGCACAGTGGGCAGGTCTTTCTACTTCTACTCCACTACCAAATATAAAAAATTACAGAGGCTACTGTAAATTATATGAATAATCCGTTGGTATCTGTTAAGACTTAGCTAAGGCGTTTGATACTGTTTATTGTGAGATACTTTTAAACAAATTGGAGATTTATTGTATAAGAGGAACTCCTCTCAGGTGGTAGGCTATACTAATTACCTGAGCCAGAGGCAGCAAGAGGTAAAATGCAAACGTAAGTTTTCAAATTTCAAACTTATCAAACGTGCGGCCCCCAAGGATCTATACTTGGACCCCTACTGTTCTTCGGTCCCTTTTGGGGTCTCCTGATGCTTGCACTGTGTTTGTGTAACTGTCCAATGCTCTGTATAATGGTAGAAACAATAAAAACTATGGTTATAGTTATAGTCATGTATAACCTAGTGCCCTACATGCCATGCCGGATTTTGACGTTACGAGGCGCTAATACATTAGAAGTTGAAAGACCTTCGCCTCATTATTTAAAAAAAATACAGTGGGCACAAAAACTGGCCGCATAGACTATCAACTTTATGGGCACAATTTTGATAGATTATTACTGGAATTGGCAGTAGAAAAATTACTGATCAAGTAAATAAGTAATGATAATGTAGATTACGCGCAAAATAACCATAAAAATGATAACACTGATTCATTAGAGAAAGAGTTAATGGCAGTAAAAATCATATGAACGTCACATTATTATTATTTAGTTCCTTTAATGACAGAAATCCATGTCAGTAAAATTATTTGAACGTTACGTTATTTTCATTTTGTTCTTTTAACAATATGAACACTGCGTGTTATACAGTTCTGTTTAGTAAGTTTCTTATAGCTGTTTAGTGCTAACTCAAAACTGTTAAAACTTTTTCTGTCGTGCCTTGCGGATTGCAAAGGCGTTACAACGGTATCGTCACTCATCAATTCAAAGACTGCGCACTGTGCAGTTGCTCACTTTTTATAGGCCTACACAAAATGCTCAGTGCAAACAGCTTTTCTTGACCCAGCGTGGTTTCGAATGTCATTCTTCATCCTTTTCAACTGAGAAAATGATCTATCTGTCTAACAGTTTGTTACCATTATGCTAAAAAAAAGCTGAAAAATAGATTCAACGTTTGGGAAACCCAACTGAATTTTATCCATAAAGACAATTTGATACAAATCTAGATAGCTGAAGATCTGTTGTATGAATGAGAGCTGTCTTCACGTAAGTAGGCCTACGAAATAGCTTCAAATCTCCAATAAGACTTAGATTAACATTTTAGGACAGGCCTTCATCATCAAAGTAACACCTTCATTCATACAACTGTTCTTCTAGCTGATGCTTCTAAATTAATTAAAAAGAAAGGTTTCAGCAATGTCTTCATATACTGCTGCTCGTTTGCTCAAACTAGCTTGTAACTGATCAATATAATTGGAAGAAAACATTGTTTGAAGTTGGTCTCTTGGTGTCAGTAGGTTATCATTGTCAGGTATATTGCTTCCATCGACCTGTTCCCGCCTCCCCTTTGTCTTTTATTCGCACATATGTAATCCATTTCTTTGACTTTAGTTCTGTTTAATTAAACTTGTAACGGATTTATAACTGAGCCAGTGATGCATAAAGCTTTGCGAATGCTTCAAGTGCTATTTGTGTCTCCTTTAGAGTAGTCCCCGACGCCGCTGCCATCGGGCAACCAGTGGCTAAAGCTTTCGACTCCTATCGACTTAGTTCACTGACTATATCAGCAGTTAGGCCTATTTATTAACGACCTTACTGCCTATCTAGTATTACTTACTTACTTACTTTACTAGCTATACACTTACTTCCAAGGAATCTATATATCGTCGCCTGAGAATTATCCTCGCGTAACTCCATTTTCCAAAATTCCGAGATAATCGAGGTTGAAGTTTGGGCCAGATTTTGCGGAAAAATAAGAAATTCAATGCAATAAGGAGGGCATTATCAAATTACAGTTCACACACAGATGTCATATTAAAACATCAACATTGCACAAGGACCCTTTATTTAAAAAATTAACGATTAGAGCTGTTTTTCAGAAATTTATGAAAATTTTGTATAAAATGGATTTACAAATATTACGAACCATCCTACGGAAAACAAAGACATGAAATGATTAAATCAAGCAAAGACCAATTATTAGAGAGTGTATTTGTTAAAATATTCATGAATATAGTCCGGATTTTTAAAAGAAACACTTTTAATTGTCTGGATATGCGACACTATAATCCAGCAAAGCGCACAGGTTAATAATGTTGTATCTCCTGCGCGTCCAATCAACGACGAGCTTTCTCTGGACATTCAACAACAGTCACTGCTACACCACGAATACTGTGTGGAGATACGATAAAATGTTTCTGAAAACAGGACATACGACAGTATATTTTGTTGAATATCTTTAAAACGACTTGTCGTATCTCTTAGCCATTGAAACTGAAGAAAGATCCAAAAATTCTGCTACAAATCAACTCTAAACTGCTTTTCGAAAAAAAGTGGAGATACGACAAGATAATTCTCAGGCGACGATATTTAGACAGACTTATATTAGGCCTACTACCAACAGTCAGCATTTTCTGTCACGTTCCCTGACGTCACGCAATTCTTTAATAGAAAATGGGTCTCGTCAATGCAAACGCCGAGTTGAAAATATGCTGTTTTCAGTGTCTTTAAACATTGTGCATTGGCTGCACATGCAAAGACGCATTGTGTTTAAGTCCCTTAAGCTGACAAATAGCTGATTGGCTGGTTGGCTCCATCTTAACTTAGAGAGATATGTATACCAGTCAAAATTACCTGGTCGTAAATCTCACAGGGAAATCTGGTTGTTTCCCTGTCGCTTACCTCCACAATGCAACACGGAAGCCTTGCAGTAATCGGCCTCTCATTTAGAGAACGGACATCCATGCTAGGTACGAAGTGAGTTTATCCTACTTTTCATACCTCTACTTGGCAAGGGCTTGCAGATCATTCTGTTCGATCGCGGTCTTGTGTCATCAGGTCGGAAGCACCTCTGACAAGTCCTCGTTAAAGCAATATGTATATTATATACGCCCCTAATAAAGAATGTACTGACTTACTTATAATTATATACTGACTTTCAACTGCAACACGTGAGTTAAAGATATCCTATAATCTGTCGTTTGTAGACCTTTCTTACATGTACTTTAAACATAATTTTTGGCCAAGGAGCAGTCATTGTTATCGATGAAATCCGCGAGTTCCAAGTAACTGGTTTCTTCAAAATTGGCATAAAGCTAAAGCATCATTTACCATTCTTACACATTCACTTTCATGACGCCTATACATTTCCTTGAAAAAAAACACACACAGCAGTCGGTGGTAGACAATACAAATTTTATATATTATTTTCGGTTTATGATACAGTCAACTCCTCACAAATTCACATGTGCATTTCAATTTAATTCTACTTTTGTTACCATAAGAAATATGAGCATATGTTTCAGTGACATTCATATGCCAAAGCATTAAAGTTACGACAAGTCATGTAGGTTCTTCACATGCTTAAAACTAGTTATAGCACCGTATTTGCGAGCCATATCAAGAACCACCAACAAGATTTACAGAGTTTAATTTCTATTCCTGAACTAATTTTTTTATCCATTTCTCCGAGCATGTTATATCAGAATCTGCGTCATAATAGCTTGAATGTCAGTGTTCGTCTCTTGTACCCTGATCATCCGCGGTGGGTCTAATTACAGAACTCAGATAACGTATCTTGTGACTGAATTAAACGAGTAGCATACATGCAGTAATTTAAACTCCGACATCCTGTAGTTGAATCGCATTCATCGTTGTAGTTGGATGATCGCTTAACTTCAGGTATTTACTACGGTCCGTCAAGTGACAAAACTTGGCCGAAAGAGCCAGCGTTTGAAGACACGTTTGTGTAAGACTTGCGTGAATCAGAAGGATAAGTTGAAGGCTGATCTATCACGAGATTTGGATTGATCGTTGGTTTGCAGAATGGAGAAGAGGAGACTCTCTCTGCCATTGTGCTTCCTGGTCTTTACTTTAATATCCTTTCACCAGGCTGGACCACTTCTTGCCAACGCCGATTCATTCGCATACAACAATTCCAAAGGTAAGAAGCCTTTACAGTCAAACTCTAAACGCTTAGACAATATCTTTATTCTTCTGGTAAGTGCAGAAATAGTCGTAAATTATCTTACAATAATATCTACCTAAAATGTAAAGAGTAGAGTCATAGGCCTATATTAGAATACAAACCCAAAACTATTAAAGATGGTATTCATACTTGAAAATTAAGTTAAGAATTTGTAGTGGGCCTATACCTAGTTTTCAGCATTTAAGTAAGTAAGTAAGTAAGTAAGTGTGTTTTTTACTAAGCGCAAGCAAACGCTAGGCGCTTTACATTACAAAGTCAAAATATTATTATTGCAGTACAATAACGATAATTAGGAGAAAATAAAGTAAGTCAATTACAAACACAAGTGTAGGTGAACAATAACGGTTGATAAAGGTTCATAGAAGTAATAACAATATTATTACTTCAACCGTTATTGTTCATCTACAGCGTTTTGTCTGTTGTTTTATGAAATAAACGAATATACATACATACATACATGTATACGTCTAACTGTACAACATCCTATAGCCAAGAAACCGCGCCTGGTAAGGGAATCAAATCTAGGTATTACACGGTTATGTGAGCGTGGGCGCAAGTCATGACCAGTTTCATAGACTGGTGGAAGTAGATCGTGGAGGGTGCGGTCAGGATTTCAAAAGATGTTTCGAAAGAGGTCTTGGTCAGTTTTCCTTAAAGATGGGGAAAGATTTG
Organism: Aporrectodea caliginosa; assembly: GCA_020284085.1. Lineage (NCBI taxonomy): Eukaryota > Metazoa > Annelida > Clitellata > Crassiclitellata > Lumbricidae > Aporrectodea > Aporrectodea caliginosa. The sequence continues at coordinate 554,321 of JACEVL010000548.1, read as the reverse complement.
GTTAGGAAGCCAATGCGTACCAACTTGCGGACCAGCGCATTAAACGAGTCAAGTTGCTGGTTACTAGCGAAGCCCAACATACATGGGAACCGTATAGCATGCAGCTGACAGTGGTGGCCCGGACCACATCATGAAACCTCTACCCCGAGAGCCCATGTGAGATCAATATACGATGAGCGTGGAGAGATTGCTTGCCCGTATTCAGTCTTTGAACATATGCGGAAAAACAGAACTTTTCGGTAATCTTGACGTCCAGTATATTCAGTGACATAATCCCTTAATACACCTTCATGTTTACTTATGCAAACATACCTAAATAATGAATTTTAGCTCAAGGTCTTAGGCCTACTGCTCATGAGTAATTGTCTTGCAGCCTGCACATGTGCTCCATCATATCCTAGAAAGCTACTTTTTCGGTCTCATTTTCCCCTCCTGGAAGCCATAGATAATTATTATTAATAATGAATTTTCTATAGGCATTTTCTCGACCTAGCCAAGACGTTTGACACTGTTGATCACAAAATGTTACTACATAAACTTGAAAATTATGGAATTTGGGGCATTGCACTGGCCTGGTTTACAAGCTACCTAAATAACCGCCATCTCAACAGGTCTCATGCAATGGAAATTTATCTAGCTTCCAACGTATTGCCTTTGCGTTTCCTCATGGCTCAATACTTGGACCTCTTTTGATCTTCATATACACTACTGATCTTCCTAACTCTGCGACTCCTCCACTATGTTGTATTTGCAGATGTTGTATTTGCAGATGATTCTATCGCTTTTTCACATGCCTCATACGTTCAATTAACCAAGATTAATGAACTAGCAATGACCAATGACAGGTTCAAAGTCAATAAATTTTCACTCAATTTATCTAAAGCTGAAAACTGAGTCCATCCTCTGGCAATGACCTGAGAATCGAAAATATGCCAATCCCTCAAGTCTCTTCATCTAAATAACAATATCGTATCGTATCGTATCGTATTTAAGTATTTGTAAAGCGCCTCTCGTAGGGTGAACCGTTCAGAAGCGCTCCCCAGTGTGCTAAGCCCCGCGAAAATAAACAGGCTTTGAGAAAAGCGAAGGAAGAAGAGAGACTGCCAGAGAAAATTTTAGAGCGAACAGAAGGAGAAAGAGCATTCCAAAGAGAGGGACCAATTGAAGCAAAGGAACGAGCCTGAGCCATAGCAGTTCTACTACGGGGAACCAAGAGGTCAAGTCTATTGCAGGAACGAAGTGGACGGCGGGAGGAAGCTGAGTGAGGCCGAAGTAGTACGCCAACCAGATATTGCGGGGCAAGACCCCTCTGAGCCTTGAAGATCAGAGAGAGGATAGGATTTTCAACAATAGGGCTACATATTGACCGGCATCTGAAATGGAATGTGTACAACTGTACATAGCTGAAATCTCTAAAATCCAGAAAATGTTGTCATAATTCATGGAATATCCAACCTCCTTCCACCCAACGTAAAGAATCTCTACTGTACACTTATTTAAGCTACTGTAATTTCATATGGACCTCAACATATGACACCCACTTACTGAAACTAAATATATTACAGAAAAAAGATGTAAGGATTATTACCAAACCTCTTATCAACACCCATATTAATCCATTGTACGTAAAACTCAACCTTTTAAAGATAATCTTTTTAAACTCAAATTAAATTTATTCAAACTAATATATTCAAGTACCAATAACCTTCTTCCACCTGACTTCTCGTCCTACTTTAGACCAGTCTTACTTTCCAAGGCCACTAGAAACAATAGAGAACACAAGTATCTTTGCTAGAAGAAACACTTGAAAGTTCTCCATCAAATACCAGGGTACTTTTATATGGAATAGTCTACCGGGAACCAATTGTGCGGCCAAGGTTCTCGCTCAATTTTCGCTCAATTTAAACACCAAATCCGTGCACACAATTGAAATCATCATGTAATTTAGCTAAATATTGACTTGCTGACTTTGCTTTTTGTTGATTTTTGGTTGGTTGATTTAATGCGTAGGGAAGGTGTCCTGGCGCAGTTATCGACTAGATTCCCAATCTACTGCTACTGTAATCATTTATTTGCAACTACTTAACAACAGTTTCTAATATACTTGTTTGTAAATAGGCCCCAATCCCCCATCTAGCGGGACTCTTCCGTTCGGGCGAGCCTGTTGCTCCTATGTACCTGCAGCAGTCATAATCTATCAAAAAGATAATACTCATGTAACTTGTCTAGCTATTGTTTCTCATAACTGCATTGTTTCTTGGGAACAAAAAAGAAATCGAATTGAATTGAAAACTCGCTCCGCTCTGCTGCAATAGGAGCCGCTCCAAACTTCTACAGTCCAGTATATTAACAAGCTTCTGTGCATTGTCTACTTCTGCAGAAAGATTTGACTTTAAGTTCGCTAAATGTTAGGGCCCCGTTCATGTTTCTTTACTCCTTTACGATGAGCGTATACTAAAAGGGACTGGGAAACCAATTTAATAAGTTTTCTAGTTACGACGATACGAGATCCTGGATCTTCCTCTACCTGTTTTCCATAATCGCTAATAAGCCATTCTGTTTGATCGAGGTACTGTGTTTTCAGGTCGGGAGCGTTTCCGAAGAGTTTTTCTTGAAGATGTGCCATACAAATCTGTGACTAAAATTATTACAAGTTGACTGCGGAATTAGTTTCTCTTAGGAAAATTAAGAAATGAATAAACTGTATAAATCCTCATTCGTCTGTTTCCAGTCTGTCGATTGATCTCAATTGTTTTTTCTTGCTTGGATATTTTTCGAATGAATCTTTGTTAATTCAGGATTTAAATGCGCTGACGAAAGGTATTTAAACTTGATGAAAGTCTTTCAAGTGCAAAATAGGTCTATATTAGTGAAGAAAAGCAAAAAGTTGCCTGAAAATACTGAGAAAAACATATAAGCCTAATGGAATCAAATGAGACTCCCAAAATACAGATCCCTCTAAATAAATAGCAACTGGATAAAATTAATGAGCAAGCGTAATTGTCGTATCAGAATGTCCAATGGAGGTCTAAGTCAGGTTGCCAAAGAGATCAGTGGTAGCAGAGCAGTTGCTAAAGCACAGCAGGGTCTACTATCCCCCCTGTAAGCTGGAATCAATTTCTCCCCTTACTCAGTGCGCGTCGCCACGATTTAAAAAGTAGCATGGAAAGTGGGAATTTATGAAGATGACGCTTTTTTGCATATATTGACAGTGTTTCGTGCCATATTTCGTAATCTAAAATACACGTTTAAATTGATTAAAAGTATTTTCTAGCTGTTAGCAGACAAAAAGTGGTACGGCAAAAAATATGTCGTCACGATTTAAAAAGTAGTATGGAAAGTGGGAATTTGGGGTATGGGGGACGGAGTCCCCCATAGATGACGCTTTTTTTGCATATATTGACAGTGTTTCGTGCCATATTTCGTAATCTAAAATGCACGTTTAAATTGATTACAAGTATTTTCTAGCTTTTAGCAGACAAAAAGTGGTAGGGCAAAAATATGTTGTTGCCGTACCACCTTAAAATTATACAAAGATTACAAACAGAATGAAATAATACCATTACTGCCACATTGCATTAACTTTACAGTCCAGAGACTCGATTACGGTCGACAGTGATGGCCAAAAGTTAACTAAAAAGTTGCAAACTTTTAGTTAAACTAAACATTTTTAGTTAAGGCACAAGTTTGACTAAAAAATAGTTTAGTTAAAACCAAAGTGTAACTAATATTTTTTAGTTATCAACTAAAAGTGTAATTAATATCTTTTAGTTATTATCTAGAAAGTTTACCGTAAGTAACAAAATCAGCAACTATAATAGGCAACCATCTTCTGCAATGAACAGTGAACACTGTTACCACCTCAACGCGACCTTTAATTACTTATTGACACTGGTGATACCTCTGCATAGAATATATTTAATGTATTACGGCGCAGTCATGCAGGGCAAGGACTAAAATTAATATAGCTTCCTTTGGTGCAGTGTAAATAAGAACATTGGTGTTTATTAATGTTTGTGAGTTGACTGTGAGTGTCGGCTTTAATGAAGTAAAGGCTACTTCAGTAAAAATCAATAGTTTATTAGTCACTATTTCCTTCACTGAGGTTAAACTGATGCCGAATGTCTGACGAAACCCTTGACCACCTTCTTTTCTTACTATCCAGATAGAAATTTGACAGTGGTCTTGCTGATGCTGATCATTATTGAGTAATCAGAGTAGGCCTAACTGGTTTTATTACTAAGTCAATTTAACTGCATTGCATTGCATCATGCATCGCTGTTTGCATTAGCAACTGTCTTCATTATTTTCTGATAGAACTGTAGTCTAGTTGTACACATTACATAGCTTGAAAGTGAAACTGTCATTGACCCTCTCTGAATTATTACAGGACATTTAAGCTATGTTATTGTGAATATGTTTCACGTTTCTCAAAAACGTTTCGTGAAAAGTTGGAAAAGGTTTAACTGAATTTTTTTAGTTTAGTTAACTTATTTACAAAATCAGTTCCCAACTTTTAGTTAAACTTTTTTATTTTAGTTGAAAATTAGTTATAGCTTAACTTTAAAAATTTGTTTCTGCCGATACATTGCAACAGTTGACAGTTGAGTCAGCAGCAACATCCATTTCACAGGGGGGGGGGAAACTTTCCATCCGGACACAAATTGGAAGCAGTCTGCTTCCATCCCCCTCCCTACGTAGTAGGTCCTGAAGCACAGTAAGTACAAGCGGCCGCTCACGAAATCTGAATTTATCCCATCGGTCACAAATCAACTTGCAGGATACATTACTAATATAGGCAGTAAAATCCTGCAAGTAAATGTGAAACTGTTCGACCCTCTGTATTTTAATGATTCACGGATGTAACTACTCGAGATGACAATCTAAATCAGCCTCTGTTGGCGACTGATAGGCCTACATTCAAATCCTCAAAAATGCTTAGGCCTACGTCTATACGCCGCCTAAAAATAAACATCCAGCACCACACTCCTCAGTTATTTGGCCTACAGGCGTACACATTCACTTTGAATGATGTCTGGAACTACCAGGGCTGTTAACAATACTGGAAAAAGTATTGGCAATACCAATACCCATAGTTGAAAACTTTTTCATTTTTTATTTTTCCCCCAAAATGTAATTCTTCGTCACTTTTTTTCTTTTTTTCTCTTTTTATGTAACTATTTATTTATTTATCTACTGTCTGTTATTGTATTGTTTTATTTTATTTTTGTCTGATGTCCTTTACGTTGTCTCCGTAGCCTACTTTCAAGGATTCATCTAATTTACGTCACTATTTAATGTCATTATTTGTCTGATTTGAGAAATAAATAGCACAGTACAAGATATAAAATTTATAAAAGTTATTTTAATTTATAAGTTATTCAAAATGAAAATGTTGTTTTTGTACACAGAAATCTCCATAGTTGTTAAAAACGGTAAAAACAAAATAAAAAACGGAAAAAACGTCGTTTTAGTCCAAAAAATAAAAAACGGAAAAAACCGGAAAGAAATTTTTTACTTTGTTGCATCTTGTAGGCCCTACTGCATTTTAAAATTAAAAACATTGTTTACACAATTTAATTTTAATCAGCAAATAACACTACTTTATTAGTAGCCTAATAACACCAAGTAGGCCTAACATTAATCTACAACAATTATTTTCTTTTTCATTAGTTTGGTTTAATAAGAAATTGTTAAAATTGTTGAAAAAGTTAAACTTGGAGAAAACTAATTATATCTTGTTTAAATCGCATAGGAAAAAAATCCCACTGGGTCAATTTGAGTTAAAAATTAATAATAATTCTCTTACAGCTGTTGACTCTACTAAATTCTTAGGTGTCTACGTTGATTGTCATTTGACATGGAAAGAACACATAGCCTACATTGCATCAAAAATAGCGAAAAATATTGGAGTGATAGCACGGACTGCATACATTTTGCCCTCTAATATTAGAATTAAACTGTACTATTCGTTAGTATATCCATACATCTCTTATTGTAATATAGTATGGGCTTCCACATATGCTACTAGATTACACAGATTAAATGTTTTGCAAAAGAGAGCTGTCCGTCTGGTTGCAGGGGTTCCATATGGCTCTCACACTGCTCACATCTTCACAACCCTTAAAATTTTAAAAATTGACCAAATTGGCATTTTTCAAATTGGGGAATTTATGTATCGTTTTGACCGAAACCTTCTGCCTTCTATTTACAAACATTACTTTCAACTCTTATCTCAGATCCATCCGTATTTTACTAGAAACTCTAGCTCTTATCACCACACCTATGCCCGCACGAATACACGTCTCTTCTCTATTAAATCAATTGGAGTAGCGATCTGGGAAAAAATTCCTATGGAAATTCGCTTATCCCCCAGCATCTGGGTATTTAAAAAGAAATTAAGCACCTACCTTATACAATGTACTGTATTATAAACGACCTTGTCTGACCTTTCGCCTGATTTTTTGTGCATGGTAGTAGACCTACCTAATCTCTACTTAGTAATCTAGTTAAGTTTTTTTGTTTTATATTGTATATTGACTCAACAGTGTTGAGCAATTGTTTCAGTTTCACTTTCCTTTCCTTACCTTGTTTTCCTGTTTTTGACTCATTTAGTTTCTTTTCTGTTCTTTTACTTTAACTTTCACTTGGTCACTGCAAGTATGTTTTCAATTATAATCTTTCTTTAAAGGCCACCATTAATTTTCTAATGTAATCTGTAATTTGGTGTCCCTAGTTAGCGGGATTCTTTATCCCTTTAGGGCCTCCTTTTTTGTAGCCGTGTTGAAATTTATATGTAAACCTGATGATTTTGTTTAATTTGGTTGCAAAATAAACATTTTGATTGATTGATTGATTGATTGATTGAGATATTAAAAATACTGAAATCTTATCAAATTTAAATTGTAAACATAAGTCCATGCTGACATAAACAATTTAAAAGTAAATATAGAGCGTACTTATTACTTAGGCTAATTAAAAATTATACTTAGGCCTACAATTTTGTCTTAAATAAGAACTTATTATGGAGTTGATATCAGTCAGATTATCAGTCAATCGCGCTTCTGAAAGGCTTTTGCTGTGAGAAGCGCTTTATAAATAGCCAAATACAATACAATACAATACAATCGGAGATTACTGTGTAGAAAGACAACATTTCGAACTTTGGATAACTTAGAATTTCAAACAACTTTAATAAATTTTATTTCCTGTAATTTGCTATTTATTTCTCAACTGCATGATGACATCAAATATTAACGTAAATTAGATGAATCCTTGAAAGGAGAGAGACAACGTAAGGATATCAGACAAAAATAAAATTAAACAAATAATAACAGACAGTAAATAAATAAACTTAGATACAAAAAATAAAAAACGTTTTTTACAACTATGGTAATCTCCAATTGACTTATAAGCTGACTGATATTACTCCATATCAACATTATCAAGTTCTTATATAAGTAATATCTAATATAATCTAATATTTTATAAAGCGCTTCTCACAGCAGAGCTATTCAAAAGCGCTCTCAGTTGTAAGTAACGTTGAAAGTACAATTTTTAATTAAGTACACTCAATACTTACAAAGTTTGGTTTTTAACTTGTGTTAGTTTATGTTAGCATGGACTTATGTGGACTTATGTTTACAATTTAAATTTGAAAAGATTTCAATATTTTTCATTTATCAATTTCTTATAAAACCAAATAAGATATTTGTTGTAGATTATTGTTACTTAGTGTTACTAATAAAGCTGTGTTGTTTGCTGATTAAAATTAAATTGTGTAAACAAAGTTTTTAATTTTAAAATGCAGTACAAGAAGTAACAAAGTCAAATTATAACTTTTTTGGTTTCCCCGTTTTTGACATTTTACTTTTGAAAAAACCGACATTTCTAGGTTTCTAATTCCGTTGTTTTAACCGTTTTTAACAACTATGCCAATACCCATACTTCCTAATAAAAGTATTGGCAATAGCAATACTTTTGCAATACTTTTGATAGGCTTACTGGATTCGCCCTTACACACTTCATACATGCGGTTGCCAACTTTTTATTGTGCCAATCCGGGATGCCCGCAACTCGATATGTCATTGCCAATAATTAATTATTTACCCTCTCCATATCACTGTATTTAACGAATGTTGCCTATCGTGTGAGCTACGTACAGTCTACTGAAAGTAGTCGTTAAAAATTACGGTCAAAGCATAGAAAGGGAAGTGACCTATATAAATTCAGTGTTGTTGCCGAGCCATTCAACAGAAGATAGATCATTTACCTAAATACCATCTATTAAAATGTCTATGGCCACTCTGTGAAACTTATCTACGGCGGGTTGTTCGAGTTTAGTGTGCGAAAACAAGAACAGCATGAGGTGAAGTCGACATTAATACCAAGTTTCGTAACAATATGGGGTTATTCAATGCCGTACTTGACGCTAGTAAGTAAGCAGTCAACTGCATGACAACTGTTATCAATCCAGATTCCATTTAATCGAAAACATTTCATCAATCGAACTTCTGTTTAAGCAAGAATTATTGCCATCAATCCAACTTCTATTTAACCAAGCATTTTTTTTCATTAATCCTACTTCTATTTAGGCAAGAATTATTTTAGTCAATCCCACTTCTACTTAAGCCTTAAAACTTAATCGATCCAGCTTCTGTTGAAGCAAAGACTTGTATACTCAATCCAGCTTCTATTTACGGAAACAATTATTTCCATCAATCCACTTCTATTTAAACAAAGAATTGCTTTCATCAATCCAACTTCCATTTAGGCCAACAATTATTTTCATCAATCCAGCTTCCATTTTAAATTGACAATATAAATAATTCAGCAACGTAAACTACGATTTTACCCAATATGGGATCATCCACAACCCAGGACACGGAACGCACAAGACGGATTCCCGGCTGTCCAGGCAAATCCGGGACGATTGGCAGAGCTATTCATGCACCGATACAGGGAATTTACCACGGGATTGCTTGGGGCAATTTATTTGAAGAAGCCTTCAGGCAAATCTATTAGATCAGTGCTTCCCAATCTTTATTGACTACGGAACCCTTTTGATATGGTAATATTTGACAGAACCCCGACCTAAACAAACCATATTCGGGTATACGTAACGCCTGCGTTAGACCAATGTAGCAATGTAGGCTTAATTCAGGGGTAGGCTATAGACACACCTTTTTTAATGGTGGGCCAATGGTATATTATTTTCCAGTAAGTGGCTGGACAGAGTGCCGAAGGCGCCTGAGCTAATGGAGGTATAGGTCTGGGAGAGGGCGCGTTGTGCCCGTCCCTCAGAAATTTTTGCAACACTAAATCTTAAATGGCGCAATTTTAACATAGAAACAGACACATTATGCTTATAACATCTTAATTTTGATCTTCATTATCATTCACGAACACCATATAATTCCAGTGGACTCCACATACCGACCCACATAGATGCCCATCTTTTAATATGAGCTAATTGAGTACCAACGTGAAGTGAGGTTAAAAATTTTCTTTATTACTTCCGCCAAAATTTCTGATGACCTTTTTTTTGCTTTCCGCTCTTTTTTTCAAAACAGATTCCTCTCCTCCCCGTGGCAAGACTCATGCTCATCTACTATATTTTCTCAATTTTCATTTTTTTTCTGCATTCACTCCTTCATTTATTTTTCTTCAACCCTATTTTGCCGCCCCTGCTCAAGTGCCGCCCGGGGCGACTCGCCCCTCTGCCCCTCGTACGGTACGCCACTGATAACCCTTAATAAGCAAATCTAAATAAAACCAGAGTGAACTAAACTTTCGTGTACTATTCTATATGCTCTGTCACGATATGGTGTGCGATAATATACTAGCCTATACCATGTAACGTTGAGCACGTGGTGTTTTCTTTCATCTGCAGTGTGCCTGGGGTCGAGCAGTGGATTGAGTCACACGAATGTCGGTCAGCCATGGCTTCGATACCTTTCCTACGTATCCATGTACGCCAACTGCACCACCGTCCTGGAAAGCCTCGAAATCGTATTTCTCGATGGTAATTACAGCTACGATATGTCCTTCTTGGAAAGCATCCGAGAGGTCAATGGGTATGTCTTGATAGACGGTAACTGCTTCGACTATCTTCCACTGAAGAACCTCCGACTGATTCGAGGTCGGACCCTCTACAAACCACAGGGATCGACAGTCAGCTACAGTCTCTACATTTCGACGAACCGAAAGACAAATTCAACGTCCGTTGGTCTCAAGGAATTACACCTCACGTCCCTACACGGTACGAAGACTACCACTCGGATTTCTTTTAGTTAAGCTGAACGCTACATGCATTTATTGGACGAAGTAGGCTACTTTAGCTCTGACTTAACACAGACACAGATATATAATTTTATATATACACGCATATGTATATATAAGCACATTAAACAGTTAACATTGAATCAAAGGAGTAGGCCTACTTGAACAATCAATAAAAAAATTCGCACATAGTGAACTGCTTCGTTTCATTGTCTTCTTGTGCAGGTTGATAACCGTTGAGTTTCTGACAAACGACAACAATTTTTCTCATCAAAGGAACCAATTATTTTTTCATAACCGTTGTTTATTAAGCTATTGTGTCACAAGTTCGGTTGAAAGTTTACCTTCTTAAGCTTCATTTATCTTTTGCAAACTTTCACCTACTAATCAAATGACTCATTGCTTTTAATCAATCTCGAACTCAGCCATATATCTACAAATTTAAACTTTCGGATTCCATGCATCCTTTAAGATGTGGAGGTTTCTGCTCTACGCAGATTTTAGAGTTTAGGCGATGATCCATCTTGCTGACGCCCTTTCATTTAAAAACCTGGTATGAATAAGTGCAGGTAGCTTTTTGTGCGTTGGGGAGAAGCTTCGGTCAGTTATACACATACATCAAATTAACGTTTACTGCAAGGAATAATGAAGGAAAAATCATTCTATGCGTTATATATATAATTTCCAGTTAGAAAGAAGTTTGCACTGTAAGAATGTGAGCCATCCAATGATAACAAACGAAACACGTATCCGGCATCCGTAATCAGAGCTCACTCAACTCCTTCAAACAGGCTTATAAAAACACTTATTTAACTGCATGTCATGACGTTGATTTTACTACTGACTTGTATATTTCTCATTTTAAGTTAATCGAACTGACTCATGTTCCCTTTCATGTCCAACCAATCTGTTTTATCATAGTGGGGAGGACTAGATAAGCCCCACGGGATTCATCTCCCCACGAATCGATTTTTACTACTTAACCTGTTAGACTATGACGACCTCTTCAATTTCTGTTAGCTACTAATGGCATTTACGAAATTAAAACTGTTAATGACTGTATTCATACGTATACATTGTATTCACTGTTCATGGAATCGATTCTAATCAATTTGAATTTGAATTTGAAAAGTACTGAGTCAACGAAATCTATTTATATAGGATCAGTGATGGCGAGCAATATCAGACGCCGATTTCGAAGTGCCTGAATATAGTATGACTGTGGCATGTGATCGTGTGGGATTTAACATGAGTAGGCCTATTTCTTCGACCAAGGATGTGAATGATCACGAATTAACAAAACAGCGTGATGACTACGTGTTCGTGTTATTGTTACAGAGATACTCGATGGAAACGTGTTGATTGAAAACAACAATCTACTCTGCCATGAACAGACAATTAACTGGACAGACATACGTGGAGACTTGTCAAAAGTTCAACTTAAACCTCCGCCACAAGAACAGTATCGTCGACCTTGTATGCAACATCTTGTTAACTTCTTTTATTTAACATCAATGAACTGTTCTTAGGAGTATTATTAGGTATTGTATTGTATTCGAAAATTTGTAAAACGCCTCTTACAGTATTAGCTATTCAGACAAGCTCCCAGCGTGACAGCCCCGAGGGAATAAAAAGTCTTCAAGCAATGGGCAGGTGGTAAAGAGGGGAGGGTCATTCCAAGCGGAAGGACCCACAAAAGCAAAGGCGCTTTGTTGGGCCGTAGCAGTCCTTGCCCGAAGCACAAAGAGATCAAGACGGTCTAGATAGTATTTTTAGTGTTGTATTGTATTCGAAAATTTGTAAAGCGGCTCTTACAGTACAAGCTATTCAGAGGCGCTCCCTGAGTGACAGCCCGAGGGAGTAAACAAGTCTTGAAGTAGCGAGCAGATGAGGGAGAAACCCCAGCCGAAAACTTAGAGCTTAATGAGCGGGGAGGGTCATTCCAAGACGAAGGACCCGCAAAAGCAAAGGCGCGATATTAGGCCATAGCAGTCCTCGTCCAAGGTACAAAGAGATCGAGACGGTCTAGAACTCTAGATAGCATGAGCGGACGAAGAGAAACAGCAGAGGTGGGCTTGCGCATGATATCACAAAGGTACTTGGAAGCCCGTCCTTGCTGAATTCTGGAAACCATGAGCAAGATCTTGTACCGGATTCGAGAAGCAATGGGAAGCCATCAGTTCATCAGTCATATAAGTTGAAATGTGAGAGAAGTCAGGAAAGCCGTCAATGAGCCCAGTTGCCGAGTTCACGACCGACTGTAGGGAGGATAGTCCTACCTTGGGAAGACCAGCTAGGAACGAATTACAAAAATTAATGCAACAACAGATGAAAGCATGGACTATGGCTGTGAAAACAGAGGAGGAGACAAATTTTCTTATAACATGCAGGCGCCTAAAATGGTAGTAGCAAGAGCGCTTTAGGTTCAGAAGATGTTCAGAGAACGTTAAATTGCTGTCCAGGGTGACACCCACATCACAGACGCTGGACGAGAAAGTAAAAACAGCGCACTTTGCAGAAAGTAATGGAAACTCAAGTTTGACGAGCTACTGTTTAATACCAACAACCAGATTAACTGGGTTTTAGTTAAGGCAGAGCCGAATAGCAGACATCCAAAGACAAAGATCGTGAGAAAGAGATGTTGTAGGTAACATAACTGATCCTAACCTCACTAATGCTACATATCAGCCATTACTGCGAATAATTTGCAACAAACCAATTTTTCAAGTGCTCATGCGCTAGATCCCATAATTCAGGAAGTTAGCCAGCTGTATAACTGAAACTTGGTTTTTGTAGAAATCCGGTTAGCAAAGATCATTAGCACATTAATTTAAGCAACTGGTTTTAATTGTATGTCATTGGTCAGGCATTATTTAGTACAATTCTATCAATGAATATTGCAATATAATCAAGTCCTGTCAAAATACAATTCTGACATAGATTATGTGGTATTTTAATATAAGTGTATGCAATATGCATGCATGTATGATTGTATGTAGCCTATGTGCGTATCTGAAAATTACTATGTCTACTTTCAATTGCATCAAAACGGTTCTGCCTTCGCCAGCCTAGAGTCAATAAGAGCAAAAGTTTCATCAATGACCCAAAAGTGACTACATAAGTAAGAGCCACCATTGGCGTGCTGCGCAACCGATGGATTCCCATTCAGAGCTGATAGTAGACGACATCTCTAGACTACGAAGCGTCGACGAAGAGGAGCAATGACAGAATATTAACATACGAACCAGACCATCAAGAGTCACTCGTAGACTGTTAAAAAGCATATTTGGGTCTGTGAAGGACAACATTCTTCGCAGATGGCATTTGTTCTGGGGTTCTGCGGTATACCAACCACCGCGGGTTAACCCGTACCCGATCCCCACCCGCGGGTCGGCTGCGGGTCGGTCGGCATTTCACGGGTCAGCCACGGGTTGGAGCATTGTGGGTACGTGTATTACCAGTTTTACCCGTACGGACGTGAAACTTTGGGGTTACAAGTAGTACCGAGTCTTGGACAATCAAAGACTTACTTGCTATAATTGACGGTTTCCTGTCTAAATACCATAAGTGTATGTTGACCATATGCGAGCGCCTTAGTGCATTCATTTATAACGGGAGTTCAATTACAAAGCGCAGAGATGTCCATCAGGATGGCCAGTCTGGTGCTAAGGCGGAAATTTATGGTATCCTAAATGTTGGTAGGAACTGGCATTCCTAGGATAGTACATAGGATGAAACAGCATAGAACAGGCTAGACAATAAGTTGGATTTTTGTTTGGAGCGAGATAGAGTACAAGAGGAGAGGGAATAAAAGACTTTGACACATGAAAATGGACGATGAGTAAACTGACGGAGATCTTTTGCAAGTTTTTCCAAAGACTTTGAGTAAGACAGGCTTCGGAGCCGTTGCAAAATTTGAAAAAGCGACTGGATATCCTGAATATCTGGTGAATATTTCTTACTGGCCGCAGACTGACTTCCGGTAACGAGGATTTTGATTGGGTTCGAATAGCTTCATCTTATTATTGGGAATAATTTTTTCACTTCCAAGTTGCCATTGAATGATGCATTGACTTCATATGACATTAGATTAAATTTACATTCCATTAGATAACACTGCCTGCACCTGATCAGATTTGGTTGGTTTGGATTTGATCCGAACCTACGTAACAAAAGAAGAGCGTTATGCGGAAGAGATAGCGATTTTATATTGATAAACCATGCCATTAGGCAAGTAAGAGATACTTTTAACAGCTGGTGTCCAGTGACAAAGAATTAATTTAATCTTTAGGCCTACCTCTCCAGGTTTATTCTAAGGTTTTTTAAAATTGTTTTAAAATTGTTAGGCCTACTGTCTTTGTTTTAGGCGAGGAGTGTGATTCCAACTGCACTTTTAACGGGGTAGCCCACTGCTGGGGACCAGGACCGGACAAATGCCAGAAAAGTAAGTATCATCCATGTGAATCAGTAGATATTCAGAAAACGCACTATCGAAAACAAATGCATCGTAGATGCATCGTATCTCGTGGTAATAGTGATCGTGAATTAGCTGGCGCCATGCGCTTGACTTTCGAGTGGTGTTTTAGATATTTGGAGAATAAGCTTCTGCAGCTCTGGTCGTTGCCCATTCACAATGCTGCCAGGATTTTAGCCCTGCTCGCCATCAATCGCCACCTACACAGGTTACTTGTACGACTGCCTTGGCTATGCCCTGGTTACAATGACTGTCTGGTGCCGACTCTGGCTGGAATTGCTGAATTATAAGGCGAGGATGGCAAATTTATATCACAAATTGTGAAAATTTACTACATTAAAAAAGAATTCTTCATGGCTCTTGTGAGTATATGCGAATTAAAGTTTGCCACAACTATGACCCAACATAAATCGCTGTTCCTGGAATCATTTTTACGAATAATATAGTGATTTTGAGTCTATTCACACACACACTGAGGCTCCCATCTGTAAATTTTCTATATAGGTCTTATTCTCAATAAGATGATTATTCAGTCTACATGACTTGGTTATTGTGTAATAATCCCTGCACACAACTCAAAATTAGGACGTCAAAGAGACGTTTAAAATAATTTTTGTCCTGGACATCATAATACAGCTGAGGCAAAGATATTATATTCACACGGTGAAATTCTCGTAATTTCACTATGCGTGGTGCTTTTGCGGCGGAAGATTCCGCTACGCACCGCATTCACAATTAATGCGGTTGAAGGTTGTTTGGCATTATTCTAATGACGACAATAAACCTAACCCTGACTCTAACCATCACGACGCCGCATTTACGGCTATCCAGGTTATAGTGGTCTGGCTTCATATTAAACACCTTCATTGGGCACGTGGGACTTAACCCAAGCATCAAAACTTGATGCGGCGCTGCTAAAACACACACTATGGAATTACATTCTGCGGCGGCGTTTGAAAATCGGTGGATCCACAGTTTAACGGCAGCTTATGACAACATAGGCCGTTTCCGCCGACAAAGATTATTTTTGGCATATTACAGCTCGATGACGCCAGTTGGCGTGTTTAAACTAAGCATGGCAACGCTTTTACAGGGGTCCTTAGAAAAACTTCCTCAGTGAGTAACAATTTTGTAAACATTTGGACGATGCCCTCTGTCTGATCGCCAGTACTTTTATCAGGCAAATTATGGCGACCATAGGCGTCGACTTTTGCTTTTGTCTCTGGGAGCATGGGTTCTACCCCGGGAAAATTCTTTTATATTCTAAATTGCCGTATGTGAGTTTTAGCGCATTTTCGGAGAATGAAAATTGTTTTCTTGTCAAGGGTTAGGTGGTTAGAAAAAGTATTGAAAACACACGTGACGGTGACTGACATAGTTGTGCAACCTTACTGCTTACATGTTACAAAATTTGTGTATGTAGCCTGTCTCATATAGGACATTTGCAAATTTACTGTACAATAGGTTCGAATTCTTCTGGTTGCGACGCACCCACTGAATTTTCTCTCTGGGATTCATTAGCATCAAAGGCTCCCAGAGAGTCGACGCCTATGATGATGACTTGTTTTGTAAGATTCTGGCCTGGTATTCAAGCTTCCTTTCAGGAGGTCGGATATACGCTGTCGTATTTTTTCAGTAACGAGTGGTGTGTGCAGTAGCAACTGTGAGTGGCGATGTTTTGGACCTGGTGCACACGAGTGCTGCAATGAGCAATGTGCAGGAGGATGTGATCAAAATAAAGCTGACTGCTGGGTAAGTAGCATTTCAGCCAAGTATTATTTTAACGTCTACATGCCGGACTGTGACAGTCATGAGAAATTTTTTTCATTATCTCACAGGATTTGATGTGATATGATGGAATATCTGACTTGAATTGAGCTAAGTCAATCTAACTTACTATCAAAGTCAATCCAGCACTAAGTCCAGGCTAGTCCACTCATTCATTCATTCATTCATTCATTTATTCATTCATTCATTCATTCACACATTCTGGGGACTTATATAGCGCCCATTTTAGAAACCTACTCGTAGGCGTCCCAGCCCAGCCACGGCTAAGGAAAAAAGTCTTGAGTGATTTATAAGACCCACTTGGATTGGTCATGGGTAATAAGTACAGCTCCGACGGGAGGTCATTCTAGATGAAGGGGCCTGCAACTGAGAAAGCTCGGTGTTACTTGCAGCATTATTTGAAAGGCGCATGGACATTTGCCTTAGCAACTAGCCTTAGTAACGGGCCTTTTGCCTTGCCTTAGCAACCAGCCTCTTGCCTTAGTAACGGGCCTTTTGCCTTGCCTTAGCAACCAGCCTCTTGCCTTAGTAACGGGCCTTTTGCCTTTAGCCTTAGCAACCAGCCTCTTGCCTTAGTAACGGGCCTTTTGCCTTGCCTTAGCAACCAGCCTCTTGCCTTAGTAACGGGCCTTTTGCCTTGCCTTAGCAACCAGCCTCTTGCCTTAGTAACGGGCCTTTTGCCTTGCCTTAGCAACCAGCCTCTTGCCTTAGTAACGGGCCTTTTGCCTTGCCTTAGCAACCAGCCTCTTGCCTTAGTAACGGACAATTTGTCGTCCTCTGTGCCTATATATAGAGACGCCTGTCGCGTGTTAGTGTGTGAGTGTGTGAGCGAGTGAGTTAGTTGGTTCCGAAGTTAGTTAAAGTTCAGTTAATGAGAGTTAAGCCAGAGTTGTAGTGTTTAAGCTGTTCGACATTAATAAAACAATCTGCTGTGTTGATCCGTGTCGTTGCCGTCTTCCAAGTTAACCTAGTGTTAGGCATCGTCGGTGGCACCGTTAAGTCCTTTGCCCGACGGGAAAGGCCGAGTCCAGCGAACGAACTAAGAACAGGGAAGACTCCGAAGAGCTATCCTGGTGACTGAAGATACCGGAGTCCGCCCGACGACGGCGGTAGTTTTCGCCACTCGAGCAACAGTGGTCAATTCGACTAGTAACGAAAGCATGCACAAAAACCGCTAGAGCATCATGAGAAAGAGAGCGAGAAACCACTCGGAGATGGCGGAGTTGATGATAACAGCTTCGAAAGACTAAGCTCACATGTTGGGAAAGACTAAGTTCCCGGCCAAATGTGACACCCAGGTCATGGACCGTGAGGGGAAAAGATATCTCAGCGGAAACCCGAGCAAACTGGAGCAAATCAATACCCTCTAGCTGCCGACGACCATCTAGCTAAATAAACTGAGTCCTGGAAGGATTTAAAAGAAGCTGAATTGAGGCTATCAAAGAGCAAATGATTTCTTCTCTAAAACGCATTTAAATATATTGCGCACCTATTGTTCAAATTCGCTTGGCTTATCCTAAATACAATTTGATCATCGCCTATCGTACATATCTTACATGAATATTTGTAATTGTACTCGCAATTTTACATGGCGCCACTTCAAAAGAGGTTCATCAGAGTTGTCAGGTGGCTAAATTCGATAAAGAGATAATTATAAATTGAAACTTAAAAAGGCGAGGAACCACTTTGTTTACAAATTACCTGCAGACTAGTTAACTCCTGCACTTTAGGCTTACACCTTTGAACAGCGATAGAGCTACAGTAGTCCACACATTAAATAAAAATTTAAATGGAGGAATTTAAATGCGTAGAGTAGCCTATATAAAATTGTTTTGAAGTTAATATAGCCTACAAATGCACATTGCTTTTTCATTGTAGGCGTGTCGTCATTTTGTTAACTACGGAGTCTGTATGGACAAATGTCCTGGTGAAATGATTTACAACATGAAGACGTACAAGTATGAACCAAATCCTGATGTCCGATACACCTATGGAGCCAACTGTCTCAAGGAGTGTCCAGGTTGCTATCATTACATATCTTCCACCCATTAATTTTATCCTTGGTCCTCGTAACACAATCTGAAACACGATTGTAACACATGGAGTCCAATTGCAACAGTACGCGGATGATGCTCAGCTCTATATTGCTATGTCACAGTCTGGCTAACTGAAACTTGAGGAGTGCCTCTCATGTATGTATGAATGGTTCTGTTTCAATGGTTAGGCAATTTTGATTGGTTCACGCCAACGACTGTCTTCTCTCCCTTCGCCTTCTATCATCAACCTCGCAGCCACTCCTGTACTACTATCACATACTGTAAAACACTAGAGTAACCCTGGATAGTAAGCTTACATTCCGACCGCATATAGCAAACCTTTGATAAATGATGATATCTTGTTAAAACAATTTCCCTAGTTACGGTGTCAGAGGCATACAACTAGCCTGGTTCACTAACTATCTTGATAATCGTCTCCAGTGTGTTTCCTGTAATGAAGCTCTTTCAGGCCTTAGAAGGGTAAAATACGGCGTTCCGCAAGGATCTAATCTTGGATCCATATTCTTCCTCATATATATCAATGACCTATCTAACATATCACCTATTCTGTTCCATTCTGTTTGCAAGGACGACACAAAAGTCTTTAAACTCTATCGCGCTATATATAGTATATATATATATATATATATATATATATATATATATATATATATATATATATATATATATATATATATATATATATATATAGCGCGATTCATATTATATACTTATGTATAATATATATAATATAATATAATATAATATAATATAATATAATATAATACATTTATATATAATATATATATATATATATATATATATACCCACTCAACTCACTCAGATTCTCCATATTTCCTTCTTCGTTGCCTGCAATCATCAAGTGCGGGTCTTTAGCTGAGCCTCGATGCAGAACAGTTATGAGATCTCGTGCATTCCATGCCTCAAGGAATGGAATCGACTGCCACTCTCTCTTCGTAGCTCAAATTCACTTCCTTCTTTCAAAAAGCAGCTCAAAACTCACTATTTCTCTTTGGCTTTCAAGCACTTGAATATCGTACTGCATCTTCTCCTGTCGCTGACTATCCGCGCCTCGGTTTCACATTTCGATGTGACCGTTCGGGCGTTACTTATTGAATTTAATAATTATAATGATAATTAAAATGTACTACCTATAATATATATGCAGTATGATAAAAACCAGTAGTTATTTCGTTCTAACAGTCATTGTAAATGCTGAGTTTACTGCCATAATTCGAGTAATGAATATCAATGTTTGTCGCAATTTTATTTCACGAGTCCTTTAAAAAAATATCCACTGAAAATCATTCACTCTTAAGTCGCGTTTCTTACTTTCTGTATTACTGTTGTAACAAGCTGCGATATTGTCAGCTTGATTTCGAATAAACGAATTTGATTGATTGATTGATTGTCGACATCTTTCTTCTCTGTAGATCATATGCTAATTGAAAAGGACGCCTGTGTTGCCAGATGTTCAGAGGGACACATGTCTGACAAAGATAGAAAATGCAAACAGTGCCCCAATGGAATTTGTCCCAAGAGTAAGTCTCTTATTCGATTCGATTGAACGATCGCCGCACAATCAATTTCAAACTATCTTAAAATTTAACGGTTGTAGACTTTGTTTTGCCTATGTAAATTTACCTTCCGAAGTACGGTAATGGTTTTGTTGTTTTGACAAAATTCCATAACGGTTCGACTGTTTGCACCACCATATTACTTCCCAACTTGGTACCTTATGCGAAACTGGGCGCCTCAGAATTTTGTAGTTGAACAGCAAAAATAACTAGACCTATCATAATGATAACATTTTGTTCACTCTGCACTGCGTCTGCAGAGCATGACAAATGATAGTGATGATGCTAATGATAATGATGATGACGATAGCGATGACGACGACGCTCATGAACTTGATGATGATGATGATGTTATATCTCTGGATTTAGCTTGTCCTGGTGGCAGCGTCGAGAGCAAGAATGTCGGAAATTTCTCAGGATGCACAATCATCGATGGAAATCTACAGATTCTAGCGCGGACATTCAATGGCCCGTAGGCTACCGATTTGTTTGATACCGATTATTCGGTCTTATTTTAAATATTCGCATAACATATTCAATAGTATTGTATTGTATTGTATTGTATTTGAACACTTGTTATAGCGCCCCTACCAGATTGCCCATTCAGAGGCGCTCCCGACTACTGCGCGAACGCTGAATCGGAGTTTCACGCCGAAGCGCATGAGCAATTGCGAGTGAAGAACTTACCCAGGGTCCCTACGCGGCGACTTTGAGGTGGATTCGAACCCGCAACCCTCCAGCTGCAAAGCACCGAACATACCCTAAACCACCGCGCCCCAGTTGTATTGTGATGTGTTGTATTGTGTGTTGTATTGTACTCCACGTTTATAATGCGACCGAGCCACCCGCAGTAAAGATCCGAGAAATTAATCTCTGATAAACCGACCCGACCGGGAAGCGAACCCGGGGAGCCGGCGTGACGAGCAGGCTACCAACCCACTCGGCCACTCAGTATGCTCATAGTCAGTGTTGTATCAATTACATTGCAAATGTAATTCAATTATAATTGCAATTACATGCTTGTAAATGTAATTGAATTACAATTACAATTACTTGATTGTTGAATTACAATTACATTTTGATTGTAATTCAATTACCAATGACTTTTTAAGTATTCTTTTAAAATTTGCAAATGATTTTTAAAAAATTCGATAATTTTTTAATTTATCTACTCTATTTTTAAACTAAACATCCAATGGGCCAATGGCCTGTAAATTGTAGTAATTATAGCCTATGCGTTCAATTGTGTTATAAGTTTGTCAGGTATTCAAAATACGATTTGCAATTATCATCTATTAAAACAAGTTAGACTTTATTTGATTTTTAGGAGTCGAAGTTTTTCAAAATGATAGCCTGTTAGAGAACTTAGTTGATTGCGCCTGGGTGAGTGAGTCAATTCGTCCAGCAGTGCTAGAGACGCTCAACTGGAGCTGAAGATGGAAGCTCTGTTATCTGTAGGCACCCGCAGTAAACTAGCTAAGAATGAGTGCATGACTGCGTGGATAATCTGATAATGAAGGTCAGCCCTTGCCCTTGAGGTCTATCAAAGTGTGCTGTAACTTGTAAGAGAGATGTAAGTATAGAATAATGTTGACAATTATGTTGCCACGCAAACATAATGTAAAGCAGTTTATTCAATTAAACGGGTGGCCCAGGTCAACCCGCAAGCTGGCATCTTTGCTGACTTTATGAAAGTAATTTGTAATTGACACTTGCAAATTACATGCAATATTGTAACTGAAATACAATTACAATTACTGGACTTAAAATGTAATTCAATTACAATTACAATTACATAGCTTGTAATTCAATTACGTAATTCAATTACATGTATTTCAATTACTGAACAACACTGCTCATAGTTGATGTATAATATTATATGCATAATTGATTCTGTAGACGTATATAGTTATATAAACCGTGATTCAATGAAAAGTAAGCCAAACTTTGTATTTCATATAAGTACTATTAACATGAAAACAGTATTTAACATTTTTGTGAAGAAACTCTCAGTAGTATGGTTTGATTATTTAAATAAAGAAGATGTTCAAATGTCCTCCTTCTGCTTGCATGCAAGTCTGGACGCGCTGCCGCCATTGGGCAACGTTTTCTTCAATGCGCGATGACCTTCGTCTGCCACTACCAATGACGCGGTCGACTGACCCTGTTACGCTAATTTTTCGAAGCAATTTATCTAATCCGTTTCTCGTCCAGTGTTTTTCTGGAAACTCTTGTAGAAATTGACGGCTGCTGTAATTCTTGGAGTCCCTCAAACCTTTTATCATGTGTAAATCTTCTTTACTAAAAGGCTTTTTTCGGAAATTGACGTAATTAGAGAGTATGCATGAGATCAGAGGGTAATTGATACTTCAGAGGAAAATTTCAGATGTTAAAATCGAGTTTTTATTCTATTTTATCCTCGGCATTGCTGACATTTGTATATACTTTAAGATATTACCATCTAATATCGTTTGTTTTGTTTTGAAGAAATGCTATAGCCAACGTATCTGATCTGGGCGTATTTGAGAGCGTGGAGGAGATAACAGGTTACCTGCTGGTTCAAGGGAGTCATCCAGATTTCAACACGCTTTCCTTTTTAAGAAACCTACGGGTTGTCAGCGGCAGAACACGTTTTATGTATGTCTATTTCAGTTGCTTCTACTTATTCATAACAAGCTGTAACAGCCGGTGTTAACACTTTAACAACGAGAGTGTATTAAAAGCGACTGGGATACCAATGCAGCTCATCGTCAAAGTGTTATAGACCATTTCCTTTACCATAGGAAACGATGAGTATTTAACATCCTTGACAACTTTTGTGGGCAGGTAAGGTCATGTTGGACTTTATATAAATATCAAAGTATCAGGAACATTAACACCTAGACAGGTACGGTAGGGTGAAAGACATGAGCAGAGGCTCAAGGACTCAATCCTGGGTAACACCTGAACGACAAGCACAAGATTAGGAACGAGGTGAGTTTATTGCAACTTGCTGAAGACGATCATTATGATATGAAGATATCCAGAGGAGAGCACAACCTGAAACTCCTAAATTGATGACGACAAAATCCAACGTTCGAATCAAGAGACTTGGGAAGAGATGCTTTTCCAGAATCCGGTGAAGAAAGCATGTCAAGCACTACCAGTCTCAGAGGAATAATAATTACGATAAGAATGAAACTGACTAAATTTAGGAGATGATGCAACGTTCTTCTGAAGACTTATTTAAAATAAGATTTCACGCAACTTCAGATGTTATTAAAATCAGTGTATATATATATATATATATATATATATATATATATATATATATATATATGTATTCGTGTTTATTAATATTTCAAACTGCCACACCGCAGTATGATTATAAGTCATAGTATGAACGGATGAGTAGGCCTACAAGTTATTACAGGAGTCGAATTTGACTGTAGAACAGCCATGCAAGGCGCCCATCTGTCCTACTGCTCATTTTACCAACGCCATCTAGCGAATGGAAGACTGAGTGGACCTTTGGGAGGGTAGCGAGAATCGATCCGCGTCCATGGTGATCTTCTGCTCTTCGTGCCGGAGTGTTACCATTCACCTAAACCCCTTCGTATTGGAATTCGAAACGGGTCTGTAATTAGACAGACAGTCCTTATCTAGATCAGGTTTTAAAATTGAGGTACGACAAAACAATGTTTGAAGCTGACGGAAAACGGACTTCGCAAAAGGTACGATTAGCCGCATGAACAATGACGTTAAGGAACATTTTAACAAGATTTAACATTTGAAGTTGGAATGATGAAGTCGAGTTTTGATGACTTTAGTTGTAACATTTACAACCAGTCTTGCAGCTTCAGGGACGTGAGGTATGGTATGGACTGTGGAAATGGTATAAAACTCGTCGACGAACATAAGGAAACTTCTGCCCTAAAGCATCTCAATTGCAGCAATTAGTTGAAAGGAAGATCGTTGCTTAATAGATATGGCCTAACTAGAACTGTGCCCTTGAAATTGTACTGTATCAACTCTTCGTTTTATGTAGGAATGCGTTTGCTGTCGCCATTTCGGGTACGAGTCTCGTGGAGCTGGGTCTAACATCTCTGAAGGAGATCTCAAGCGGCAGCGTAGCAATCCAGTCCAACCAGCGTCTGGAGCGATTGGGTTTAGTGTCACTGGAAAGGGTAGGCGACGGAAACATTGGTATTCGGAACAATCTAAACATCTGCTACGTCAATAGCATCAACTGGACGCAGATCAGCGCCAACCGAACACGGAAGATATTTGTGGCAGACAATGCAAATCAGACCAACTTCTGCGGTACGTCTGTAAAGAATCGCAATCTTTAGAGATTCTTTAGAAAGTTTAGATATTAGATTAGACATTAATAAGGTATTAAGGTATGTTTATATGGATATAGGCTAGCCTGGGCTCTATATTCACCCCAATGTAGAAAAAGGAGACAGAATATTAAGTACAGGCACACGCAAAATGCGTAAACCAAGCATGACAAAATCTTTGTTCCAACATTGATATAGCAAACCATCATAAGAAAAACAAAGAAAAAGCAATTCGACTTCATAACAAAGTCCTTTACAGCCGTCATTGATGACTCTGATTTTACCACTTCCATACAGTTCTACACTAAATATACTTTAATTTATACAGATAAGTATATGAACATAATCCGTGCGGCCAGAATAGTATTGAATGGTGGCGTTTGAAATTAAAACGTGTTTCCAAAACAATATTGATACAGAAACTCGTGAGTATGTAAGACGCTTAATGCGATCTTGGCATCTAAGTTTAAATTGTGTAGAGTTCTTTCGAGAACTCATGTAGTCTACTTCTGTATCGCAACACGGGGTTCAGAAGCTAATTTTCTCAGTTTTTTAAATGTCGTGCGTTTGTGCAGCATGCGATGCAGTTTTCACGCTAGTCTGATGCATATCTTTGGTTTAGTTAGGTTGTTGAAGTTGTTACAACTTTCTCTTACTTGATTCGTTGCTTAAACTGCTATAACACTAACACGTGAACTTTTCTTAGTTGCTTAGCTGCGTTGCTGTAGCAAACATTTAGCATGTGATATGTTGGTAACACATGCATCACCTATGAAGTAGAGGAGATTTCTTTGAAGAAATCTTCTTACTCATCCTTCTTTACAGAACCAAATGGAAAAGTATGTTCAAGCGAGTGTTCGTCCGATGGATGTTGGGGTCCAACGGAAGAAGACTGTCGATTCTGCGCTGGCTATCGCTTCGGTCCTACTTGTGTTGACTCGTGTCGATTTCAGAAGGGTCTGTATCTATATCCTGAAGAGGTCAACGGCACAAAACAATGTCAACACTGTCACGAAGAATGCCTAGACAGCTGCAGCGGAAAGGTAGACATGACTGCAGTTTAACCCTTATAGGACGGCGTGGGGTAAATAATTACCCCAGGGGTGTTTGGATGTTGATTGCGGAGCAAATCTAGTTAGGTATAATTTGACGTTCCATGTGTTTACAAGTTTGGACCAATGGCATATTCTGACACCAAAACCATGACGATGTCATGTTGTGGGAAAAAGATATTTGAGTCCAAAGTGTCATGGGGTAAATATTTACCCCACATCGTCCTCAACGTCGTATTTTTTCGTTCCTAATGAAAATGTGTTTTTTACAGATATATGCTCATGAGTAACCTGCAATCGGAAATAAAGTGTCGAGTCTACCTTGGAAATGAATTTCAATAGTTGCAATAATTTCGAAGAGTTTATTTTCCAAGATGGCTGCCAATATGGCCGCCAAAACAAAAAAACGATGTATGTCTCAGCTCATAGGTAAGCTAGAGTAGCAAATAGAGTGTCGACTTTAATGTTTTCCAGGTCAAGGAATCAATATATCGTAGCGCCAATAGTGTGAGAATTCTACTTTCCAAGATGGCGGCCAATATGGCCGCCCAAACACAATAATATGTATATCTCAGCTCATAGGTAAGCTAGAATAACAAATGAAGTGTTGAATTTCATATATTGAAGGTCCAGGAATCGGTTTTTCGTATTGGCAATAGTGTACGAGTCCTACTTTTCAAGATGGCGCCAAATATGGTCGCCAAAACAAGACTGTGAGCTGAGATATACATATTCTCGTGTGTTGGCACAATATTGGCCGCCATTGGAAGGTAACACTCGCACACTTATTGTACCTTACCTATGAGTTTGAGTTATTAAAAATTTAATTGGGGTAAAAAATTACCCCACACCGTCCTCAACGTAGCGTAAAATGTGGCCGTCCTATGAAGGTTAAGTAAGCTGATGTCAATAATAGCCTAATAAAGCATCTTTGTGGTTTTGTGTGTAGAATACCTAATCAATTTGCATTGTTTTTTTTTATCATTTTGTTTTCCATTGGTGGTTAAAATTATATTGTATTGTATCTATCAATTTATGTAGCGCCTCTCGCAGTGCACACCAATCAGAGGAATATATACCAATCAGATAGGGTCCCAGTGCGAAAGACCCAGAGAATAGAAAGAGGTCTTCAGACAACGAAAAGAGGCACTTGGCCCACCAGTTAATAAACAGGAACGTGTCAAAGAAGGAAGCTGGTTCGATAGTGCAGGGCCAATGAAGGCAAAGGCTCGCGTTTTAGCCGGTTTAATGAGCGTAGTGAGCGAAGAGAAGTAGGCGGATAAGGTCACTACATGTAGGTTAGGGGTGTCCAGAAAAATGACACATTGCAGAAACCAACCATTCCCTATTCTTCCCATTATTCTATTCATATATTGTCTAGAAATATTTTTTACAAAATTTTAAAATGTTATCCTGAGGTCCCTCAAAGCCCCCCAAACATACCATACATAAACTCCCAGGACTGAAGGAGCACATGCTTGGGTCTTGGAATTTGGGTACATTGTCGATTTACTCTTTTTATCACAAAATATTAAGTAAGAGTCGAATTTGGATTAACTTTTTACTGTTTGTTTGTCTCGATGAGAGCTACATCCAGATGAAATATAGACCAAAAATTCAGGGTAATCGTAATCGTAATCGTAAACTCGGAACTTCTACAGCGCCCACAAAAGCGAAGTCGCGGGAACCAGCTTATTCACAGGCGCTCAATAAAATCAAAATCGATAGGCAGGGGTCAAAATCCAGAGAGTCAGGCAGGCAGATAGGCAGGCGGCTAAGGTGGATGGTGTTTGGTGTTCAGACGGCGAGGTAGGCAGGGAGAAGTGTTGGATTCAGGATAGGATTTGTCAAAAAGCAGTGTTTTCAGTTTCGAGTGAAAGACCTGTGGAGAGATAGCGAGAGGTGGAGTTTTGGTGACTTCTTAGGATGGGTCAGATATTTGTCGTAGTGCTGGCGGAAGTTTGTTCCAAAGAGGTGGAACAGCTATGGCTATGGAGCGATTGGAAAATTTTAATGATGAGGTGACGGAAGGGCGGAGCAGTGTTAGGGAGGAGGAGGAGCGGGTTGGACGAAGTGGCTGGATCGTGAACAACTGACGGAGATAGGAGGGCTGGGAGGTTTGAAGTGTGTTGTACGTGAGTGAGATGATTTTGTATTCTATTCGTTCAGGAATTTTGAGCCAGTGGAGTGATTCGAGGACAGGAGTGATGTGATGGTATTTGGGGGTTTTGGTGACAGCACGGGCTAGGGCATTCTGAATTGCTTGGAGGCGGTTTATTTGAGTGATATCTATGTTTAGGAAAAGAGAATTGCAGTAGTCTAATTTAGCGTGAACTATAGATGTAGCTATTGTGGATGCAGTTTTGAAGTCAAGCATAGGGCGGATTCTACGGAGGTCACGGATATGCATGATAAATGATATCATTAAGGGTCATTCAAAGGTCATTTCAAGGTCATAAGAAACGAAATCTAACAAAAATCGAAGAAAAATTATCAGATCTCAGCCAATAATTCTTGAAATATTGGTTAATTCTTTCTTGTATTTCTCTTCTTGATAAGGGCTACTTGTGATAAGAAACAAGGATACCAAATGTAAGACGATCAAAAGTTATTTTAAGGACAAAAAGGTCAATTTTATGGAAAAATCATGGTCTGAAATTGACCTTTTGTCCTTAAAATAACTTTTGATCGTCTTGCATTTGGTATCCTTGTTTCTTACCACAGGTAGCCCTTTTCAAGTCGAGAAATTCAAGAAAGAATTAGCCTATTTCAACAATTATTGGCTGAGATCTGATCATTTTTCTTCGAATTTTGTTAAATCTCGTTTCTTATGACCTTGAAATGACCTTGAATGACCCTAAATTTAGTATTTATATTTTAGTGGAATATAGCTCTCATCAAGAAAAACAAACGGTAAAAAGTTGATCCAAATTCGCGTCCTCGTTAATTTTTTGTGATAAAAAGAGTAAATCGACAATGGCCCCAAGTTCCAAGTCGAAAGCATGGGCGCCTTCAGTTCTGGTAGTTTAAGTAGGGTATGTTCGGAGGCTTTGAGGGACCTCACGATAACATTTTAAAATTCTGTAAAAAATATTTATAGACAATATATGAATAGAATAATGGGGGAAAATAAGGAATGGTTGGTTTCTGCAATATATTATATTTCTGGACACCCCTAATGTAGGTACTTGGGAGCTCGGCCAGTATACGACCGGTAGATTAAAGAAAGTACCTTGTGCTGAACCCGAGCAGTAAGAGGGAGCCAATGAAGTTGGTCAAACATGAAAGCAGAGATGTGGGATGAGCTAGGCAGTCAGGCTATTAGTCTTGCCGCTGCAATTAGAACAGACTGAAGAGTAGAGAGACCAACCAAGAGAGAATTACAGTAATCGATCCGAGAGCAGATGAAGGCATGGACAATAGAGGTAATGACAGAGGATTGCTCTAAGACGCCTCAGTTGGAAGTAAGAAGAACGTGCCAGATTGGCAAAATGTTCAGAAAAGGTAAGGGTGCTATCCAGGACTGCGCCAAGATCTCGTGCACTTGAGTGGAAATTGAAGGACGGGAATCTCTCTGCAAGATGAGGGAAATCTAGTTTAAGAAGCTGTTGGCGACTGCCGAACCAGAAATATATTTTGCTTTACATTTTCATTGTTCAGTTGTTTTGTTCATTTAGCATTTTAAATATATTTTATCATTTACCGTCTTTGTCAATATATTTTACTACATTATTCTCTAGGCGTGAGCCTGTTTTCCTCCTCCCTTTTAGTCACACGTCCTGCCTTTTTCCATATCCTGAATACTTTATTATGAAATTTTCCGAAGAATCAATCAATAAAGCAAAATAGTTGAGTTTTGCGACATACAGTGTCACGTTTTTAACAAGGATTTCACTTACTAAAACTATGCATTCAACCGCTGCTTGCATAACATTTATATTACATATAAAAATATATTATCTGTAAAAATTGAATTGTATGTAACATATAACATTATCTATTACAAGTGTGTTATATATGATATATAATATTACTCGTATTATAATAATATTATTTCCAGTTTTAGTACCATCTGTCCACTATCTGCTCTGTCTTTGCCCCCATTTCTCTCCTCGCACCTCGTCCATGGTTCGTGGCAAAGAAGTTGACCCTTGACCCTTGTAGGATACAAGACGTGTCTCACACAGGGCATAGTTGAGTAAAGAAGTCTACGCCTGTTTTTATTGTGAACTACTCTTGCGAATCATATTGCGCACAATGTCGAAAGGCGGAATTAATCGGTTCTCGACACTTTCAAAATAATTTAAATTGAATCTATTATGTAGGCCTAACGTTTAGTACTAGCGGTGACAAATTACCTTGTAAGATCACTACTGACGATGTTAAGTACAGAAGAAGAATAGGAAATAGAATTACTTGTACTTATACTGTAGAACAAAATGTTAGTTGCAAATAATTATAGATGTATTTGATTACTACAAATTGTGCTGATAATTTTCTGATAAGGAACCGAGCGATTGCGGAGAATGTCGTAATTTTCGCGATGGGCCATATTGTCGTGATAAGTGTCCGGAATCCAAGTACGCCAATGCATCAGGCACATGTGAACTGTGCTACAAGGACTGTAAGGATGGATGCACTGGACCAGGAAATCACCTGGGATTCGAAGGGTGCAACGACTGCCATCTGGTCCTGGAATTGGAGAAGAATGTAACGATTTGTCTAGAGGACAACTCGCAGTGTCTCGATGGCTTTTACAGATTCCATGGAAGAATCGACGTTGAAACTCAAAACGGCACGGAAAAAGTCCGAGCGGTAACTGCTTCATTCATTATTGTTTTATTAATGCTTAACTCTTCTACCTTTTTGCCTTAATATGTTATTATTATTATTATTATTATTATTATTGTTATTATTATTATTATTATTATTATTATTATTATTATTATTATTATTATTATTATTATTATTATTATTATTATTATTATTATTATTGTTATTATTATTATTATTATACACGAGATATCAAGGATCCCTTAGGTAGCCTAAAAAGTCCAGAGACTGCTGAAGGTGTTATCGTAATTACAAATTGAAATAGCGCCGCTTCAAGATAAACTAACTAAATATAGCAGCTCAACGTAAGATTTTCAGGACTATTATTCTGGAATGTTGTTGTTGTCAATTGTACGATTATTGCTAATTTTTGCACTATTTATTGATTTAATATTTAATGTGTCTGTCAGCAAACACGTTTCGGTGGCGACTATGTCTGTTGTTGCTGTTGTTGCTGTTGTTGCTTTTATTTTAAGTAGTATTCGCATTAGTATTAGTATTATTAGTAATAGTGCTAGTATAAGTATTTTTGAAAGTCTTTATTTATTTATTTATTTTTATTTATTTATTTTTAATTTATTTTTTTATTATCATTATTGTTATTATTATTATTATTATTACGTGATCGAGGAATGACTGCACCTAGGATAATTATCAAATAATGTTTCAAACTGCGGTGGTCGGCAGTGTTGAGAAAACTAAATACAGCAGCACAGTTAAATTCCTTGCAAGCTATGCGGAATGTCTGAACCAGTGAGGGCGAAATACCCTCTGTCCTGAAAATCTTACGTTGAGCTGCTATATTTAGTTAGTTTATCTTGAAGCGGCGCTATTTCAATTTGTAATTACGATAACACCTTTCGGCTGACTGGTGTTTTTGTATTGACCGAAGGACGGATGTCGTCCATGCCATGAGGAGTGCCGGACGTGCGACGGCTCCGGCACCGAAACCAAGTCGTGCGAGTGTAAGCATTTCGTGGATGGCGACCAATGCGTTCCCAAATGTCCCCTTCATCATTACAACGACTCTAGTAACCGCTGTCTCAAGTGCCACGAAGAGTGCGAAGAATGCTACGGACCAACGGCCTCTGACTGCACACTCTGCCTCAATGTCAGTATCCACGAAGCTGCCGAAGACGACGCTTTCTTCCGCAACGAATCCATCCACGAGGAGGCCGCAGTAGCAGAGCACAAACAGACGGATAACGAAACCCTTCCGGTTGGGCTAAATGACACGGACACCGAGTGCATCCCAGATGGAAAAGTATGTGCTAGTTTAAATAGTTTCTGGAATAACGTAAATTAAGTTTCAAGAGATGTAAATCATCCTGTTGCAGGAATCTATTATGTAATGTAATTTAAATCTCTGCCATTTCTCAGCGTCACACAAAAGGAATACTCTGTATTAAAAGTCCGCAATAGCCAGGTTGTTTGGTCCATTTGGGTGCCAGGTCAGAATTCGGGGGAAATCAAGATGAGGAGGCAGCATGTTGCCACGGTAGAAATCGTTGATCGTTATTGCATAAGTGTATAGTGCACTCCTTATGTTCACTTCAAAAGCCGTGCTAAAATGCGTGATCGATGATATTGGTACTTCTCCGATGGATGTTGGGGTCCAATGGACGAAGAATGTCTAGACAGCTGCAACGAAACGGTAAACATGACTGCAAGCAAAGTAAAATAATACCACTAAAGTTTAAAAAAGTTTTGGGCGCATTTTGACGTCTCTTCTGCTTTTGATATGGCAGACCACGGGATTCTGCTTCAGCGATTGCAGTTATCCTGTGACCATTCTGGCATTCCCCTTCTTTGGTTTAAATCCTACCTCACTGACCGCACGCAGATGGTTGTCCTTGGAGATTCCAGGACTGAGTGGGTTGGGGTTAAATTTGGCGTTCCCCAGGACTCGGTTCTCGGCCCCATCCTCTACATTCTCTTTACTGCCGACATCCCGCTTTTATTTACTAAACACAGGGCAAATGGCCATCTTTATGCAGATGATGCCCAGGCTTTCGTTCGTGGTCCATCATCTGATCAACTATCACTAGTCCGTTCTATTGATTGTCTTGCTTCTGATCTTCACTACTGGATGTCGACTAACAGACTCTGCCTAAATGCTACAAAGACTCAGTTGATCTGGTTTGGGACTAGACAACAGCTTTCTAAACTTGACTTTCAGTTGCTGACTGAGAAATTCCCTGCCTACACATACTCTTCTAGTGTCCGTAACCTGGGTGTCACGCTTGACTCCTCCCTCACATTCACGGAGCACATATCTAACCTGACTCGCTCCTGCTTCGTACAACTGAGGCGTCTCAGAGCCATCAGACGATCGGTCTTTACCACCATAGTACATGCGTTTATCTGTTCCCGACTCGACTACTGCAACTCACTTCTTTATGGGCCTCCCGAAACGGCGTCTTTCCCCTTCAATCGGTGTTAAATGCTTCAGCTAGGCTCATAGCCCGACTCCCTCGCTTTGCACATATCTCTACATATATGCTTGATGTCTTGCACTGGCTTCCTATCACTGCGCGCATCCATTATAAGATCCTCTTTCTAGTCTCCAAGGCGAAGCTGAGCATTGCCCCAGAATATCTTTCTGACTATATGCGTGCTTCTGCCTACATGCGCGATTTCTTGCATTGGTTACCTGTGGCCCAACGGATCCCATACCGAGTTGCTGCGTTGGTTTCACGCTTCATCCTTGGCTGTGCTCCATCTTACCTGCGCGATCTCTGCCGCCCAGTGTACGACGTTGTAGCGCGTCGGGCGCTTCGCTCTGCAACGATGGGGCAACTTCTAATTCCACGGGTTCGCTTGACTGCTAGGCAGCGCCGAGCTTTCTCGGTTGTAGGCTCCTCCATCTGGAATGACCTACCATCGGAGATGCGCTTGCTGCCTTTGACCAATCAAACTGGGTTTTATAAATCATTCAAGTCTTTTTCTTCTTGAGATAAAATTACCAACCCGACAAAAAGTTGTATGCTAAGCATATGATTTGAAATAACCTTAGAAATGATCATGTAGTTGTACTTTATGCAGTTTTGACCTGTCCGCCTGTAAACTATTTATGTGAGAAGGCAATCCAGGCTACAGCGAGGCTTTTGACACTTTTCGATTTCCATTTTGATGCCAGCACTGAAATGCTATTGGTGGAATTTTGATTATTTGATTTGTATGTTGTGCGGGTTTTTCAATAAACAGTTTCAATCAACAAATCAAATCAATCAAGCAGTTATATTACTGTGTATAATTTTATATATATGAATGAAGCTGTATACAAGTTCATTGCTATAGCATTCTGCTAACATATCCAGCATCCTTGCAATAAATTGTGAGCTTCAGTCCTTAAATTCCTGTACAGTAGAAGCATTTGGGAAATTTCATTTGGCAAAATCCACAGACTGTTATGCATAATGCAGCAGCACAGTTCAAACGCATCTTGGTCACATGGTAGATGCTTCGAAGCTAAGTTTTATGTCACCTGCAGACTACAAGTAATACAAGCAAGAATTGACTGTCCTTAGGAGCGAAGTTCAATCCCCTTCAGCCATGTTTCTCCTCCGCGCTGCATGTTAAATGTAGAAGTATAATATCTAAATTAACATAAATAAAAAATATAAACAAGATGGCGGCCGGGTAATGAGTTGAAGTACTACCGCTGTTGAAAATTCCTAATAATTTCGGTCTGGTGGATTATTGCCGGCGGACACGTCAGTGTTCCAGCTAGACTAGTCTAGTTGAGGTCGCAACATTACTGAAATTTGTTCTTATTTCGTTTAGAAAATGTCGAAGAAAGGATTGAAAGTCGAGGACATGAATGACCTAGTTCTAGACGAGAGAGTAATGGAGGTTCTAATCACGCGCCTAACCACGGCGCTTTCACCGGTTATGGAGAAATTCTTCGACAAGTTCGCAGCCAACATTACGACCAAGTTGAATGGTATTGCTGAAAACCTTACGAAAAACTTTGTCGACAGTCACTGCGAGCCCTTAAAGAAGAGGATATCAGCCCTCGAACTGGAAAATGAACAACTGTAAGCGTGAATGGACGACATTGAAAATAACCAAAGGTCCGACAATCTCATAATCCATGGACAGTGTTGTTCAGTAATTGAAATACATGTAATTGAATTATGTAATTCAATTACAAGTTCCGTAATTGTAATTGTAATTGAATTACATATTAAGTCCAGTTATTGTAATTATATTTCAATTACAATATTGCATTTAATGTGTAATTGAATGAAGTGTAAATTACAAATTACTCTCATTAAGTCAGCCGGGCCACGCGTTTAATTGAATAAACTGCTCTGCATTATGTTTGCATGGCAACACATTTGTCAACAGTATTCTATCCTTACACCCATCTTACAGTCTTACAGCACACTTTGACAGACCCCAAGGGCAAGGGCTGACCATCACTATCATACTATCCAAGCAATCATGCAAGCATTCTTAGCTAGCCTATACTGCGGCTGCCTACAGATAACAGGGCTTCCATCTTCAGCTCCAGTTGAGCGTCTCTTTAGCACTGCTGGACGAATTGACTCACTCACCCAGGCGCAATCAACTAAGTTCTCTAACAGACTATCATTTTGGAAACCTCTACTGCTAAAAATCAAATAAACTCTAACTTGTTTTAAAGGATCATAATTGTAAATCGTATTTTTGGACACCTGACAAACTTATAATACAATTGAATGTATATATTACAATTTACAGGTCATTGGCCCATTGGATGTTTCAGTTTTAAAATAGAGTAAATTAAGATTATCGAAAAAATTCTAAATCATGTGCCAATTTTAAAGGAATAATTGAAAAGTAATTGGTAATTGAATTACAATCAAAATGTAATTGTAATTTAATTACTTTCACAATCAAGTAATTGTAATTGTAATTCAATTACATTTGCAAGCATGTAATTGTAATTATAATTGAATTACATTTGCAATGTAATTGATATAACACTGTCCATGGACTACCTGAAACTATAAAAGAGGATAAGTCGACTGGTGAGTCTTTAACTACTCCTTCAACCTCTTACTCCCCTTCTCAATCTCAACAGTCATCTATCCAGTCAGTGCTGAATTTCTGCAATGCATCTCTCCACCTCAGTATGTCCGAATCAGACATATCCTATGCTCATAGGATTCCGCGGAAAGGGAAAGACAAGTACCGACCGGTGATAGTCAAATTTGCCATTAGGCATGTAAGAAACATGGTATATGCCTCCCGAAGAATCCTCCGAGATGCCCCTAAAAACAACGACTCAATCATCTACATCAACGAGCACTTGACTAAGCTCAATTCTCAAATCCTCGCAAGAGCTACAAATCTGATCAAGGAGAAAAAGCTGTATCGACCTGGACAGCAGATGGAAAGGGTTTCCTCCGGCAATCGACTCTGCAAAGCGAAAAGCCAAAGAAGATCCTCTCCTTGAATGACCTTGAGGACCCGTGAGTTTCGCAAGCTACCTTTTTCTGTTCTGACCATGGATTTGAAATCTAAGGACACGGAAGACATCAATTATACCAATCATATACCATGCAGCGCAACTTTTCACCCTTAATTGTATTCTTTGTATTTTATAAAGTGATGTAGAATAAGTTTGTTAATTAAAGGATTATTAAGTTGTCTTCGCAAAGTTCACGGAGCAACCCTCAGTAGTTAAGTGCTTTGATCTAGAATGATCATAAATATCTGTTATTAACAAATTACTTCAATATAATCATCTGTTTGTCCATTATGCGCGTTCTGTTTAGTGTTCTGGTGCTTATTTAGACGCTAGTTGTCTCCAACGCAGTGATGGACTTGTTTAAGTATTATCTGTAGTTCTGTACTGCATGAGAATTATGTTGGAACGATTTCAGTCAGCTTCTTATTAACATATTACATTAGTCATTATCTTTCGGTATATTATGCATGCCTCGTCTGGTAAACTAGTGTTCGTTGAAACGTTTATTTGGACGTTTGTTTCCTCAACGCACTGGTGGATTTGTTGTTTATGCGATATCTGTGTGCTATACAAATTGTACCCAAATGATTTTATTCTGTACGGTGTGTAGTGGGCTATTTCATTTCCAATGCTGTAAAGTGAATGCCTTTAATGCATCTAGTTCGTGGCTTTGCCCCAATTGTACTAGTAAAACCTTCCCCTTTAATCACATTGAGAACGACGAAGATTTCTAGAGTGTATTTTAAATCATGATCATTCAAGAGCAAGTTTGAGCAAGGACTTGAAATTAGAATTGGCCTCTAGTGATTGTGATAGCCGCTCCCTGTTGAATAATATAGACATTGATCCCGAGCATAATTATTTAACTGAAATGCCATTCAATAGTATCTATTCCTCTCCACTGTCCTTAGGAGCGAAGTTCAATCCCCTTCAGCCATGTTTCTCCGCGCTACATGTTAACTGTAGAAGTATATTATCTAAATTAACAGAAATAAAAATCGATTCCAGAGATTACCTGTTTCAGTCCTAGCATTATCTGAAACATAACTGGCAGATGGCATGGAGGATCTTGTTGATTATTCCGGCTATCAATTCATCCATAGAGCCAGACAGAATGGCCAAGAAGGGGGCGTGGGCTTTTTAATACAAGAGGACTTGCCCGCACCAACACTCGTCATTTCTCAATAAAATCTATTGGCTCCACTACATGGAATAAAATTCCACAAGAAATTAGACAATCGCTCTCACTTACACTGTCTAAGAATAAGCTAAGCACTTATTCAGTTGAAGGAAACGACTAAATGCTTTGATGTATTAATCTTATATTTCCATATGTTTAACTGCACTGCCCACTCATTCCTTTTAGTTTCGTTAATTAGTTGAAATCAGTTATTTAGTTAAGATTTTGTATGCTAATCAAGTCACCAACTGTTATACTAGGTAAAGCATCTTTCGCTCTATTGAAACTGTATATAGGTGTCCCTACTTATAGGGATCATTGATCCCTTCAGGGCCTTCCCTTGAGGCATTCAACAATCCATACTTAAAAAGTGCAATCTGATTTGTAATCTAATTGTTTATGGTTGGTTGGCTACAAATAAATGATTGATATATTCGTCGTTAGGAGTATAGTATCAAATAAGGAGCAAATGTTAAAGTGTTAGAACACTGCTAGTCGTGAATTCAACTCAGAATGGAAAGAGAAATACATGTTTGTGTTGGCCAGAATGATAAGATACTAATAGTGAAAATCAATAGAATGAAAAAACAGTAGACCATTAAAAATAATAAAGTGGTGGGAACACTAACACAAAGAAAATACAAGGAATAATGAAACGAAGGATATATTTTTAGTTGCTGTATTCTACACATAATAAAACAAAAATGCAAACTTCAGATTACAGTGACGGTTCCTAACCGTCAATGCTGAACTCCAAATATCTGTCAAAGCAGAATTCACTAATTTCTACACCTCGTGATTGGGTTTTAGACAGATTCTGAAAATGTGTTCCACGTGTTAATAATACAACTAAAGAAGAAATGTTAACGAGCGTCGTACATGGCCGAAGTTTATAAAGGTTGAAGGCCATTGTAAATAGGGTGTAGGCTGACAGACGCAACACTCCATTATCAACTTCTATAGCCCCTCGAGTAAATTTGTAGCTAAGGTAAAGTTTTAGTTAAAAAATAATGATACGATAATGAAAACAACAATGAAAACAATAAAGTAATGACGATATCATTATTAATGTTAATATCAATAGTAATTTTAATAATGATCTCAATAATTATTATTTTTATTAATTGCCTCGGCTTTATTTGTTAGATAAGTATTATTTCAAAAGACACGGGCGAGTGATGTGGCTTCAATGATCAGAACAACAAATGACGAATTATAGCAGACTAACGCTGGTAACAGATATACACGTAGCTGGAATAGATAAATACCACATAGCAGTCGATCTTTTCCTGATTTGTGGGACAACTGGACAGGTTCTCCACTAAATGCCTATGCTTAAAATTATGTAGAGAAGGCCATTCAAAAGGAGCACCATGCATGAGAGAGCAACAGAAATGGGGCATCTTCAATTCAGATGACACAGTGGCGTAACTAGGGGTTCGTGCGCCCGGGGGCAAGAATTTCCTGAAAATTTGTTTCTTAGTTCCGCAGAAAATTCTGATCACCTTTTTTTTGCTTTCCGTCTTTTCATGAAAAAGTGGTTACATTGTCAGAAGCCTCATTTTGCGCCCCCCTCCCGCCCGCGCCTGCCACAACTGCATAATGGTTACAGGTTCTCCACTAAATGCCTATGCTTAAAATTATGTAGAGAAGGCCATTTAAAAGGAGCACCATGCATGAGAGAGCAACAGAAATGGGGCATCTTCAATTCAGATGACATACTCACATAATGATAGTCAATAATAGTAGACATCGTTCTTACATTTTGTTTTTAAAAGAAATTTTTTAAGTGTTCATTTAATTGCTGAACTAATTCTGGTTCCACGCCCCAGAGCGTGTTATGTCAGAATCTGCGTCACAATGGCTTAAATGCCAATGTTCGTCTCTTGTACCCTGATCATCTGCGGTTGGTCTAGTTACAGAAATCAGAGAACGTGTCATATGGATGAATGAAACGCTTAACAAGGGCAATTGTTTCGTTGCCGAAAGTATAGGCCTAAACAATCTGACGAAGTACATAGGGTATCATTGTCTGCAAGTCATCTTCGAACTGTTTCTAAACGACATGTTCTTTCTTACATGCTAGCTTAAATTATGTAAACGTTTACCTGGAACAAAAGTAACCTCATCAATATGCAAACAATGTTTAGGTGATTAGAAAAGTAAACAGTGGCGGGCTATCACAGGCGCGTAGATTTGTATTGATCATTAAATTGTGACAGAAAAATGTCTAAGGTAAGCCTATAGGGATCGGGTAAAGAAGTCATCGTCTGAGTATTACGATTAGGATTTAAGCTATTGGCTAGCAAATTTTTGTGTGTATTCGGAGAATGTTGCGTCTGGTCTCGGGTGATAATTGAGATTTAACTGGGTTCAGATGATTTAATGCACGCCTACATTTGTTACCGCGTGACCACCTCTGTGATTTGGATCAACTATAATAGAGCGAAAGGCAAGGGATTTTCACGTTCTTAGTTCTTACCCGGTATGCCCACAGAATAGGATAGTCTAATTAAGCGTGTGACCGAAAATCTCGACTATGTTCTCCCGATGTCGGACTAATAATTCCTTCGAATTCTGAATAGCTTCACCATCGTGAGAATCATTAAGCTGCCAATAAATTAAAATTTCGTAGAATCGTCTATAGGCTA
The DNA here is from genome assembly GCA_020284085.1 of Aporrectodea caliginosa. Taxonomy (NCBI): domain Eukaryota; kingdom Metazoa; phylum Annelida; class Clitellata; order Crassiclitellata; family Lumbricidae; genus Aporrectodea; species Aporrectodea caliginosa. Next base: position 514,645 of record JACEVL010000548.1, on the reverse strand, counting down.
TCGTGAAGCGCTTATAGGAGTTGTCACTGAAGGTCCTGTTTGCAGTTTCCTAGTATAGGCCTATAGGCCTACGTGGCAGGAACTATTAAAGCAACCTGTTTATTTCGTAAAATATGAGCGTCTGTCTTACATTAACGAAAGTTTAGGCCTACTTACTTATCGTAGCCTTGGAAGAGCGATATGATCCATAACCATAACCATCATTTTATTGTAGCCAAACAGGTATTACACAGATGATATTACATACAAGTATTTCGAGTGGTTACAATAGGGGGACCAGAAGGGACCTTGGTCCCACTAAGTAGGGCCCCCTAATTATCAGTTTCAGTATTGGATGGCGATTAGTTAAACAATAACAGTTGCAGTTTTACAATTTGACATTATGTAAAAATTTACAACATAGGCAGCAGTCTTTGGTAGCCTAACAGACCTCGACCCGTTCATAATTATGCAAACAAACTGGCAATGTAACAGTAATGACCCATTCATAAGTATGCAAACAAACTGGCAATGTAACAGTAATGACACATTTCTAGCAAACCACATGAAATGACAGAGTCAGTAGAATTTGTTCAAAACTTTCCTGAATCCGAACTTTGTCTTCAAAAGTAGCCCACATCTATCCAATATCTCAAACACAGTCTACCAAGACTGACTACGGTAATAGGCCTAGGCCTACTGTGTTTACTGCATTAATGAAATAATGAAATAGTCTGCTGCTGATGCTGAATAGGTAGATTTAAGCTTATGTTAGAAATGCTATTCCCGATTTCACCTATATAACTAGGCCTATGTTGTCTGTAGGCCTACTTCAATTAGTCTACTTCTAATAAAAACTTTGAAATGACAACAGTCTTGTCAGTCTGCTTTTTCATACGTGTCAATATCAATAGAAGCTAATGTAACCAAAGTTTACGATATTAGATTAACTTGTTGAAATTTCACAATTTATGTGACACAATAAAATTATCGTTATTTCATGCAGTGTACTGATAGACCTAGCGGTGAGTTCATCTGTATTGCTGCCAATAAACGAATATAATAATAATAAATTTCAATGTCATTAATTATTATGATATAGTTGCAAATTGGCCTGACTACATACAGAACAGACTAAACTGCACATGCTAGTGCAAACATTTAAAGCTGATGATAGTCATAAAGTTTAACTGCAGCATGGGGTCTTCACATCAAGTCAGGAGCTTCAAACCGTCGGATACTCTGAACATTGTAAATTAGCCTGTGACAAGTTCCGTTATTGGGCATCTAACTTTAATTATATAGCATTTAGTCCCAACTTGCTTCAATTTAGTTTAGGGGATATGTTCTGGACGGTCGTTTCAGAGGTCAGGGTTCATTGTACACGGCACAACAGAGGATTTTTAAATTCCTGTTTTACCTGCGCCCCATAAAAATCGGCAATAGTGTATTGCCTATAATAGGCCTATAGCCAAGCGGATCGACGGTGTTGAATTTGTAGACGTCAGCTGGTGTTGTCATTTAAACTGCTTGTAGAAAACTAATGAAGCCGCTGATCAACTTGGTGCACTAACAAAGGAACAGAATTGAGCAACGAATTTCAAAGCTTTGGACCAGCTACCGAAGAGGTCTGAGAGCCCAGCGACTTCAAACGACTTGATAACAGGATCTCAGTGGATCAAGTGTTACATGTTCAAGCACGAAGAGTAAGCATTGCACAGAGATAGCTCGGGAGCTTTAAGTTTAGCAGAATAATATTAGAATTGAGTTGCAATGGCCAAATCGGCTGAAAAACAGAGCATCAATCAGTTAAACTAATACAGCATGTGAGATCTGATTCTACGAATAGGCCTATCTCTTCCGGTTTAGATGTTTACTTGAAAAATAGCTCCGCGTGTGAAATGGCTCTGCGTGTAAAATTTTCTCTGATTGCGGCATACATGTAAGGGTTAAACATTCAACAGCTGCCTATCATCTGCTAGTAAACATGCAGTCATTTAAACTCTGACATCCTGTAGTTGAGTCGCATTCAATCATTGTAGTTGGATGATCGCTTTACTTCAAGCATTTACTACCCGTCAAGTGACAAAACTCGACTTATAGAGACAGCGTCTGAAGACACGTTTGAGTAAGACTTGCGTGAATCAGAAGGAACGGGTGAAGGTTGCTCTATCAGGAGACTCGGATTGATCGTTGGTTTGCAGAATGGAGAAGAGGAGACTCTCTCTGCCATTGTGCTTCCTGGTCTTTATTTTAATATCCTTTCACCAGACTGGACCACTTCTTGCCAACGCCGATTCATTCGCATACAACAATTCCAAAGGTAAGAAGCATCTACAATCAAAATGCAAATGTTTAGACAATATCTTCATTCTTCTGGTAAGAACGCTAATAATCGTAAATTATCTGACAATTTTAACAACATTTATGTATGCTGTAAAGAGCAAAGTCATATATTAAAATAAAACCCAGAAATATTGAAAATGACACTTCCACACGAAAATCACACGAATTGGTAGTATACCTAGGTTTGAACATTTAAATCCATCGTCATAGTTGCATTGTTTACTTATGGAAACATACATAAATAATCGGTTTGAGTTCAAGATCTTATTGCTCATGCGTAATTGTTTTGCAGCCTGCACATGTGATCCATCTTACCCTAGGGAGCTATGTATACGTCTCTAGGTCTCATCTATGCCTAAAACCGTAGATCTCTGCTCTGCTCTACAAGGAGCTGTCCAGACTTCTGTATAGTCAATAAAATTCATAGAAGGTTTACTATGGTGGCGCCGTTATGGTTTTTGAATAAGTTGTCTAGTGACATATGATATGAACTCCTGGTTCTTTCTCTGTCTCTTTTCCATAATGACTTCTAAACCATTCGGTTTTATCGTGACTTTGTATTGTCAGGTCGGGAGCGCCTCCGAGGAATTTCTTTTGAAAAGGCGCTATAAAAATTCGTGTTTAAAATTACAGGTTGAGTCGCTCCTCTTAAGAAATTAAAAAATGAATAGAATCCCATTCGCCAGTCAGTCAATCAGCCAGAAAGCCAGCCAGTCAGTCAGTCAGCTAAGCTACTGCGATATTAATCCCGACCGCCTACTGTTTCAATAGTACCATCCATTATGGGCATCCCTCTGGAGCGCATTTGGCTTGAACGTGGACTGCGTGCAGCTGCTAGATTTATTACTAGCATTTAAATTTGTTTATCTTATCTTGTATTTTTATTTGGCTTTGACTCATCGCCAAGCCCATATAGAAATGCGGTTTCTAATGGGGAATGCTCATTTGTATTTACTCGAAATCTACTTCCCCATTTAAGGTTTTGTCCGGCCGGAGTAATCCTCGTTCCTCTATTCGGGTGTACCGTCTATTCCCTATGCTTGAACGTCGCAATGCATGGCACCGCTTTTTCTGAGGTTGGCTCATCTACCTGAAACAGACTCCAAGGAATGTTCTCAATGAATGAATGAATGAATGAATGAATGAATGAATGAATGAATGAATGAATGAATGAATGAATGAATGAATGAATGAATGAATGAATGAATGAATGAATGAATGAATGAATGAATGAATGAATGAATGAATGAATGAACGAATGAACGAATGAACGAATGAATGAATGAATGAATGAATAATCTATATTCTCACATGTCTATTTAGCGAGTTAATCTTTGCTAAAGCAGTATTGTCACATGTGTTGACGAGCGGCAAAGACCTCACACTATCAGGATTCATCCTATCGGTCTCTAATTGGCTTGCAGGATTTATTAGGCCTACTAACAAAGGCAGTAAAATCCGGCAATAAGTGTGCAGTAAATGTGCAACTGTTCGACCGGTTGTACCCACTGTGCTTTAGCAGTGTTTTTAATACTTATAGTAGGCCTACTGAATGCTCACAGTTCAGTCATATATTGCGCAACCTCGCACATTTACAACTTACACTTTGCAGTGCGGAAGCTTTACTGTGGTTGGCGCTTGACTCACGAACATTTTGGTTTCCCAAAAAACATCTGACACATATTTTCCAGCCATGCCGAACTTATTCCGATTCTGATCAGACAGATAAAAGGCTGAAGTGACATCGTTCTTCTTTGTTGATCCAAGCAGTCTTCCGTTTCATATTCTAACTAAACCGCCAGAAATTTATCAAGTAGCATTTTCATATTTCACTGGTAAACATGTGTCTAAATTTATCGGTGATGAAATTAGTCAATGTTGACCATTGCTATTCTGCTGAATCAGTAAGAACTGATTTCTAGTTCTAGTCTATATGATACAGTGAGTTTCACTTAATGAAGAGATTTTTATAACTTGGGTATATTTTTGTATGAGGTGCAGTTCTGTGACAGCCCTGCAAATATTTTCTTCTGTGTCATCATGTTTAGTTAATGTCTTCCTGTTATGACTCACCAAAACAACGCAAGGCATTTTTACTGGGAAACGCAGATACGTGAAATTCTGAAAGATGGACATTTTGAATAGATCTTTCATGATCATGAGAAAACAGCTACAACCTGTTACCCTTGGGATTTGCTCATTACTTCAATGTTGGCACTCATTTTCATTCATATAGTACCAGAGTAGCCTCATCCTATTGTTCCATCCTTGCCAAATCTAATACTCGTCGCTTTTCAATTAGGTTCAATGGTCCACGGGTTTGGAGTCGCATTCCTCCAACAACTGAACAAACCCCGAATCTTTATCTCTTCAAAAAATCATTGCGTTCTGATTGATGAAAACTAAATTAGTTTTCTCTAGGTCATCAGTCTGAATTAACATTTATAACCCGTTAATATAATTATGCTATCCTTGTACTTTAAAGTCCTAGTTGGATAACTCTGCTAAACTAGTCTGCAACACTACAACTTCTTCTTGGCTTCTCTACAGTTTCCTTGTCAACCCTCTTAATTAACTAATTAAGCATATACTTAAGAATATACCGAACCTGTTTATGAAATTAGATAAAATTGGTGTCCCTATAGCGGGATTTCATCCCTTTTGGGCCTCCCATTTGTCTACGACTAATTATTATGTTCTTCATGTATTTGTCATATGTGCTTCACGACAATAAACAAACTGATTGATTGATTGATTGAGGTAGGCTACTCATTAAAACTTGAGAACTTTTGGGAAACAAAAGAGCAGATAACTATCAAGATAAAGAACTTGGGAGTAAACTTCTCTTTGACTCCCAGAATTAGGATGCACTGACATTGACGATCCACTTTTTGACATTCTCATTTGGACGTTTCTCTTATAACCTTGGTGCAGTAAGCGATGAACATGGTGAACATTTCCACCAGGACATGTCGGCGGTGGAAAGCAGGAATCAAGGAAATGAAGTTCTGCTATGCTAGCGGACTTCTCTTGGACTGCGGTGAGAGATGCCAAGGTGTAGGTATAGGCCTATAAGCGCCAGGCAAAGAAAAGCATACTGTCCAGTGTAATATGTAAAGGTATTGTTCAGCCAAATAATTATGCCATTATGTCATTATTTCAAAATATTATACAAATACTCAGCACTCTTATTTCTTTTTCTAAATTAAAGTATTTTGAATAATTTTGCCTTGTTTGTTTATCGGACATTCCATCCATTCATCCTAACTTCCACAGCCTTTTCCAAATATTGGCGGTCCCAAGGCGAAGTTGGCATTGTTTCTCAGTTCCCTCTTAGGCCTGTGCAGATCGTGATGTTCCGGTAAAAAAACCTTTCACGACCAGTAGTGTAGTTTTCCTACAATTCTTTGCTTTAATCTGTTCCCTTTTACCGCGTTCGTAGGCAAGTGAATCTTTTTTGAAAATACGATTCTCCGTACTCTTTTGAATTATTTACAAGTAGAAACTCCGACGCTTAGTTAGTTAAGCATTTAATAAAGCTAAGCCTACCTCACAAAATTGCTGCCTACGTTAGAACTGCCTACACGCTTCGTTGCACTGAAGCTAAAGCGACTAAGCTCTAAAGAGAAGTGGGTTGGTTATATTCTAATTAACGTGTTCGAAAACTCTAAATTTATTCTACCTCCGGAATACTAGGCCTACATGGAAAGTTCCAATTTATAAATATTTGATAAGAAGAGGATTTTTACGTTCCACTATGAGGTATCCAACACAGCCAACTATCTCGAAAGGTATTTTGCGAGTCACGAGACGCCAAGAGTCGTCATGACCGTTACGAGATTAAGTTACACAAGTGATGCAATCTCTTGTCCTTTCTATTTCTGTCTTCTTTTTCTTCTTATTTCTTTTCATGTTTCATTTTCTATTTCTCTGCTCTGCTCTCCCCTCATAACTTTCAGCTGGTTTGAGTGAATGTTCAAATCACCCGCAATTAAATATTAAGTGTGATGATTTTGAAAAGGTCTATAATTGAAATCTCTTTCTATATCGGTCGCCGCCAATACAAATTGGTCTTCATAATAGAATAATCACCTGGGGCTGTCCTTTGTTGTTTTAATTGTAATTGTAATAACGACATTTCATGTATCTGCGTAATAATTAGCAAGCTATGTTTAATGTGCTTTGCAATGTCAATAAGCAGTACAAGTGCTATGAGTTAAATATCATGTAGAGTTCAACTTGATTTTATTACAAACTAATGGCGCAACCGATAAGACCGAACACGTCTCCTTAATGGATTCCGGAATACGGTTCAAAGCAGGTGGACAAGTGGCCTGAAAGACCCAGTCTGTATCGGATAAACATCGAAAGACCTTGTTGATCTCACTTAGTTCAATTGCTATAATTCACATCACCGTGTACCGTATTTTCAGTTCACTAGTCAATCAATTCTACTTCAAGGTTTGTCAGACGGGTATACTTGCTGACTTTAACTCTAAGACCGTGCCATATCAATTATTCACAGGAGTCGGGCCTTCCGAAAGTCGTTTGTGAGGCCAGTGTAGGTTCGTGATGTGGCTCGTCATAATGATTCACGGATTATAGTACCGCGTGATGACAATGTAGCGCAGCCTCTGCAGTCTGCATCCTTGCAAAGATGGCTGTATCGATATTCCGCCTACGCCTACTTACTCACATCGTGCACCCGTACTCCTCAGTACGTTGGCCAACAGGCGTACACTTCGACTGACTGTTAAATTACATAAGCGGCTTCGGCGCACAGCCATACAGGACCTAATTACATTTGAGTAATTAGGTAGGCATATATAATTAAAGTTTTGTACGCATGTGTATGTGGGCAAATAAATGGTTTAAAAATACATGTAAGGACGAAGTGAAGGTCACACTGTATGCATGTACATTGTAGGTGAAAGCGTTTAAGAACATAGGCTATCAAAGGAACATGTTTTGGTTAAGTTTCATTCGCCAATTCTGTTGGTTTGCAGCAAAGAATCAGTTTCAGACTCAAAGTCCACACATATTTTAGAGCCAAGATATGTTAGCCAACTAAGCCAAAGCACCCAAGTTGAAATTATTTCTTGTTGGCACGGTGATTATACCTTACACGCAAATTTGAAAAAAGGTTTTAGGAGTGTTTTGTTAAATGCTCAGTTACCATTCTACTTTATCTAAGTTATAAAATGTATTGATGTTGTCAAATGCAAAACGTTTGCACATCCGAAAAGAGTTGTAGCCCGTAATGGTCTTGTGTTGTTTAAAGGAATAATTAAGTCGCTCCAGCTATAAAAAAAATCACGATTGGCCGCGGGATAGATAATATGTGGGACAATGAAAACGATTAAGGGCCAAAGATAGAAGAAGAATAGCTTGGAAATATATATATATATATATATATATATATATATATATATATATAAACTCGATAGGGTGCATGGAAGAGAGACAGACAGAACAGTCGATAAACAGATTAGATAAATAATTATATATATATATATTATAATTATGTGTATATACATAGTGTATATACACTGTGTCCTGAAAAAAGGGACCCCTTTTGGTAATATGAAAATAAACTAGTAAATGTTCATCGATTTTTAAAATTCCAAGACCATTTTAATCCTGACATAATTTGCTAAATACTGGTTAAAGTATAAAAGTTTTTGTTATTTAATAATGACGTCATAATGACGTCATTTTCATCAAAATTCAAGTGTCGACATTTAGTCAGTCATGGTTTCGGTTGGTGTATCGGCTCTTGGTAGAACGGAAATCCATTTCATAGAACCAGAGGTGAAAATAAATGGAGCTTATTACCGGGATTGTTTGCTGTTGGAAATGTTGTTGCCTGATATCCGCGAATATTCGGATTATTACTCATTTCAACAAGATGGCGCTCCAGCTCACCGAGCTCGTGAAACTGTTGAACTGCTGACAAAGGAAACTCCGGATTTCATACCTCCTAATCTTTGACCGCCAAACAGCCCGGACTTAAATCCCGTTGATTACAAGATTTGGGGACTAATGCAAGAGAAGGTTTACAGGACAAAGATCAGAGACATTGAAGAACTCCATGCGCGTATTGTTAATGCCTGGGATGAATTTGATCAGCTGGTTATCGATGCTGCTATTGGCCAATGGCGCGCTCGTCTTGAAGCTTGTGTTGAGGGCTTGAGGCCGAAGGCGGACACTTTGAGCACGCCTTGTAGTCTAATATTATTCAAATATAAAATTAAACTAAACTAAAATTTATTATTGATAAATGACAGTTCAAAATAATATTGAAAATTTTAGATGATTTTTTGTGCCGTCCTTGACACTTGAATTTTTATGAAAATGACGTCATTATGACGTCATTATTAAATAACAAAAACTTTTATACTTTAACCAGTATTTAGCAAATTATGTCAGGATTAAAATGGTCTTGGAATTTTAAAATCGATGAACATTTACTAGTTTATTTTCATATTACCAAAAGGGGTCCCTTTTTTTCAGGACACAGTGTATATATACATATATATACCGGGTGGCGCATTAAAAACGTTCCCAAACTTTGTTAACCTGGCAATTAAACAATTTTAAAGTAAATTGAATCATAGTACATCAAACTAATCATAATTCATATTTGTACAACACAGCCAAAATTTAGCGCAAAATACTCAACAGTTTGAGAGAAATTGTTGTTAGAACTGTATGACCCATGGTCAAAATTTTGCACAGTTGTTTTATGATGACGCTTTACGCGAACACATGTTTAATTGATCGTCCGCCTTCTCTTGTAACGACCCTTAAACGCTGTTTCCACTGTCCTATTGACTTCTGTATTTGTGTGTCGTCTAAAAGAGACCATTTTGCTTCAATGACCTGCTTAAGTTCGTCAGTATTTAGAAACGGTTTTCTGCGACCAGCATACACCAGCTCCTTTAGGGCGTTCCATACATAGTAGTCCAGAGGATTTAGATCGTGAGAGTTTGGTGGCCAGGCATCACTGTGGTTAAAATCAGGGGTGTTTGCTTGAAGAAATTGCTGAGCCAATCTGCAACGCTGTGAAGGAGCACTGTCTTGTTGAAAGATGTAATTGTCGTCAGTATAGAGTCTACAACATTGGAGAATGAGCTTATCGCGTAACAAGCCGACGTAATGCTCTCCATTGACTTTGGTTTTCTGAGGATCAATGAAGATGATGTCTGTTTTACCGTGCATCGAAACTCCAGCAGATACCATTAATTTTTTAGAGAAACGACTAGTCTCATGATAAAGTCTTTCTGGCGCAATTGAAGACTTTCGTTCATTGCTAGAGCCGTAAACGCGGCTATATTCTGACTCGGTTTATGCTTTGTTTTGACCAGTTTTTACGCGGATTTTCCTGAACGATTCGCTTGTCTCGCCAACCCTTCTCCTCAAATGATATCTTAATAACAGCGAGATCATCATTTGAAAACACCACGTTTTAATGTTTACTACTTCGAGGACTAGTTTAATCAAGATACTCTCGTTACTTCGCGGCGAAATAAATGACGTAGTTTTGTGCAAAATTTGTAAACAGGTATGACGTCATAACCTTGCCGCAGGGTGTGACTTAATAAACATACTCTCTTGAAATTTGACATTTTGTGCACAGAAATAATTGCTTAACATTTTGGTATAAATTAAAATTTGATATCTCTGAAATTAGATCTTTGCCAGGTTAGCAAAGTTTGGGAACGTTTTTAATGCGCTACGGCTCTAACATCTTTGGCTGAACTACGAAAGTATAAAAAGAGCAGAAGGAAGTATGCAACAGAAAGTAGAATAGTAGGGCATATATTATGATAGTTGATGACGCACATAATACATCGGTTTTGATTTTATCATACACGATATTATTATATATGACCTACTATTCTACTTTCTCTTGCATATTTTCTTGTTGAATAGCTTATTCAACATTTTTTGATAAATACAAGCTACTATAATATAGTAAAGGATTGTTCATATTATGAACAATCCTTTCCAGAAAAATTCTATGTGCGAAATAAAAGGGACACGATTAAGCAGCCCTGCCCTGGATGACCACGGCCTTATTGAAATCCTGTAAAAAGAAATCTCGCCTATACAAAAAGTATATAAAATCCCCCTCGGAGGAAAATAGAACAAAATTCGTAACTTATAGAAGCACATTTAAAAGGATAAGAAGAGAAGCAGAAAGACAATATTACTCGATGAAAATTTTGGAATGTGAGGATAATTTGCATAAAACATGGCGCATAATTAAAACACTCCTACATGGGGACGGTTTCAACGCCTTGCCCGATGGCTTCTATATCAATGAAAGTGAAAGTAAAGATAAGAGCCTTATAGCTAATAGATTCAATGAATTTTTTACAGAAATTGGATCTAAATTAGCCGCCAACATAATCCCAACGGACGCATCATTCACGGACTACTTGAAAAACCCCATGCTCTCATCTATAGGTATTGAGCTAACTTCACCATCTGAACTAATTTCGATAGCTAATGGGCTTCGTACAACGCACAGCGAGGGACTTGATAGAATTGACCCCAAAATTGCCAGATTCTCGATTGAAGCCATTTTGTCTCCTCTAGCGGCGGTAATAAACTGCTCCCTCATCTCAGGAACAATCCCGGACAGCCTAAAAATTGCCAAGATCATCCCAATATTTAAAGCGGGAGACAAGAAACAAATTGACAATTATAGACCAATATCGATCTTACCATATTTTTCTAAATTCTTTTGAAAAAGTAATGCATGGGCGAATTATGTCATTTGTTAACACGAAGAATATTTTATTCAATGGACAATTTGGTTTCCGTAGAGGTCTCTCCACATATATGGCTGTACTGGAAATGTATGACAAGATCTCTGAGGCTAGGGACAGTAATCAGTTTTCCATTGGGGTCTTCTTTGATCTATCTAAGGCCTTCGATACGGTGAATCACAAAATCCTACTAAAAAAGCTGGACCACTATGGGATAAGGGGTATGTTTCTGACCTGGCTGATTACTTAACGGGCAGAAAGCAATACGTTATAATGGTACTCAGAGCCGGATTAACCTATAAGTGAAATAAGCCATAGGGCCCCACAACGTTTTGAACGTCAGGTTCAGGGCCCAACTGTCAGGAAATATAAAAATCAGATGGTACAAAGGTCCTTTTGACTATTCTGAAAAAAGACGGAAAAGCAAAAAAAATAAAATAAAATTTAAAAAAATGGAAAAAGGAAGGTTTTTCTCTTAATCTGGCATACTGCTTCATGCATGGTACTGCTGATGTAAACTGTGGGGTTCCCCAAGGCTCCATTTTGGGCCCACTGTTATTTCTAATATATGTTAATGATATTTATCTCGCCTCGTCAGTGTTACAATTTATTATGTTCGCTGATGATACTAATGTGTTTATGTCTAATAATTCCCTCATCGAATTAGTTAGTAAACTGAATGTGGAACTTGTGAAGGTCGATCGATGGTTCAAAGCGAACAAACTATCCTTGAACTTAAAAAAAACTAACTATATTCTATTTAGCTCCAAAAGGAAGATGGCTTGCAATCAAGGCTATCCGATCATTATCAATATTGATAATCAGAGCATAAATAGAGTGGCCTCTACTAAATTCCTGGGTGTCCACTTAGATGAGCAATTATCCTGGAAACAGCATATAACTTATATATCTCAAAAGTTGGCAAAAAATATAGGCATAATTTCCCGTATTCGGCACCTCCTACCGAAAAAAACACTTTTAAATCTATATTATTCGTTAATACATCCCTATCTCACCTACTGTAATCTCATTTGGGCAACAACCTATCGTACTAGATTGGTTTCTCTGATAACTCTTCAGAAACGTACTATTCGAGTAATATGCAATGTACCCTTTAGAGTTCATACAAAGCAGTTATTCACAAATCTGGGAATTTTGCCATTTGAAAGCAACAATAAGCTCGGGATTTTTATGTATAGGTTCCACATGCACTCATTACCTACAAGCTTCACTCGTTGGTTTAGCAAAAATCAAGAAGTCCACGGCCATCAAACGCGGTCTGCTAATAAGTACCACCAATACAGTATAAATACCACTATTCGCCAACATAGTATTAGAACGTATGGACCGATATATTGGAATACTCTACCGACAGAGCTAACATGTCTTCCATCATTGTGCCAGTTTAAAAGCAAACTAAAGTCTTACCTATTGAATGCTGTATGTCTGTAAAGTTCAATTGATTTGCTACTTGTTATGTACTTCTAGATAAAATGTTAAGGGCTGGTTGTATGCGATGTGTTCACGTTTACCTAGCTGCTAATGTTTGATGTCATGCATAACATGCTGGGAAATTCAATGTTGATATTGTAATTACTCACGGATATGCTATTTAGGAACCAAACCATTGGTTGAAATGATTGACTGTAATCGGGCGACCTCTGTCAGCGGAACGGTTCGTTCCTTTGGGGTTTCCCATTGACACTGTATGTATAACTAAACTAACTGTTTCCGTGTTTATATGTTTTCGGTGATCAATAAAGCATTGATTGATTGATTGATTGATTGATTGATTGTGCGTCATCAGTCGCTCCAAACAACTACACATCTATTATAGATATATTGTGTGTGTGTGTGTGTGTGTGTGTGCGCATTTTATATAAATATATATATATATATATATATATATATATATATATATAACACATGAAGGTCTGACGGTCAATGGACCCAATGTGACGAAGAATTAAAATATGTAGTAGGACGAGGAAAAGGCTTAATTTCAGGATCAACTATTATTAGATAGTGAATAATATTAGTGATCTGTTATGTCAAAACAGGGTATGACAAATTTGGAGATAATAGAAAAGTTCAGGAAGTGATAATGATTGTATTGTATTGTATCTAAACATTTATAAAGATCGAGATTGAGCCATAGCAGTTCTGGAGCCGGGAACCAGATGGTCAAGTCTATTAGAAGAACGAAGTGGACGGTGAGAGGAAGCTGAATGAGGCCGAAGAACTAGGTCCATTAAGTATTTCGCGGCAAGACCGCGCTGGGCCTTGAAGATCAGAATATGATGTCAATGCTGTGGTTCTTGATTTGAGTCGGAAAGTTGATGTGTATACTATGAGTTTGACTGAGACGTTGAGATTCAGTAACTCAGATGCAAGGCGATCAGATGAGTTGTCGACAAAGATGCCCGTTGAGTAGGAACTCGCTAAAAGCAGAGGCAGCAAGTAAATTCGTCCAAAAGAGAGAGGGTTTAGAGGAATAAGAGGATGAGGTATGAGGACATAATATTCCACGTTGAAGACAGTTAATAGGTAAGAGGCTAGTGGGAGTGCGATAGATGCGCATTCGAAGGATTGAAAGTTATTGCGGAAGAAGTCGTGGACGACGACCGGTTCACCTTCCATGAATGCGATACTACCGCCAAGTGCTCTTGATGAGTTAGATGAGGACGAACTACAGTATCGTGTTGGCTTTCTGTTAGAGTGTGCAATGCATACGTGATATAATTATTATATGCCCGCCTTATTTGTGGTCTCCCGAATTATGCTCACATATCTTCCTTCATTCGGGAACTCTCCACTGGCTTCCTGTGTCCCAGTTCATTCAGATCAAAATTCTCACACTTATGTGCAACTGTCTTTTCGGGTAGCTCCTTCATACCTTCAGGCCGTATGTACATCGATCTGTACACTCCTGGTCGCTCTGCTCTCCGCTCGGCCGACAGAGACCTTCTAGCTGTCTCTCGCATGCTTGGTGCAACTGATCAATCCAGAAGCTTTGCTTATGTCGGCCCCTCCAGTTGGAACCATCTTCCGCATGAATTGCGTCTTGAGCTCCTCAACCTTTCTCTTCCTCTGTTTCGGAAACGCCTAAAGACTATCTTATTTGTTAGAGACAGCACTGATCTGGATCGGGAGCGCCTCTGAGTCTCCGAGTGACGCTATACAATTTATAATTACAATATGCACCACAATGAAAATGTCTGCCGGTAAAATCGTCCGGCAAACATACAAAAATAATGTATATCTGCAAAAATACATACATACATACATTACATACATAATAAAAATGTGCGTGGGATAGACTTGAAGTGAACGCAGTGTAGCAACAACAGCTTACTAGTTAAAACTGTAAACTACAGTCGCGATGATCAAGTAACCCTGCACCGTGCTAATCGCAGTCCTTTGAAGTAGACCTACACTAAATAATTGGACTGCTCCACGGACCTCTAGCCCTAGGTTTATGACTGGGCCATGACATTACCACCCGCCTTTGCCAAGAGCGTTTTGTTTTTAATCATTATTCCGTGATTTCTGTTGCTTCCCTTTGCTTCCAGGGTTGTTTCTTAAGTATCCTATCCATTATATGCGTTATGGCGTTTTGATATTACGACACATCGTCAAAGTGGCTCGTCCGCCATTTTGTGTCTGACCGAACTGTAACAGGTTGACTGATTTCGTTTGTACAGTGATAAACTAACCCATCCTTTGTTGTTCGCTAAATGAGTCCTAATGCTAATTACAAAGTTACAAATATGTTGTACTTTTGATTGCGATGTCTGTTTTATTATATCAATAATTAACCAAAGTTAACTAAAGCAAAGTGTAGGCCTACTAAACTTTTCTGTACTATACAATGCTATGCTTTGCTGTGCAACGATATGTCTTGCTATAAAATACTGCACTCTACTGTACTGTAGTGTACTGCAGTGCACTGTAGTGCACTGTACTATTCTATAAGTATTAAGTTCTATGCTATACTACTCGATACTGCGCTATGCTATACTACATTCCACTATACTATACTATTTTGGTCAATCAGTCTGAAATCGTGTTTCTTATTTTTAAGTGTGCCTGGGATCGAACAGTGGATTGAGTCACACGCATTCAGGCGAGCCATGGAATCGATACCTTTCCTACGTTAACATGTACGCCAGCTGCACCACTTTACTGGAGAACCTCGAAATCGTATTTCTCGATGGTAACTACAGCTACGATATGTCCTTCTTGGAAAGCATCCGAGAGGTCAGTGGGTACGTCTTGATTGTCGGAAACTACTTCGACCTTCTTCCACTGAAGAACCTCCGACTGATTCGAGGTCGGACCCTCTACAAACCACAGGGATCGACAGTCAGCTACAGTCTCTACATTTCGATGAACCGAAAAACAAATTCAACGTCCGTTGGTCTCAAGGAATTACACCTCACGTCCCTACACGGTACGAAGGCTACTACTCGGACTTCTTCCCATGGCACTCAACTGTGTTTCAAGCATTTGTTGTACAATTGTATCAAAATACTTTAGCTCAGGCCAAATTTTAATTTATTTAAATGCATATATATATATATATATATATATATATATATATAACCAGCTTATTTTGAATCAATGGCATTGCTAAAGAACGATTTAGCACCAACTGAATTGCATCGTTTAGACAAGATGCAGTTTGATTGATTATTGTAATCCAGATTGCATTTGACGACGCCTTTTTGACTTGAAACCCAAAAAAATCAAAATAGCTAATGATCTTTTACTATCCGTCGTATTATGCCATCGTGTATTTTACTCTTGACAATAATATTGAAACGAATAAGAAATTTTGACTTCTGTTTGACGTAGAGCAATTTCCGTGAGTTACATTTACATCAAAATAACCTTTCACTGCTCGGGTCAATGCAGGTCTAAGCCCTCATCGTAGTTTTTACAATCATGCCTTATAAGTTTCCGTTAAAAAGAAAGGAGCAGGCCATCTAATAATTCCCAATGAAGCCAGTATTGAGTCGACGAAGTCTATCTATGGGATCATGCAAATATATCGAACAGTATCAGACGCTAGTTACTAAGTTTCTGAGTACCGGTATACAATCATGCCTGTAGTAAATGAACGCGTAGAATTTAACACGAGTATCACTTCTACCAAGAGTGTGAATGATCACGAATTAACAAAACGGCGTGATTACTACGTGTTTATGTTATTGCTACAGAGATACTCGATGGAAACGTGTTGATTGAAAATAACAATCTACTCTGCCATGAACTGACAATTGACTGGACGGACATACGTAAAGACGCGTCAAAAGTTCAACTCAAACCTCCGCCACAAGAACAGTATCGTCGACCTTGTATGCAACACCTTATCAACTGCTTTTATTTAACACCAATGAATTGAGTATTATGGGTACCTTGCTACAAATGAGCAAAATGACGAGGGCCTTTGCAAGTTCGTTCTAAAGACTTTGAGTAAGACAGGTTTGGGACTGGTTGCAAAATTTGAGAAAGTGCCTGGAAGTGAATAGCTGATGAATATTGCTCACTCGCCGTAGACTGACTTCCGATAACCTATTAGATTTCAATTCGACCTATTCGACCCATTAGATTTCAATTCGATTCAATTAAACTTCATCTTTTGATTGGGCATAGTGTTTTTACTTCGACGCTACCGCTGACTGATGTTTTCCATATTGTAATTATGCACTTTCATATGATTGGATTAGCTTAGCATTAGATTAGATTACATTGCTTGCATCTAATGAGATCAGATTTGGCTGGGTTAGATTTGATCGGATTCTATATTATAATAGAAGAGATTGTAATGTAAAACGGCTTAAAGTATAAAGAGCCTTGTAAGAGATAACGATATCATGGAAATTAGGCAAAGAAGAGCTTAGTTACAGAACTGGCATTATGTGATACAGAATTATGTTAATATTTAACTCTCCAGTTTTATTCTAAATTTTTGATTCTTTACAATTTCACTGCCTTTGTTTTAGGTGAGGAATGTCATCCCAGCTGCACTTTTGCCCACTGCTGGGGGCCAGGACCAGACAAATGCCAGAAGAGTAAGCATGATCCATATGAATCAGTAGATATTCAGGAAACGCACTCTTAATGCATTTATGCACCGTGAATGTATCTAGTGGTCTATTTTTTAGTTAAGAGTTTTGCTTATTCCGCAGTTCCTTGCTTAGGCCTACGCTATGCGCTCATTGAACAACTACAAACAGCGCGTCGCAAGTTTGTTATGGGAGGTCTGCAGATCGTTTCCCAGGGCGACAATAATACTGACGTAGGCATAGAGCGCACCACATTTCTTAACAAATAATAAACATATGGTTGAGCCAGTTGGCGTGTCTAAACCAAGCATGGCTATCATTTTGGTGCTTTTAGAAACTCCTGAATCAATCAGTAGCACTTCGAGCAATATTAAGCTGATGATTTTTTGCTGATTCTGTCTGATTGTCTGAAAGTTTATCAGTAGCCTAAAATGATTATTTAGAATTGCTTTTGTCGGACGCTGAACCTTGAACTTAAACCTACGATCAGAGGTTGTAGGTTCAAGTCTCCTTTGGTATGATGCGCTTACAGATTTCTTTAATTGCAGAATTAACTGCTAAAGGTATTCGTTCAATTAGCTGAACAGAGGGTGTATGCTGTCCAATTTTTTCAGTAACGAGTGGCGCATGCAATAGCAACTGTGAGTGGGGATGTTTTGGACGGGGTCCAAACCAGTGCTGCGATCAGCAATGCGCAGGAGGATGTGGTCACAATAAGTCAGACTGCTGGGTAAGTCGCACTGCCACCAAGTCTTTAACATCTTCAATATGGACTGTGACAGTTTGTCACAGTCATGAGAAATTTTTCATTATGCCTCATAGGACATGATGTAACAGAATCAGACTTGACCTAAAGATTGCAGCCCTCTCCTGTCTTGGTTACATCATCGCATACATAATTATCTGACCTGAATTTTTGTAAGTCTAATCTCAAAGTTATGTAGCGCCACTTGAACCGATGCTCATCGGAATGATAGATAAATTCGATAAACAGATCTTCATTAATATAGAAACTTAAAAGCGACGAACCACTTTATTTACATTCACCCGTAGACTACATATCTCTCCAGGGCCGGATTAAGACTTCCGGGGGCCCTAAGCCAAGACCCGGTTGAAAACATCCGGGTGCCCCCAACCCCAAACATGGGCGTCCGGAGGGGGAAGGGAGCATTTGCGCCCTCCCGGATTTTGCAAATACTTAAAAATTACTTATTATCTTGGCTTTTGACAATGAATGGCTATTATTCTTTCAAAAGTTTTATTTTTTATCCAAACTAGTCAAGATAACCTGAAAAATGTAAACTATATAAAAAATTGAACTTTTAACAGTTTTGTGCTTGAAATAAACATTCAGAAATAGCTGAAAACTGATCCTAGAACGCTAACAACAGGCTCCATATCACGTCAAATGCTTCCAAAAGCATTGGCGGCAATTGGGATCCGGGCCAGACCCCTAACTGCGGAAGCGAGTACTGACGGTGATGTGATAGGTTGCTTTCGGCACCCTGTTTAGTCCCTTTCCCAACGATTCAAAACTTTGACCCCTAAAAATTATTCTTTGTCCCCCCCAAAAAAATTCCCGTGGACGCCCATGATTTTTTTCCGTTATACTAAATTTAGGCAATTTCAGAATTTTCACTCGCTTGCGGCCGGTAACCGTGTCAACAATGTGACAATATAGTCGACTCAGAGTGGGAAATATTAGAGTTTCGCTTTGAGCCTTTGACGTCTGCCGTCGGTCGCTAGGGGCCCCTGTATAGACTCACGAGAGTGTGAATCTGCAACTAGGGTCAGTATTCAGTAAGTGGTAACAAAAACTTACTAGCGCTAAATAATTTAAAATTAATTTATACAAAATTAGGAATTTGCTACAACAATTTGATATAATTTCTCCAGATTTGGGGGGCCCAAAACCTTGCGGGGCCCTAAGCCATGGCTTATCTGGCTTATAGGTTAATCCGGCACTGTATCTCTCGCATGTTAAGCTTACGCATATGGACAGCGACAGACTTGCAGTGAAATAAAAATAGATTTAAATGGAGAAATTTCGAAGCTGCTATTGTTTTGATTGTAGGCGTGTCGTCATTTTGTTAACTACGGAGTCTGCATGGACAAATGTCCTGGTGAAATGATTTACAACATGAAGACGTATAAGTATGAAGAAAATCCCGACGTCCGATACACCTATGGAGCCAACTGTCTCAAGGAATGTCCAGGTTGCTATCATTACATACCTTCCGCCCGTTTATCCTTAATCCTCGTAACACAATTTGAATCACGACTGCTACACAATGACATTGTACTACCTATTAGGCCTATGTAGTATGATAGCAATCGGTGGTTTGCATCTTGTTTCATTGTTTCGATCATTGTAAATGCCGACTTGCCGAGTTTACTGCCATAATTCGTATAATGGATATCACATTCTGTTGAAATTATATAGAGGTGTCCCTACTTAGCGGGATCTTTGATCCTTCAGGGCCTTCCCTTGTGGCATTCAACAATCCATACTTAAAAGTGCAATCTGATTTGTAATATTATTGTTTATTGTTGTTTGGCTACAAATAAACGATTGATTGATTGATTGATTGATTGATTGATTGATTGATTGAATGTATGTCGACATCTTTCTTCTCTGTAGATCATATGCTAATAGAAAAGGACGCCTGTGTTGCCAGATGTTCACAGGGTCACATGTCTAACGAGGATAGAAAATGCAAACCCTGCACCAATGGAATTTGTCCCAAGAGTAAGTTTCTTATTCGATTCGATTGAACGATCACCGTGAAATCAATTTCAAACTCTCTCAAGATTAAACGGTTGCCTCTGTATGCTTACCTTCGGACGCAACAGTTCGATAGGGCTCTAATGGAGCAATATTACCTATATCCATGCTAGCAGAGGCATTTCGCTTTTCAACTTTATACGAAATTTTTTGTTGCATTGAGTTTCTACTTGAGAAGCAATATAGCGACCCATCATGTTTTCAACAGCGGTGGTAGTCAGTGATAGGCAAACGTTAACTAAAAAGTTGCAAACTTTTAGTTTAACTAAAAACATTAGTCAAGGTAGAAGTTTAACTAAAATAAAATAATTTAGTTAAAACCAAAGTTTAACTAATATTTTTTAGTTATTCACTGAAAAGTTTAACTAATTTTTTTAGTTATTAGCTAGAAAGTATAAGTAACAAAATCAGCAAATAGTCATATCTTCCGCAATGATTGTGACGAGTAACTGGTTTTATTACTCAAGTCAATTGAACTGCATTGCATTGCACGATTAGCAACTTTCTTCATGATTTCTTGTAGCATTGTACTAGGACTATTAGTCTAGTACACATTACGTAGGCCTAGTTTGAAAGTGAAATTGTCATTGACGCTCTGCATTATTACAGTTCACTTAACCTCTGTCATTGTGAAAATGTTTGTGAAAAAGTTTGTTAAAAAGTTGGAAAAAACTTCACTAAATATTTTTAGTTTGGTTAACTTATTTACATAATCAGTTGCCAACTTTTAGTTAAACTTTTTTATTGTAGTTGAAAAATAGTTATAGTTTAACTTAAAAATTAGTTAGTGCCCGTCACTGGTGGTAGTAGACCTAATAGTTCTTTTGCTGATACGAATGTATGACAAAATGCATAACGACGACGATGACAACGGCGATGATGATGACGATGATGACGATAGTGATTATGATGACGATGACGATGATGATTACGATGTCGTATCATTGAGACTGATAGGAATAAAACTACAGAGTATGCTAAATAGGATGAAACGTAGAGGCTTCCTCTTATCTACTACCCTGCATTGCATTGTAGATATGTCCCAAGCTGCTGATTCTGGCTTATTTCGGGCTATTTGTGGGGAATCATGTCATGTTCAAAGTCCGAGCTCTGCATTTTTACAGCCTACACAGCAAATAAAATATAACTTACGACCCAGAATTCATAATTTTAATCTCCCAATCAATGATAAATGTAATTATATAACGTATCTTGTTTAAAGATACATATTAAGTTAATTGTCCTATAATTATAATTACTTGTATATTTGTCTAGAATTATTAACGTTAGCCTGACTGTTTTAGCTAATTGTGTTACTTGTAACCTGTTGCGTTTTGTCAACTGGATTATTTTGAAATTAAACGAATATGATGATGATCTTGATTCAGGTTGCCCAACCGCTAAAGTTGACGGTACGAACGTCGCGAATTTCTCAGGATGTACGATCATCGATGGATATCTACAGATTCTAGCGAACACATTCACTGGCCAGTAAGTTACCGATTTGTTTTCATCGCTTGTTCGGTCTTCTTCTATAACTCGTATAATATGCTGTATGCAATAATATGCTCGTTGTTGATATATATGATCAACTCAAGGTTCCCACATTAATCTACCGGTCGTGTCCTGGCCGAGCTCCCAAGTATCTACGTGACCTCATCCGCCTGCCGACCTCAGCCACTTCTCTTCGCCCGCTACGCTCACTTGACCGGCATGATCTCTTTGTCCCACGAGCGAGGACTGCTATGGCTAAAAACACAAGTTTTTGCCTTCGTTGACCCTACACTATGGAACCAGCTCCCTTCTTCAGCATGTTCCACCTTATTAACTAGTGGGCCAAGTGACTATTTTCGTTGGCTCAATACCACTTTCTTTTCTCTGGGTCTCTCGCACTGGGAGCGCCTCTGACCGGTGTGCACTGCTAGAGGCGCTATATAAATTTATCGATACAATACAATGCAATGCAGTACAATAATATTACATAAGCATATATAAATTATATATATATATTCACTGTTATTCAGTTATGTATAGCCGTTTAGTTACAGCCTGCGCATTCTGCAACAGTATGTGAGCTTAATTTCTAATTTACATCAGCAGCAATGGATAGATAAGTAAGTAGGTAAGCATGGTCTTTAATACGCCATTTGCAAACGCACAATGGGACAACAGTTATATAATGATAAAACATGGAAGTAATAATATTAATAATAATAATGTGCAAAAAGTTAAATACTAGTGGAAGATGATTAGTAAATTGTTCAGCATCCTAGTGATAAATCCCATCCTAGTAAGAGGTCAGAGTGCGATATAGTACGATTGTTCGAACGAGGTCTTAGGGTGTATCCGGTTTCGCGGATTGGATGGAGTAATCCATATAGGACAATAGTGACATGCCGAGGATCCGACAATACCACAGAGAAGAGAGCTTCGTCTGCTTTAGCATACAACTCTTCAATGGTAGCCTGGTAGGCAGTGGTAGGGGTACAAGTAGGTAGATATCCCTGGCGTATCAGTCTTTTAATCAGTGCTGTCATGCGTTCTCTTTTCCCACTGTAGTAAATCCCCACCAAGAAGGGGAAGAGTACAGAAGTTGAGCAAGTGTGGTGAAGTGTGATTGAGCGCATTACTTCGTGAAGGCGGTTACCAGTGAGACCATGGGCCACAAAGATTTCGCAGAGCAAAAAAGGATTGCTTAACTTTGATGCAGATTTTATTGACATGTGAGGAGAAGCCAATTCGTTCTGAACGGGTTACACCCAGAGTCTTAATTTCATTCACCCGTTCAATCCCTACAATTGGCGGGATGGTTTCATGTATTTTCGTGTGGGGTAGCCTGATAATAATTTCACTGGACTTGCTTGGATTAAGGTGTAGATTACAATTTCTGGCCAATAGAGCTATATGGTCAAGTTCTGAGTCAGTGGTTGCTATGTTAGATGCTGGAATCACCAAATAGCAATCATGAGCATAATTATTTGAATATTCGGTTTCCAGAATGGAGGAGTTTTAGGCCGGAGATTGTAGCCAAAACGTTGGCTGGTTCTAGCCCGGACTCCTGGATAATACTTGCATTAAATACATTTAGACTATAGCATAATAGTTAACCTTTCTCATTTGACAGTTGGAGATATGTCTATAGGATATTCTGCCTCTGTTACAATTACATGTGCAGTTACTATTGCACTGAAGTTGATAAAACAACTAACAAATACAATAACTTAGGATTTCCTATTGCCCATTCTAATCTACGATTGAATGGAATCTGTTTCTAATCTTACCAAATTGTGGGACACGGTATCCGAATGGTTAGAGTGATCGCCTTGTAGCACGGAGAGTAAAGGTTCGAGCCTCCCCAAGATGGTTATTGTGTAGCGATCTTGTGCAAATCCTCCGCTCACAATTTCTGAGCACCATCGATCGATGCATGGTCATTAGATAGTGGCGCTTAATAAATACTACTAGTACTACTACTACTACTACTACTACTACTACTACTACTACTACTACTGCTACTGCTACCGCTACCGCTGCCGCTGCCGCTGCCGCTGCCGCTGCCACTGCCACCACTGCCACTGCCACTAACCACTACCACTACCACTACCACTACTACTACTACTACTACTACTACTACTACTACTACTACTACTACTACTACTACTACTACTACTACTACTACTACTACTACTACTAATGATAACTACTACTAATAATAATAATACTACTACTACTACTACTACTACTACTACTACTACTACTACTACTACTACTACTACTACTACTACTACTAATAATAATAATAATAATAATAATAATAATAATAATAATAATAATAATAATAATAATAATAATAATAATGTCTTATAATAATAATTTAAAAATAATACTAATAATACTTGATTGTTGAGAGGAAATTTTCAGATGTTAAAATCAAGTTCTTTATTCTTTTTTATCGTCGGTATAGCTGACATTTTGTACTTAAAGATATTACCATCTGGTTTCGTTTGTTTGTTTTGAAGATATTCTATAGCCAACGTATCTGATCTGGACGTATTTGAGAGCGTGGTGGAGATAACAGGTTACTTGCTGGTTCAAGGGAGTCATCCAGATTTCAACACGCTTTCCTTTTTAAGAAACCTACGGGTTGTCAGAGGCAGAACACGTTATCAGTATGTCTATTTCAGTTGCTTCTACTTTGTCATAAGAGGCTGTGTAAGAGGCCAGTGTTAACGACTGTTTGCTTAACCACAGGAAACTGTGCATATTGACACCCTTCATAAAATCGGTGGGCAACTGAAGTCATGCTATAAGCCTATTTCAAGTATCTCAATCGGAACCATTAGTTGAAAAGAAGATCGATGCTTTCCAAATAGGGCCTAACTATTACTGTGTACCTGAAATTGTACTGTAATCAGCTCTTCATCTTATGCAGAACTGGCAAAAGTGAGTTTGCTGTCGCCATTTCGAGTACGAGTCTCGTGGAGTTGGGACTAACATCTCTGAAGGAGATCTCAAGCGGCAGCGTGGCAATCCAGTCCAACAAGCGTCTGGAGCGACTAGGTTTAGTGTCACTGGAGAGGATAGGCGACGGAAACATTGGCATTCAGAACAATCCAAATCTCTGCTACGTCAACAGCATCAACTGGACGCAGATCAGCGCCAACCGAACACGGAAGACAGTCGTGGAAATCAATGCAAATCAGATAAACTTCTGCGGTACGTGTGCAAAGAATCGCACGGTATCTTTAGATATTAGAGTAGACATAATTAGTTTATATATTTATAATTATATATATATATATATATATATATATATATATATATATATATATATATATATTCACCACAAATGTAGAAAAAAGTAGTTCGAATATTAAGTACAAGCACATACAAAATGCGTAAACCAGACATGATCAATTCTTTGTTCCAACATTGATATATATATATATATATATATATATATATATATATATATATATATATATATATATATATATATATAGCAAAATATATAAGAACGACAAAGTAAAAGCAATATTCGACTTCATTACAAAGTCCTTTACAGCCGTCATTGACAACTCTTTTTTTTACCACTTCCATAAAATTATGCACTAAATACTTTCATTTATACAGAGAAGTAGGGCCTATATGAACTAGGGGTGGGCAACAATTAAAAATTTAATCGAAATTAATCGCACGATTAAAATGTTTAATAACGCGAATAATTTTTAACGCATGTCACAATATGTAACAAGTACAACTACTCCACCGACTCAGAGTCGTTACGTGAATATGCGCTATATATCAATGCTTGCAGTCAATAAACAAAAAGCAAACATGCCTTTAGGCCTACTGTAGGCCTACTTGTTTTTACCCTTTAGTTGTTACTTTAAATCATAGTGTAATAATTATATTCGTTTACTGAGAAAGACAACTCTGATTGGCGCACCGCAATCAGTTACAATGTCAAAGAGTTTATGGAAAATAATAGGTGTTTAGTTTTACTCATTATGCAGTTGACCATAACGTTCAAATGAGGAATGGGCATAGTCATTGAAGAGATCTATCTCTTACATTATGCTTTAGAGTTTAGAGTAAAGTTTAAACAGAGCGGTTTTGTCAAAAATTATTTTAGCGCATTTCTAGAACTATTTGGGCGCAGTGACAATCGCGTTAGTTGCGTAAAAAAATTTAATCGCGTTAATTAATTAGCGCATTAATCGCGTTAATAACGCGTTAAATGCCCAGCCCTAATATGAATATGATCCCTGCGGTCAGATTAGTATTGATTCATTATTGAATGTCAAAATGAAGTTTGAAATTAAAACATGTTAGCCTACCAAAGCAATATTGATACAGACACTCATGAATATGTATGACTCCTAATGCGATCTTGGCATCTAGGCCTAAGTTAAATTGTGCATAGTTCGCTCGATAACTCATGTAGTCTACTTCTGTGTCGCTACACGGGATTCAGAAGTTAATTTTCTAAGTTTTTGCCTAAATGTCGTGCGTTTGTGCTGTATTGCAATGCAGTTTAACGTTAGTCTGATGCATGTCTCTTGGTTTAGTCAGCTTGTTGAAGTTTCTACAACTTTCTCTTAATTGCTTAGTTGCTTAAACTGTTAAAACATTAGCACATAAACTTTTCTTAGCTGCGTAGCTGTAGCAAACAGTTAGCATGTGATATGCTGGTAACACATGCATCACCTATGAAGTAGAAGAGATTTCTGTGAAGAAATCTTCTGATTCATCCTTCTTTACAGAACCAAATGGAAAAGTATGTTCAAGCGAGTGTTCGTCCGATGGATGTTGGGGTCCAACGGACGAAGACTGTCGATTCTGCGCTGGCTATCGCTACGGTCGTACTTGTGTCGACTCATGTCGATTTCAGAAGGGTCTGTATCTATATCCTGAAGAGGTCAACGGTACAAAACAATGTGAACACTGTCATGAAGAATGTCTAAACAACTGCAGCGGAAAGGTAAATACATGTATGGCTGCAGTTTAAGTAAAAATAATACCTCTGTTATTTAAATATTTTGTTGTTGTCCTATAATATTTAGGATAGCTAACAATTTGCGTATCGTTTTTATGGTTCATTGTTTCTCGTTATTTTTTGTAATTTTTATTGCGTTTATTTAGCATTTTCGTTAGTATTTACTATTTTCATTAGCGTTAGAGTTATCACTCTTTATTAGTATCTCTTATCAGATATTCTCGTGACATGGCTCAGTCTTCATCCTCCGCTTCTCTTAGACTTAGAACGTATTAGTCGCATATAATGTATTTCTTCTACTGTATGACTATAATTATTGTGTAGGCCTATTATTCCAGTAAGTAAATCAATGAACCAAGTGGTCTAGAATTGTAATATGCAATGGAAAGTTCAACTAAGATTTCTCTTAATAACAGTATATTTGTATTCGTTTTTCAATTTACATTCGCGTTATAGGGCCTATACTTTTCATTCCAATATAGTATATTTATTTATACTACGCTCTACTTTCCCTACCAGATCTGCTCCATTTTTGCTTCGTTTTCTTTTTTCATCTCTCGTTTATTGGTTTCGGACAGAGAAGTCGAAATTTTTAGGGTACCAGTGGTTTGGTTTGAGAAATTTACGTCTGTTTTTATAACCCTTTCATACGCCCCCATTATAAAGAGCACAATATCGATGTCTGTTAACAAAAAGTTCCAATCGCAGAATACATTGACTCTTCACGCTTTAAAAACAATTGAAATTTCACCGATTTTGCAACGCTTGCCACTCGCGCTGAAAAATACGGTAATCAGTCCAGCATGGTATCTACTCTCAGCTCTGGATGGGAATCCATCGGATATTTCTGCGTGTAGGGGCATAGTCTATACGGGAGGTCAACAGTGGTGACTTATCTAGTTCTCTGAATACTGTTCAGTGTTCACCTATTGTTCAAATTGTTTTGCATCAGTTAGGTTGGAGGAGGCAGCACTTTTGTGCGGCATACTTGAAAGACGCTACAGTAGGTGTCCACATGCATACATACATACATACATGCATGCATGCAAGCATGCATACATACAAACATGCATACATGATTAATACATAGAAGACGTTCTACTCAGAAATATACACATACAAACAAAGCACAACAGTAGGCCTACTAGAAGTTGATCCCTACCGGAGTCCTTACAAGACTCACAGTGTCCCGATGGTTCTTCAGTCGTATACATACATACAAACATACATACATAAATACATACATACATACATACATACATGCATACATAGTTACATACATACATGCATACATATATACATACATGCATGCATACATACATACATACATACATACATACATACATACATACATGCATACATACATGCAAAGCGCAACTAGAAATAGCTCGCTACCGGAGTCCTTACAATACTCACATAGTCCTGATGGCTTTTTAGTCGTATAAACAGGCATACATTGTCACCATTGTTTCTTATCTTCGTCTTTACCGTCACGGCACGAATCGTATATACTAGAAGAAGAATAAAACTAGAAATACTGGTATTTTGCTATAGACCATAATGTTAGTAGCAAATAATTGTAGATGTGTTAGGTTATTACAAAGTGTGCTGACAATTTTCTGATAAGGAAGCGAACAATTGCGAAGAATGTCGCAATGTTCTCGACGGACCATACTGTCGTGCTAAGTGTCCGGAATCCAAGTACGCCAATGCATCAGGCACATGTGAACCGTGCTACAAGGACTGTAAGGACGGATGCACTGGACCAGGAAATCACCTGGGATTCGAGGGGTGCAACGCTTGCCATCTGTTCCTGGAACTAAAGGAGACGAAACCGATTTGTATACCGGAGAACTCGGAGTGTCCCGATGGCTTTTACACATTTCAGGGAAGATTCGACATTGAAACACAAAACGGCACGGGGAAAGTCCGAGCGGTAACTGCTTCATTCATTATTGTTTTATTAATGCTTAACTCTTCTACCTCTTTGCCTTAATATGTTATTATTATTATTATTATTATTATTATTATTATTATTATTATTATTATTATTATTATCATTTTTTCCCCGAGGTACATATGATCCCTCAGGATTGCAAAAATTATCATTATTATTATTATTATTATTATTATTATTATTATTACTACTACTACTACTACTACTACTACTACTACTACTACTACTACTACTACTACTACTACTACTACTACTACTACTACTACTACTACTACTACTACTATTATTATAATTATTATTATCATCATCATTATCATCATCACCATCATCATCAGCAGCAGCAACAGCAGAAGCAGTAGCAGTTACGGTAGTACGCAGTGCATGATCGAGGAATGACTACACCTAGGAGAATATAATCAAATAGTGTTTCAAACTACGGTTGTCAGCAGTGTTGAGAATACATAATTGAAAACATAATTTAATAAAACATAGAGCGCCGTGAATTCCTAGCAAGCTATGCGGAATGTTTTAACTAGTGAGGGCGAAATTCTCTCTGTCCTGAAAATCTTATATTAAGCTGTTATGTGTAGGCCGTAGCGACGCTGCCATCTGACTGCCTAACATTTAGAGCGATTGTCTTCGTTTCTCTTGAAGCGGCGCTATTTCAGTTTAAAATTACGATAATACATTTCGTCTGACGTGTTTTGTGTTGAACATAGAACGGGTGTCGTCCATGTCACAAGGAGTGCCGGACATGCGATGGCTCTGGCACCGAAACCCCGTCGTGCGAGTGTAAGCATTTCGTGGATGGCGACCAATGCGTTCCCAAATGTCCCTTTCGTCATTACAACGACTCTAGTGGCCGTTGTCTCAAGTGCCACAAAGATTGCGACGAATGCTACGGACCAACGGCCTTTGACTGCACCTTCTGCCTCAATGTCAGGATCTACGAAGACGGCAAAGGCAACAGGAGCTACAACACTTCCTTCCGTAACGAATCCATCCATGAGAAGCGCACAGTTGCAAAGCACGAACAGATGGATTCCGACCCACTGAATAATACGAACGTCCCACACGGAGAAGTATGTGTTATTTGAAAGAATTTCTGGATACGCGTAAAATTTAAGTTGGAGGGGGCTGTCGTTTTTGCCGAAATGCCATTATTCCTCAGATGAAACTGCGTTCCACTTATCAGGGTAAACTGCGTCTGTGGACCATTGTGCTCTGCACGTAAATAAAATGTTTTATTGGCTAGCGCACTTCTTGGGTTCACCTCAAAAGCGCTGCTATAAGTGCGTGATCGATGATGTTGGGGCCTGTTAGAATGAGATCTTATTTGTAACTGATTGATGCTTCGAAAGGTTAGAAAGTGGTGTATGGTAACAGAGCGACTGGTTTAGCTTGCACTACATTGCAAATACCTTGTCCGTTATAAAATAGAGAACCATAGAAGTCCTTAAACTTGATTTGAAAATCTTATGTTGAATGCGTTGAGGTATAGGTAACCAGAACAGAGTGTCTCGTATACAGACTTGTATGCGAGACTTAAAACTTCGAGACCGAGACAGTGGGAACCGAGACTGAGACCAAGATACTAGATCCAAGACAGTTGAAGACAGTTCAATACTGAGGCCGCTGTTCGGCATTTAGTCCACAGGGTAGCACAGATTACAGAATAAACAATAAAAACAACTTGGACCAAAATCCCGAAACAACATTTCTCTCAGCTGTCAGCCGATCACCTGAATAGCATAAAGAAATTAAATATTTCAGGCATCCTGAAATCTTCTAAACGATTCTAAAAATTAAACCAATGATATTCCATAAATTTACGACATATCTCACCTTGAGAAACTAGATGTTGTTCCAATCGTTCCGCTTATGGTGGCTTTACACCAACCGCAAACGGCACGCCATTTATTTTTGCCTGTCCATGACTTCAAATTTCGTGAATATAAATTTGACTATTTCGGGTTCTTTATTAGACGTTTTATGTTTTTTGCACTTATAGAAAATCGAAATAAAGTAGAAATTGCTCTACTTTTCAATAACTGTTGAGTTACTGTTAACCAGAAAGACTGCTTTTCTAAACTGCCGGTGTGTTTAGCACTTCCAACTTACTAGTTATCACATCGGAATAGGACAGTTTTACAGCTCAGTTTCATGAAGGCGATAGTTTCCTTGATGTCATCGTCAAATGTTCTTTTACGTAGTTTAAGTGCGCTGATAACTGCCCTGATGATTTGAGTGAAAAGAAGAGGTTCGATGTCAGCGGTCGCTTGCAGGACGTCTGTCGACCGAAACCAACTCCACCGGACAATTCCGAGCAGGAACCATTAAAGTACGACTTTTACAGCATATTTTTCTTCCACTTCAGAAATCACATTGGCTTTCGATATCTAGTTTTGCTAAAAAGCACACTTAACAGATGACAAGACTGATTCAGGGCAGATGCAGAGCAATGTGATAACCATTGCCTCTAAATAGATTGCAGGCTTCTATAGTCATCCGTAATGAAAAGAATAGAACAGAACAAAACAGAACAGGAATAGAACAGAATGGAAATAAATATCTTTTCTTTTTAGAATAGCTTCATTTATAGCTGGGGAGGAGGCTTAGGTGAATGGTAACTGGTAACACTCTGGCGCGAAGAGCAGAAGATCGGCATGGACCCGGAATCGATTCCTGCTACCCTCCCAAAGGTCGACTCAGGCTTTCATTCGCATGGTGGCATTGGTAAAATGAGCAGTGGGACATGATAGGCGCCTTGTATGGCTGCCATTTCGTTATATTCGACTCCCTGCTATAACTTGTAATCATCCGTTGATACTATGACCTGTAATCATACTGCGATGTGTCATTTTTAATAATAAACACGAAAATGTTATGTTATGATTGTGGTTATAAACCAGGCAGAATATTGGTCTGCATATCGGTTTGCCTGTTGTGGTGGGAGTGGTCGTCATCGGATTGGTGGCTGTCATCGTCGTCTTCCTTCGACGCCAGATGGCCAGATCAGAAGAGTACAAGTTGCGAATCACAGCCAAAATGAACGGACTTGACGTTGAAGAGGTAAACTCAATGAAAGAATTTACTGCAAATCTTCGAAATTTCTCAACTTCACACAAAGGCTGCGTCAGGCGACTAGTTTCACATTCAGTTTGCAAGAACCAGTTTGCTTGGTTACCTTAGGTGCCAGGTCACACAATGCTAAAGTCAAATCGAGGGAGACAGGCACACCCGCACATGCACAATATGTAAAACTAGAATAGCAGCTACGTAAGTAATTATTAGAGACTAATTAGTGATGTTGTTGTATTCTGTGGTCTTACTGCCAGCTGTTCCCTATGCCTGACTATGGTGATAGGTTTGGCTCTTAACCTTGCATCAAGCGGAAGAGTGGAGAGATACACGCTTGTATGCGCTCTCTGGCTGGCCATCATCAACCCGCCGCTGCAGCAGCACTTGATATGCGAATGGACCAGAGTCCAGTGCATCCCAAACCTGTTTGTCTGCGGAACCCTTTTGATCTAATATTTCTATGGAACCCCCGATCTAAACAAAGCATATTCTGACATAATGTTTCTAAAAAGCGATCGGGCTATTTACAGTTTTAATCCATAAAGATTAGGTTAAAAATTATTTCAAATGAAATTTCCCACGAAACGTGCGTCTTCACCTTGAAATCTGATTTATAATATATAAAATAAAACAAGAATTTTATCCAAATTCTTCACGGAACCCTTGTCTTCCCTTCACAGAACCCTAGGGTTCCGCGGAACGCACTTTGGGAAACGCTGGACTAGACACTCTTGTGAACTAAGAAAGTAGACTATATCTCTGAGACGATGCTATATTGCATTGAAGAAATTCTTTGCTACACTGTAACATGATCGATATTATTCGTGTAGGCCTATATATATATATATATATATATATATATATATATATATATATATATATATATATATATATATAGACTGATCGCGGGTCCTATATACATTGTAGGTATAGATTATAGAACCATACTTACGAGGACATGTATATACAGGACCGCATAAGAACGTTAACCTACCTAGACCGCTAAACCACCCGCGACCAGTATATATATATATATATATATATATATATTTGCCCAAATCACAGTAAATTTTTGACCTGATTCTGACCGGACACCGAAACGGGCTAAGCGACGCGACTATTATAGCTGACTTGATTGATATAGCGCCGATGCTAAGCTGGTCTCTCTGATGTGTTTTGTTGCGCCGAGTTTATTTCGAAGATTTGCATTAAATTGCATTGATGTTCTACTTGTGTTTATGCTTTAATTGTGCTTTTTCTGTAATTTTGTGCTTTATTTTTTGGGCGTAAATTCTGTAAATGTTTGTAACAGATCGTTGATCCAACCGATACCAAGCCAGACTTGTCTACGCTACGACTAATCATGGAGTCGGAACTTCGACGC
The DNA here is from genome assembly GCA_020284085.1 of Aporrectodea caliginosa. Lineage (NCBI taxonomy): Eukaryota > Metazoa > Annelida > Clitellata > Crassiclitellata > Lumbricidae > Aporrectodea > Aporrectodea caliginosa. The sequence continues at coordinate 481,766 of JACEVL010000548.1, read as the reverse complement.
GGAAGCGAAATAGGATCTGGCGCTTTCGGAACCGTCTACAAGGTTAGCTTACCAGCGTCTATTTAACAGAACAGGAATAAAGCCTTTGAGAAAGTTCAACATAAATACTGAGTTACCTGTAGGTCTCTGCAGGCACCCTTAACATTCCAAAAAGCTTAACATTATCAAAGTACGTGTGCTAAAAATAATATCTTTAGAGCCCTATAGTTTCTGCATGATAGGTATGATGGCAATAGTGATGTCTACATCATATACCGTTTTATTTGTATGTGAACTTTGTGAAGAATCAATATGTGAGACTGAGGTTCTGTGCTTCCAAATAAAATCGATCTGCAATTAAAAGTCCTTTTTCGGAGTAAAATCGAGATATGATTGATGTTTTCTGTTAAAAAGTAAAATTGATATACATGTATGATCTTTATTTCCAAGTAAAACTATTTGTAAGTGAAGTTCTTTGTTTCCAAATGAAATCTATCTGCGTTTGAAGTTCAGTTTTTCAAGTAATAACGTGTTATACATGCAGGGAATATGGATTCCTGCTGGAGAGGATGTCAAAATTCCTGTAGCCATCAAAGTCTTGACGGAGGCGACCAACTCTAGTTTGAACGTGGAGCTGCTGGAGGAGGCAAGGATCATGGCATCCGTCACGCATCCGTGCTGTATCCGGATTCTGGCGGTATGCATGACGGCGCAGATGATGCTCATCACTCAACTGATGCCACATGGATCCCTGCTCGACTACCTGAGGAAGAACAAGAACAACATCGGTTCCAGTGCCCTCCTCAGGTGGTCTGCTCAGATCGCTAAGGTACGTGTCTAGATTAGTCCTCCTAATCAGTCGCTAAAGAATTACCGACTGACTTAATGAGTTAGCGACTGATTTAACAATTAAGTCGACTAATAATAATTCACATGCCTACCAGCTGACTAAGTCGCTTAGACTTTTGTCGACTGACTTACCGACTTGCTATCGACTTTTCAGGTATGTAGACTATAGCTACACAATAATGTAATGTATTTTACCGCCTACTGTACTGACAGACCGATGACCGTAAAATACTAAAGTGAATTTATGAAGAAGGCAACGGATGCATACGGGTGTTTATAAAAGGAATAAAACACACGAGGTTGGACTTCAGTGCTCGTTCAACCTGCAATCTATTCTGTATTGATCGATGGTTTCCAACCTTATAAGATCATGACACCTTACTAAAACTCATTCAGTCAACGGAATCTGGCCTCAATTCCATTTATTTTTCTTCCAGTTACTTTTTTTTTTACCTCAGTGACGTTCCTTGTATTCAGCCAGAGTGCTGCGACTATCTCTACACTACTTAAGTTTTAAAAATACTAATAGGCATATGTCATGATATTCAGTAGTTTTCACGTTTTTGACCCACTCTGTCTTCCAGCCGCGGCGCTCCTGGAGCAGGCTCACGGCAACCTTGGGCGCCAATATGGAAAACACCAGTTGAGCTAGCATACATGCAGACATACATGCATGCATGCTTGTATGTATGTATGTATGTATGTATGTATGTATGTATGTATGTATGTATGTATGTATGTATATGTATTTATGCACGTATGTAGGCTATGCGTGTATTTTAGTATTGTGTTTGTTGTAGCAGACAGAGGAAATAATTATGTCATGGTCCTATTATCAGTAAGAAAGTCTTAACTTCTGCAAATGTTTCAGCAGTCATAGAGAAATAAAATCGCTTCGATATTAAAGTTCACTTTCCATGATTTTACAGGGTATGCATTATTTGGAAGAGAGAGGAATTGTGCACCGAGATCTCGCAGCGAGGAACGTTTTGGGTGAGCAGTAATCTATCGTCCATTCTAGTTGATACGCGATTTGATTTGCTCTCTTCGTGGCGATCCCACGGTCAGTCGCTCTGCGCTCTGCTGCCCGTGGGAAGCTGCTGTCCATCGATCGGTACTTATGTATACTGTGTAATGTGTACTCCCGTGCGTCGGTCCATTCTTCTGGAACATATTTCTTTCACTTATACGCAGGCCTTCTGTATTTCTGCCATGGCTCAAGTTACAATCTATCTTTATTCTTAGGGCGCATCTATGTAGCACTGAGAGACAGTCATACGCGTTACTGTAACTAATTACTATTTTTTTGTAACTAATACAGTAACTAGTTACTTTTTCAAAAAAGTAATTAGTTACAGTAACTGATTACTTTTACGAGGTAACGGTAACTAAATAAAAATACTTACTTTGCGTTACTTGAAAAATTAAGTTTGCGACCGATGCTCGCGTAGGCGAATAATAATTGCGATGATAGCCATCGTGTAATATTTTGCGATCCTTTATTTGGTGAACATGGAACACGTGCGTACATGCGCTGCCTGAAGCTTTAGTCATTTTGCATGCAGAAACTAATACCTAGCAGATGAAAAAATCCATGGACCTTTAGACACATTTCCATTTGTTAAAGAAGTTTTTCTGACGGTTAGGCCTAATACCGGAATAGCATCAGTGCACCGGTTGAACGACCGCTTAGTTTAGGTGGCCAAATCCTGAAACCAAGACGAAATAGACTTAGCGACAAAGATCTTGAGATGCTTCTTCTGTTGCGAGCCAATTAAGACCTGCAGTTATTATTAAATGTGCTATTTAACTAGAGTTTTAAGATTTTGTATTACACCCTATTAATTTCTTATTAATATTATTAACTTTAAATTGACTTAGCAAGAAATAATTTCAGATACTTCTTCTGCTGTAAGCCAATAGAAACCTCTAGGCCTACATATTTAATCTGCCATTTCAGTAGAGCATTAGTATTCATATTATTAATCTATTACCCTGCTAAATACACGCTAATAGACTGATGCAGCGATGTTGGACTTTAGCAAAATGTGTGCGGTAACTAAAAGTAACTAAAGTTTGCAGTCCAGTAACTAGTTACTGTAACTGATTACCTTTAAAAAGTAACTAGCCAACACTGGTCATACATTTAGATGCAAATTTACATACGCATGTATATATATTAAATTTTTGAACAAAATTTTGTCCCTCGAGTACTTTATAAACGGGCCCCAAGAGCAAGCTCCCGACCAAAGTAGACTTTGGGGTCATCAGGCATGGCATCCTATCCCTCTAGATCGGGCGTAGCAGATAATTAGTCTATTAGTTATTTATTTTTCTTTCTATCTCTCTGTACTAAGTTTCGGTTTGTCAACTTAATGTTTCAATAAATGATATATATATAAAAAATGGTATTGCACTATACAAGCTAAACTGACAAACTAGCTAAACCTAGAAAAGTTCACGTGTTGTCCAGGTTTAGTTAATAAGCCTGTGTTTAGGACATTAAGGCATCATAATATTATTGTTTCCCTTATCAAAAGCGCGAACAGACATGGCAAACTAGATTTAGGAACACACACACACACGCACACACACACACGCACACACACCCATACACACACTCACACACACACACACACTGATTCTGTCCGTTCTGCTCATTCGATTTAGTCATTTCGTTCTCAGCTCAAGACTTACCTTTTTCAAGTTGCTTATCCACCGTAAGCTGCCTCTGTTTATTAGTGTACCAATTGTCTGGGTCAGCGTTTCCCAAAGTGTGTTCTATAGGGTTCCGTGAAGGGGAGGACAAGGTTTCTGTTAGGATTTTGGATAAAATATTTTAAATTTTTTATAATAAAAATCAGATCTCAAGTTGAAGTTGAAGACACGCGATTCGTGGAAAAATTTCATTTGAAATAATTTCTACCTTAATTTTTATGGGTTAAAACTGTAAATAACCCGATCGCTTTTTAGAAACATCATATCAGAATATGCTTTCTTTAGATCGGGGGTTCCATAGAAATTTTAGATCAAAAAGGTTCCGCGGCCAAAAAGATTGTGAAGCACTGGGACTCTGTGTAATGGCCTCATTTACGGCTTGATTTTGCTGTGTTATCTGCTGATGTCTTGTGCATTAGACACCTGCGCTATAGAAGTTGCTAATGAATTACATGCAACAGATATGAAGATATAGGCAGTTAAATGCTTGAACCAACAACCTTTTAGATACATAAAACGAAGCAAATGCTTTTGTTAGATTTTGAATTCAGTTTTCACTGTTTAACTTAAATAACTCATGGACGGATGACATTTTCTAATTACAGGCCAGATGAAAAAGCCTTGCGCTACTTCGTTGAACATTTTCCCCTTTATTCTTGTCTGTCATCCACAAAAATTCTCTGTACAAAGAAGTAGCCTAAATTAGTTTTAATTAAAGACATCTACATTAAACAAAATAGAATGTTTTATTTATTTAATGTCTTCAGTTGATTTTTTATTGTCTAAGCCGGATTTATTTCATGTTCGCTTTATTTTGTTGTTGAAGTTCAAGGACCAGCGCAAGTGCGAATAACTGATTTCGGTCTCGCGAAATTGCTCAGCCACAACGAAGAACAGTATCAAGCAACAGGAGGAAAGGTATCAGCTGCATACCATACGATACCATAATATACCATACTATACGATACGGTACCATACCATATCATACCCTACCATATGATATAAAATCATACCATACCACACTGTACAACGTCATACTATGCCATATCATATTAGACTTACAATGCGATACCATACCATGCCATATCATAGCATACCATAACATATCATACCATAACACATCATACCATACCATAACATGCCATACCATACCATAACTTATTACCATACCATAACATGCCATATCATAGCATACCATGCCGTTAAATCTGTCACAATATATCATACTTATAGCTAGGACGTCTGTGTGCTTTTCAATCTTCTTAAGCTGTACTGGACCAATTAAGTGGGCATACATTTTTATCTGACAGTACTTAGAGACTTGGTTCGTCCAGCATACTTGCGTGGCCAAATTTGGGTTAATTCTTTTGCTATTATTTATGTAGCCTGTATAATAGCCTACCACATAGAGTTTGGATGCACTTCTTTCAACAGATGCCGATCAAGTGGTTGGCTCTGGAATCAATGCAGCATCGCATATTCACGCATAAAAGTGATGTCTGGGCCTACGGTAAGTAACCTAATGTCAAAGACTAGTTAATGTGTGAACGAACGCTCGCTTGGTCGCTCACCTATGCTCAAACGGACGGAAGGACGGTTGATGACTGCGATGCCAATTCACTACTAGGCCTATTTGTTGAAAATGGTTGTAATGGAGGATAAATAGAACGGGTGAACATTTCTGGTTGAATGTAAAAATAATATTGTAAAAATATTAAGATCGTAAATCCAAATAAATAAGCATCAAAATGTAAAGAAGTAGGCCTAACTCGAGTAAGTAATTAACTAAGTAAAACATTAATGAAGCAAGTTAAGTCATTCGTATACGCAATGAAAATTGCGTATACGAATGAAAATGAAACTAAGAATGCTTAAGTCATTGAACGTTTCTAGATCCAACGTACGTGTTTGTTTTCTTGGCGTAATTTTCGCTGTTGGCATTCTGCCCATCTGTCAATTTTACGGCAGACACATGTGACAATATTCTAATCTGTCTGAGGATCTTAAGAGTGTTTCTGCGGGCACTGTTTGTCGATCATTCGGTTGGATTCGATGTGTTTGTTTTTGATGCGGTCAACAGGTGTGACGCTGTGGGAGCTGTTCACCTACGGCCAGCGACCGTATGAGTCGATCCGAGCCGTAGAGATGGCGCATCGTCTGGAGATGGGAGAGAGACTGTCGCAGCCACCCATCTGCACCATCGACATCTACATGATCATGATCAAATGTATGCTATTAACGATAGTGACACTTAATACCCTCGTCGTGATAGGCGACTAAGAATGAATATAACACTACATTGAGTACAGACGTTTTCCGAGACACCGGACATTTTGATTATGATGGAACTTTGGTGAATCAAGTCAATGTCACAACTCAGTGTGCCTTTTAGCTTTTATTGCGTTTCATCATTCATCATCATCATCATCAGGATCCATGGGCCGAAGGCCCGTAGGTGTCCAACGCTTGCATCGTATCCATGGGCCATGCCCGTTGGAGTCCAATGCTTGCATTGGATTTCATTCGTATTTTTTCTTTACGAACGGAGTGCACCCATCCGTTCGACCTTCGCACTTCTCCCTTAAAGAGAGTTCCAGGTTTAGGACTGGCTCTGATATCCACTATCTTGTGGTATCAAAGGCGGCGATGCCGCCCACGTTTGCCAGCTTTTTCAGGGTTCCTGCTGAGCCTGTCCACCTCGCGTAGCGCCCTAAGGTGGTACTTCAGCCAAGACCTTCACCACTGATGGCATAGCCTCAGCAGGCACTCCTTTGGTGACTCAAGTCACCCCCTCACAACTCAGTTTGAGGTGTGAGTCGGACTTTATTGCGTTTCATCATTAAGTAACGTTTATTCTGGTTAACTATAGAGCGTTGTTGAAGTTCTGCTAATTGCCACAGAACGGAAGTCTTCTATAGGGTAACATTCTACTGCAGAACCATGGCCCATACAATGATGACTTACATACACAGAAACACCGCACCCATTAACTACTACTTGGTAGTTCTCCATATGCCTGACAAGGATGCTTCCAACATTAATTCGCCAAAATTGATTCAATTATGTAGTGTCTCATTAGGAACAATTGCAGATGCCCGTCTGAATAATAATAATAATAATAATAATAATAATAATAATAATAATAATAATAATAATAATAATAATAATAATAATAATAATAATAATAATAATAATAATATAAAATTTGGTGAGCTCATAAATTGGCTAATAATAAGATTATCGTCAATAATGTAATTGACATCTCCGCTGCATTCGACACAATTGAATACAGCCTCCTTCTTCATCGACTATATTCTTGTTTGTAATCTGTGGCACTGCCCTGTCCTGGTTCCAGACCTACTTGTCTTCCAGCTCCTTCTCTGCTGAAGCCTCCTGCCACTGCTCGCAACCTCTGCCACTCTCTTGTGGTGTCCTCCAAGGTTAAGTCCTGTGGCCACTTCTCTTTACCCTCTATACCACACCGCTTACCCATCTAATAGCATCCTCTTCCTCCTCTTTAGACCACCATCTCTATTCAGGTGACATTCAACTCGTCATGTCCTTCTCCCTAAGTTCCTTTTCCACATCCACTGCACAATTACTCAATGTGGTTAATATAATCTAAAAATTGATGTTCTCCAACCTCTTCTGCCTCATTCCGTCCAAAACATAATTCATCATCCTAGGCCTTCAGGATCAGATCAATAAAATCCCTGACCCTTCCTCACATCTAAACGCTAACTCCTCATCTCTGACTTTCACCTCCGGCTCCCCTGTGCGCACTCTTGGTTTTACCCTCGATCCACCTCTCCACATCTCTCCTCTGGTCACATCTATCCCGCTTCTTCCTCATGTAAGAGACCGAGAGGTACCGAGTTCGAGCCCCCGTTGGGCGGATATGCTTTGTAGGCTGCTATTAGCGCCGTTGTATTGCAGGCTGTCTGTTCTGTTAGTAGTTAAGATATAAATTGCATAACATGTAAATGTACAGCGCAATGCGTTTGTCAGGCGCTTCAATAAAGAAAAGATTATTATTATTATTATTATTATTATTATTATTATTATTATTATTATTATTATTATTATTATTATTATTATTATTATTATTATTATTATTATTATTATTATTATTATTATTATTATTATTAAGACATTCTGTGATCACCGCAGGGTACTCTGAGATTATAAGCGGCGCTTTCGACATTTGTAATTTAAGATTACGATTACGAACCTGCACCTTGTTATAATTAAAGGTCTGGACGTGATGTTCTCATGTAAAACAGACTTCGAAGAAATTCGACTGCTAATTCAGGCTAATTGATTCGCAATGTTAACGCGAAGCTAATCATGGGCAGAGTTAGCAGCTGCTGTTATACCATCTCGGTTCCGGTTTAAATTGACCCACATCACTAGTTACCCGGAATTGCATATAAAGTATAGCAAGGTTCCTTTGTTCAATAGCCTACTAGCTACTTCCTGTAGACTATGCGTTTTGCGAATCAATGAGAACCCCGTTTTATGGACTCAACATCTTATTGCATAAAGTTGTTAATTACAATATAAGTTACATTTGTATCTGTAGGTTGGATGGTTGACGCAGACAGTCGACCGACATTTTTTGAACTAGAAAATGAGTTCGCGAATATGACTAAAGATCCTGGACGATACGTTGTTATTCCGGTAAATAAAATTTTTTGCCGTCGAGTTTTTAGTACCTTGTAATAGACTAATAGGCCAGCACAAATATTGCAAGACGTACCAAAAAATAACCATATGCTTCGAAGAGCTCACCAATATGACTAAGAATTAGAACTGCAGTACATACTTGTTCATTCAAAGGACCCCTCCAAGATACTCATTGTTGATGTCATTCTGGTAACCTAAGTAATGATATCGAGTTCTCTACAGTGTATTTGCGTCAATTACATAACTCTTTATAAGGGGCCGTCCATAAAGTACGTCACGCTATTTTTGACCATTTTTACCCCCCTCCCCTGTCACAAACTGTCACAAAACTCGGACCACCCCTAAAGTACGTCACACTTTCAACATAGAAATAATAATAATTCCGAAAGCAAGGCTAATGCATAAACAAGGCTTCGCAACAGCATTATTACTAGCGCTCCTAGCGAGAGGAATCGTGAAAAACACATTCAGGAGATATGCATTTCATGCTATTTTGACATAAAACTAATTAAAATGTTTCAGAAAATTTTTGAAAATTATTTTTAAAGCTATGAAAATTCTACTAAAAAAAAAAAAACTAAATTAAAAATAAAATATAAAAAAAATAAATGTGTGACGTCACACATGGCCTGACCCCCTCCCCCCCTGTCACAAACTGTCACACTTTCTTAAACCCCCTCCCCTGGAGCGTGACGTACTTTATGGACGGCCCCTAACGTCACCACTGTTGTGCTCGGTTGGTGCCAGTCCAGAACCTGGATAAAAGGAGGGCGCCGCTAATCAGCTTTGTTATGACACGAGATCCTTACACAGAAACGGCCTAATTCCAAAACTCGTCTGTACTATCCTAGAAAATAATGACCATAACATGCAGATGTCTTTGCAAACCAAACCCTAATTAGCGTTAAAGGTGTTACGGAATCTGTCAATATTGTCAATTTTACAGACACGCACAATATCTTTGTGACACAGATTATTATTTATGCTACGTATAGGCTTGTGCTTCCACGAGTATATTCTGTATGCCGCCATATTAATTATGATTTAGGACTATTAATATCAATCAGTATTTATCACAATTTCTAGATCGCATCACACGTCTCATCCAATATTAAAATGTGGAAAAATGCGCTGTGTAGGTGCCCAGATACATAGGCCTACATACATTATGCCACAAGGTATTCTGATTGCCTTGCTCGGTTCGCGAACACGAGCTGTTTCTTATTGTAAGAGGCTAGTGGATGAATGACGTTTCTGGAAAGCACTATCACATATGCGTCCGCTCTTCTAAGTTACTTAAATACTAGACAAAGTTAGACCTCGACATATTAACCCTTTGACCGCCGGAACCGAACCCGTTCGGTTCCCAAGGAAATTTGGCGGAACGCCGGAACCGACTATAGGCGGTAACACATAATATTATTATTTGTTGAACGCCGGTACCGCGTATAGTCGGTAACATACTTCTGTGACTGTCTGTGATGACTGATCTATATGTGCTGCACCTAACGACCCATAGATAATACAGCTGACGTCACAGGGTGACGTCACAAATCTATTTTTAGGTAGGGTTAGGGTGAACTGTCCTATTTCTCGCGTTGTTGTCGCAGTTGTTTATTGTAAGCTGGCGTGAATTAGCAATGTAGAAGTTTGATGCTCAGTTGTGTGTTATATATATATATATATATATATGTATATATGTGTGTTCAAATGCATATATACTTATATATATATGTGTATATATCTATATGTATATGTATGTATATACTGTATATGTATATAGATGAATGTGTATATGTACAGGTATATGTACATATATGTATATATGAATATATGTACTTATGTATATATAATTATATATATATATATATATATGTATATATACATATATATGTATAAGTATATGTGTATATATTTTTATATGTATGTGTAAGTATACATATATATGCATATATATATATATATACATATTTACATATGTATATATATACATATATATATACATATATACATATATATATATATATTTGCATATGTAAATATGTTTGTATATATCTGTATTTATATATATATATACATATATATATATTGGATCTAAGAATATATATATGTGCGTGTGCATATGCATATATACATATATATGTGTATATATATATGTATGTATGTATCTATATATATACATATGTAAATATGTGTATATATATGGTTTCTCAGTGAGTTGTGACATTTCGAAGTATATTGCAACAAAAAAGTATTTGGCGTCCGGGGTGCATGAACCCCACATAGTATGTGGCGGTTTAAGGGTTAAGATCTCCCTATAAACACTATTGATTGTACTCTATGGAGTCATTGTGTCTCACCGGACTGCCTTCAGTAGGCTACGCCACCATTTTAAACTTGTTCATTATTATGACTGCGCAGTAGTAGTTATAAGATTACGCTACTGTCAGGTAGGCCTAAGTCAACGACGACTGATGATTTATCTATAGGCCTATCACGATATTGAAGTCTTAATATTACATGGGAATGCATGTTGTGGCACTGTAGGGTGATCGATTCATGCGGCTGCCTAGCGTAGTGGAGGACATGACTGCGGCCGAATGGCTGCGTTCAGTTAGCCTTCCGGACGAAGGACCTCAGAAGCTGGTCACAGCTGACGAGTACCTACGCCCACAGGATCTTCTAGGTGGCTTCCATTCGCCCGAGTCAAGATACATCGTGCAAATGAGCAGCGTGAGTGTTACAGCGCCGTCATTCATTCAGTGTTTGATATTGCCCAGCAAAGTATTTCCACCATGAAGAGTAACTTCAAATTGGTTGTGTAAAATTTCCGAAATTTCTATCCTCATAACGTGCTGCCACTGGTAACAGAATATTTCACATAAGACGAACTACTAATAATTATGATTCTTGAAATGCACAACGCAATGATCTACCGTTAGCCATTCCGCGGAAATAGTGTTGTAAACCTGCTGTATAGAAGATTAAAACAGAAACTTCACCTTCTTGGTGGTTCAAAACATCTCTGTTCATTTCATATTTACCATTAATTTATTACTTGTAAGTGCTCAAACGTGCTTATCTAAAGCTCCCAGTCATAACAACCAATGAGCATTAACGTTTCTAAAAGGACTTACTTCTGATATGGTGTTCAGTCGTTAGAATCTAAAGAGTATGCTAGGTCTAGCCTGGTCACAAACAATTTTAGAGCGTAGGGATATCTTTTGGGAATTTATTATGAAAACTGATTTCAGTGGTATATTGTGCAAAAACGACAAGGGTTGATGGGCAGAGGGAGGTTAAACCCGACACCCCAGATATTTTTAACCTTTCGATCAAGACGGAAGAATTTCGGTAGAACGAATGTCCATAAGATGCCTGGGGGTAAAATCCAGACTTACGCCCAAGTATTGACTCAGACAGTGCAGTAGAGAGTTTTTAGACTATACCTACAGGACTGTGCGTTGACTGCATCATTTAGTGCAAGGTCATACGTACTGAGCTCCATTAAACAAATACAAAACTTTTATGGTAATGACTTAGCCTTATTGCAATGCATTATTTCTGCTATGTAGGCTAGGCCTAGGTATGAGGAAATTATTGTCACTAAACTTCGCCGAGAAGATGCTAAGGTTAGAGATTAAAATCGAACCTCCATGGTCCACCTTGGCAAATCCACGGGTGGCAGTAGAATTGGTGGGAAGTCAAAGTGTTCCTTCTTCAAGTGCTAAGATGCGTTTACTTATAAAATGTTAAAGTGAATCGAATCTGCCTATTCGTCATCGCGTGTGCACTGCAATAAATGTTGCGTTTTTCCGTCGCAAAACAGATAAAAGAAGAAGAAAACAATTACGAAAACAGCTGCCAAAGAGCGTCTTCTGTCGACACAAACTCGACCTGTTCTCCGGCCTCCAAATTCCTCCATCTCGAGGAAGCGGCTGCCGCTCGAAACCTCAAGTCTTTGCACAAGGAAGAACAGAACCTCAAATATGGCAACCGATACGCGTCGGACCCGTGCAGGGAAGAGGAAACCGGTGCCAAAGGTACCACTAGTGTTGCCACTGAAGCTGATAAAAAGGAATTGCAGTCTGATGAGATGGAATTAAAGTGCATGCTCACCGATGAGGCAGATTACTTGCAGCCGAAATCATCGAGGGACGCTAACTGTCTGGACGTTGTTGAAGGTTGGGAACAATCCCTTTTAACATACTTGCCTTCTAAAACATGTTAGTTTATCTGCCAATATTATTCACTTTCACTTCTTCTCTCTCTTGCCCCTTGGACACACGGTCTGTTGCTTCTTATGGTATTTCTGGACAACACTTCTGACTCGACGCAGCGCTTGTCAATAAGCTGTTGTGATGCGCTGCGCTTATAATTATCAAGTTGTGCTTTGAAAAGGTTTAGAGTCCATCCATCAATTAATTGGCTTTAAAGAGTCTCACGTTTTGCCAGAATTCAAATATACATGTTGCTTTTTACAGACTCGGCTGTTACTACTATTCCCTTTACATAATAAGACTCGGATAGACCCTTCATCAATCCTAGCATCAGTGAGACTTTAAAAGGCCCTGTATTCATATCTGGATGAAAATAAGAAGGCTTTTCAAAGAACTTATTGTACCAATATCGTATCTAAACTGTCGCCATTTTGAGATAGAAAATAATCAAAGGATGATGACGTTATTATGCTAGAGAATAGGTAGGCTAAATGTAGCATGTATAAACGGGGAAGACTTCCATAATTTGAGCAAGATGTTGTGCAATGTGTTTTTGAAGATTCAAATTCTTCCAAAGAGCAGCCATCAAACTCTTTGGGAATAGGAAATCCGGAATACTATCTGCTCCCGGATGATGATCGCCCGAGTCTAGGAACAGCAGAAAGGCCACGCTCCAATGACATCTACATGGGAATGGGACAGATGAATGAACCGACAATCAATAACAATAACTATTCCATCATGGAAACCAAACCGCAGAATTCCAATAAACCATCTCCCTTCGACAAAGAAGCATCCTACTCCAACTTATAACTGCATGCTATCCACTGTATCCCTGTTTTCACTGTATTTGATGCTGTGTATATATATATATCTGTCTATATATATATATCTATCTATATATATATATATCTCATATATATATGTCATATATATATATATATGCCTCTTTCTATACATAATAGTCATTATCGCATAGATATCCTCTGTCACAAACTTACCTTATAGGCATTATTTTAAAAGCAAACAATGAGAACTAATTACATAGGCTACTGGCCAGTTTTATTTTTTAAACAAACAATGAGCACTAATTACATTACAGTTGTTTATCAATTCATCCAGAGATGTCTCCGTGCTTCTTCGCGCGCGCTCTCTGTCTCTGTGTCTCTGTCTATCTGTCTCTGTTTGTCTACCTGTCCATCTGTTTTCTATCGCTGTGTGTCTGTCTGTCTCACTTCGTTTCACAAACAAGCGAAGACTTGTCTTTTTCGAGCTACCTGCAGAAAAGTTTATTAGTTAGCATCACATGGCGCCTCAGATTCGCATTATATAAATTTGATTGCTTACGAAACAAAATATGTTTTCATTAATAGTAGTCATACAATAATTATTTTTAGTAAACTAATAGCAATTAGTAGTAATTATAATTATTAGTAATAATGTGGCGGGCAGGCCACAAGGCTGAATGAATGCTATATGATCTATAAATAGCCTAATAATATTGACGTTTTCAATACATGGTGTCGCGCCTTTGAATCGCTAGGTGGCGTTTAATCAGCGATCGATTCGAGTTGTAATAAATATAATTAAAATTATAAGGTCGCTTAATTTCTGCAACTTTAACGTTTTAATCGATTGATTAAATGAAATTACATCTTCCCACGTCCTATAGTTGATGACTAAAGATAGGCATCGCCTAAATTAAGCCTTAGAAGCTCTATCTCTTAGACACCTATCGTTTAAGTACAATAAGTTCCCATTTAAATCAGTTTTCGGAATAAATTTCCAAAAGATATCCTGCGCTCTGAAACTTTTTATGGCAGTAGATACCTAACACCCACTTTAAGTCCAAAGACTGGATCAGAATTAAGTTAACTGCTCCATCTGTATGGAAACGTTAATGTCCATGAGGGGTTGGTGCTAATCTCCAGGCAACTATCAGTTGTTCACGCACAGACTATCATTAGAGACTCAAATTTTAATTAAAAATTTTCAAAAAGGTAGGTTATACAATCGCTGGAGGCCGGGTTTATACTCAGGATGCCACTGTTGTTGACGGCTTGCATTGTTTTAAGCGCCCAGGAGTTAAAGTTTCGGAACCAAGACACTTTTAAACTGCCCGAAGATTTCCAAACAGTTCAAAGAATGAAGAAATTAATCACGGTTAAGACGTAAGTCAAAGTTCTGGTTTACTCTAAGACCAGAAAGCGCTGATGTACCGGTATGCTTTCTTGAGAGGTTGTGATTTATGCTTGGAAGATTTGGGGGAAATGTTGAATAGAAGAGAAATGAATGAGTGGAAAATATATCGTTGAACATAGAGATGTTATGAATCGCCATCAGCTTTTTCAGTTTGCGGTTTTGTCAACCTGAATTTATTAAACGAATATTTGATGATGATTAATAATTTAACGACAAGACTGGGAAACCAATGCAACTCGTCTTTAATGAGTTAAAAGGAAGTTTCTGTCTTAATCTCCTACAGTGTTAGGACATAAGACGAATTGTAGATAATTACGGTTTTCAATTGGTAGCATTTAAAAAAAGATCATTGTCAGTTCATCCTATAAAACTCACGCTGCTCATTTTCTCGAAGAATCTTGAATCTAGAGGATGGAAGCCTTCCATAAGGTCCTGTGGCCGTAGGTATTCGTCAGCTGTGACCAGCTTCTCGGGACCTTCGTCCGGAAGACTGACGGAACGCAGCCATTCAGTGGCAGTCATGTCCTCCACTACGCTGGGCAGCCGCATGAATCGATCACCCTACAGTGTCACAACATGCATTCCCATGTAATATTATAACTTCAATATCGTAACATCTTCTTATAACTACAGTAGCTAAGTCATTATAATCAAGTTTGGCGTATCAACTGAAGGCTGTCCGGTGAGACCATAGACCCCTAAATTTATGTAGTCGATGGGTGAGACAGAGTCCATAGAGTATAAACAATCTGAACTAAGGAGATCGTATGTCAAGGTCGGAAACTGAAATACTTAGAAGAGCGGACGGATAGTGATAGTGCTTTCCAGAAATGTTCCTCTTGCTAACAGAACAGTCGTGATTCCTGTCGCAAACCGTGTAAGGCGGGAATCAGACGACCTTGAAGCATGATGGATGAGTTGTGTGGTCACTTAAGTATACAGGCATTCTTCGAGGTTCTTAAAGACGCCGCATAAACACGGAGATAAAACCTAATCAATACGACGACATACATGTTCTGCTCGTAGAAGCATTATCCTACACATAACATAGATTCTAATCCTGTGTCAAAAAGATAATGCTCTACAGTGTCTACACGATGTGTACGTGACTGCAAAATTGACAATATAAATTACTGACGAAGGTCAACAGACTACATAACATCTCTATAGTTAATTAAGTGTCTGTTTTTCAAAGACATCTGCATTTTGTGGTATTTCTTTCTCTAGGGTAGCACAAACGAGTTATATGAGTAGGCAGTTTGTTTTACGGACCTTATGTCATAACAAAGATGATTAGCATCATCCTCCTTTTATCGAGGCTTTGGATTGGCACCATCCGCGTACAACAGTGGTGGAGTTACAGAGTTATGTAACTGACGCTAATACACTGTAGAGAACTTGAAAACATTATTTACCAGAATGAAATCAAATTACCAATAAATGCTTACTGCACTTCTTATTCTTATTCTTACTAGTGAGCACAGTTTTCTGTTCGAAGCATAGCCTATGGTAATTTTATGGTGTGTTTCAAAAGTAATTTGTGCTGGCAATGGTATTAAAAGATACCGAAAACTTGACGGCAAAATATTTTATTTACCGGAATAACAACGTATCGTCCAGGATCTTTAGTCATATTCGCGAACTCATTTTCTAGTTCAAAAAATGTCGGTCGACTGTCTGCGTCAACCATCCAACCTACAGATGCAAATGTAACGTATAATGTAATTAACAACTTTATGCAATAAGATGTTGAATCCACAGAACAATAATAGATAGGCTTTTGCGGGGGTATTTTAAAAAGGCGCTATATGAAATCTCTTGATACAGACATACGTAGGGTTAAGCAAAAGCTGCACGAAGTTTTCCCTAGTCCTATGATTACTTGCTTCAATTTGCTTTATATTATTAAACTGCGTCTGGCACAAATTGTACAGGGCAGCATCAAATTGACCTCTATAATAAAATGTGATGGAGTAGGTCAGCTATTCGATTGCCGAATTCGAGGTTGCTGTCTTGCAACAGGGAGAGTTGTTGATTCGCAATGTTTACTCATAGTTTACAGGGAGTGGCATTCAGCAGTAGAACCTTACCACACTTAATATGTTATTCCAAGTACCTAATGATGTCAGTTAGATTATATTGGTATAGAGTTAGTATAGCGATTAACCTCTCCCACTGTTGGCTGCGTGCAAACATTGCGAATCAATTAGGCTGGAGTCGTCCTTCTTCTGCGAAGTCTGCCTTACATAGGGCCTAATTATTACAACGCCTGCAGACCGTCAATTTATTACTAGAGCTAGGATGGTCAACTGATCTTGTAATCCTGTTCAATTAATTAGTGACGATAATCTTATTAGCTCATAAATTGCTTATTATTATTGCTATGCACATCTACAGCAGCTGCTGCAGACAAAGAGCAGCTCTATAATTTAATTAAGTTTTGGCTAAGTAATGTGTTGGAAGCATCCTTGTCAGGTGTAAAGGATCCCGGAGACCGAGTGGTAGTAAATGGGGGTGAGGTGCTTCTGCGTATGCAAGTCTTCATTGTGTAGGTCCTGGTTCTGCAGTAAACAGTGAGGAACTAGAAGACCCCTGTTCTGCCCTAATTAACAGAACTTCGACAGATCCCTAATTAAGCCGAACAAGCGTTCCTTAATGGCGAACCCTGATAAGTCTAAACAGCCTAAACATGATGTTTGATTTGTCACGCTGTGATGATGATGACGATTATGCTTCTAGGTCACAAACCTACCTACAGAGTTGCACCATGATGACCTGAACAGATCTCTTTGCGTCATCAGAGTCAACGGTCACAAAGTCTTTACTTAATCTTGCGATTAAAAAATTCCGATACGTGTACTCAGAAAGGGAAACCTGTGCTAATTCTTGGGACTGATTTCACCAGCAGAGAAAGCAGTCACCAAGTAGGTCTTATGGAAGTGTATTTACCGGGGTGGACGTAAGCGGAGTGGCTTTTGGAGGACAGATGGAACGGATAAGATTATATTTGGTCACCTGTTACTTCACGCGCTGTCAGACCTGCCTATGATGTGCTTCAGTAAAGTTTCCCTTCTTATAATTTGCAGAGCAGCAGATGACCTATTGCAGAATAGTATGGCGACCGATAGCGTCATTACGTTAGATAGATCGCACTATGCGACTTATTCACGCCATCGATGAATGCCTTCGCATTGTACAACGGCAGAAGTTACTAATTAACGATACGTGGCCTTAAAATCATGTGCACTTCTCAGGCGCAACTAACGGCTACTTATATATAATCTCATATGCGAATTTTCCAGTCGTAAAATTTTTAAAGAAAGTGTTAGTTTTGTCTGCATAATTATAGTCTTGCTCAGTCAGTAATTTTTCCTTTGGTAAACTATTGGACATGCAGAGTTTCAAACCATGGTGTATTGCTGTAGAGCTTCGATAATTTAGGCAGATCACAGTATAAGAATGATCAGTGGCGTTAAAGTCCTCTCAATTAGACCTACCAAATACCAATGTATTTCTAGTAAACATGTGTGTAAATAAATAAACAACTGTCATAGCCTACATTTGATCATGATCATGTAGATGTCGATGGTGCAGATGGGTGGCTGCGACAGTCTCTCTCCCATCTCCAGACGATGCGCCATCTCTACGGCTCGGATCGACTCATACGGTCGCTGTCCGTAGGTGAACAACTCCCACAGCGTCACACCTGTTGGCCGCACCAAAAACAAACATATCTAATCCAACCGCAGAAATTACATTCTTGGCATCCACAGACAGATTAGAATATTGTCACATGTGTCTGACGAATTGAATTCACTGATCGGCAGATGGCCAACAGCGAAAATTACGCCAAGCAAAACTAGATACGTTCAACGATTTTAGCATTCTTAGTTTCATTAAGTATAATTTTCATAACGGATACGAACGGCTTAATGTTTTACTTAGTCATTTACTTACTTATTTACATTTTAATTCTTATCTTTATATACACTTATTTTCTTAATTTTTTTATCAGTTTTCCATTCATCCGAAAATATCAATACTACCACTTATTCATCTTATCCTCTGTGTGCAGGTATAATCAGCATAATTATAGCAGTGAATTGGCATCGCAGAGTCATCAGCTGTCCCTCCGTCAGTCCGAGCATGTGATCGACCAAGCGAGCGTTTGTTCACATAGACCCTATAATAATATTATGGTCTTTGGCATTAGGTTAACTTACCGTAGGCCCAGACATCACTTTTATGCGTGAATATGCGATGCTGTATTGATTCCAGAGCCAACCACTTGATCGGCATCTGTTGACAAAAAAGTGCTTCTAAACTCTTTGTGGTAGGCTATTATACAGACTACATTAATAATAGCAAGAGTACCCTAACTTAATACGCACCCATGTAAATTTAGGCTACAGAAACATGTTAGACGACTCAGTTCATAACATCAGACGAAAATTTATACCCACTTGGTCCATTACAGCTTAGGAAGATTGAAATAGTAACATCGGACTAAGTCTAATTTAAGTTTATTTTTTAAATAAGGTAGCAATTCTTATTTATTTTTCGCTTAACCCTAAACATATTCATTGTAAAGAAATTAAAGAAGAAAAGTAAATCTCACCTATGCTGAACTTCATAATAATGATAATGTGTTTCAAGATCTCATGCTTTCGTTACTATATTTCGCAATTAGTCTTTATGTTAAGATGTAATTCGTGCTCATATAAAGCTTCTATATTTAAGTTTGATGGCTGGTCATGCATGTAACATGCGACATATTTTATGAGCCATCATACTGTTATCAGTTGTTTAGGTCTGTGACTAAGCAAGAAATCAGCATGCATCGTTTCTTATATAGTGCGACAGTCAGCATAGTATGGTATGATTTGGTATGTCATATTATACGATATGGTATGGTATTCAGTCATTACCTTTCCTCCTGTTGCTTGATACTGTTCTTCGTTGATGTTGAGCAATTTTGCGAGACCGAAATCAGTGATTCGCACTTGCGCTGGTCCTTGAACTTCAACAACAAGTCAAGCACACATGAAAGAAATCCGGCTTGATACTAAAAAGGTCACCTGAAAGCAGTAGGTCCTAAAAACAGGCTACACGAACCATTCTAGTTGGTTATATCTGTATTGTCTTTTCACTCAAGCGTCAATGTAAAAAAACTCCATATAGATAAAGCTTTGCAGATAGAGGCCTAAAATAAAGGGGCAAAAATGTGCGGCGATATAGTCTAAGTCTTTTTATCTGGCCTGTGAATAGAAAATGTCATCCGTGCATTAGTAATTCAAGATAAACGGGAATAAAATGACATAATCGACAGAACGGGCAGAATCAGAGCGCGTGTTTAGTCCTAAAGACCTACATCTAGGTTGCCATGTCTCACCCCGCTTTCGATAAGGGAAACAAATAGCTGCCTCAATGTCCAAAACACAGGCCTATTAACTAAACCTAGACAACATTTGATCTTTTCAATGTTTAGTTAGTTTGTTAGTTTAGTTTGGTTAGTGCGATACCATCTGATGTATGTATATATAAGTTTGCATTCAAATGTATGGCCGTCTATCAGTTCCACGTAGATGCGCTTCAATGATAAAGGTAGGGTTATAACTTGAGGGGAATGTAACTTGAGCTGTGGCAGAAATACAGTAGACCTGCGTCTAAGCGAAAGAAGTATGTTCCAGAAGATTGGACCGACGCACGGGAATATACAGAACACACGAATACCGATCGATGGACTTCCCACCGGCAGCAGAGCGCAGTCACTGACACCACGATTGGCTCGAGATCGCCACAAAGATAGCAATCAAATCGTGTGAACTAGAATGGACGATAGATTATAATTCTTATTGCTTACCCAAAACATTTCTCGCCGCGAGATCTCGGTGCACAATTCCTCTCTCCTCCAAATAATGCATACCCTATAAAATCATGGAAAGTAAACTTTAATACCGAAGCCATTTTGGTTCACACAATGGCTGCTGCAACATTTGAAGAAGTGATTAGTCTGTTACTGACAATAAGATAATGATATTTATTATATATGCCATATATGCCATTTCTGTTACAATGCTAACATACATGCATTGCATTCATAATATATAATATTCACAAATACATACATACATAGTTACATACATATATTCGTACAATGCAATACAGAATACAACTGCATTTGTTTATGCCGTCCTTGCAAAGTAAAGAAGTGCTCACATGACCATTTCAGAGAGATGGTCCAATAGTAATATGTCGTGCGTGTGTATTCATGTATCGACTTTTTCATACAGCTACATTAGTAAAGGTGACAGTAAAAGGTGACAGTAAAAGGTGAGCAGCGGATATGGCGTTGCTGTTATGGTCTAGACTAGACGTACCTTTGCGATCTGAGCGGACCACCTGAGGAGGGCACTGGACCCGATGTTGTTCTTGTTCTTCCTCAGATAGTCGAGCAGGGATCCGTGTGGCATTAGTTGAGTAATGAGCATCATCTGCGCCGTCATGCATACCGCCAGAATCCGGATACAGCACGGATTCGTGACGGATGCCATGATCCTTGCCTCCTCCAGCAGCTCCACGTTCAAACTGGAGTTGGCCGCCTCCGTCAAGACTTTGATGGCTACAGGAATTTTGACATCCTCTCCAGCAGGAATCCATATACCCTGCATGCATATTACTAGCAGGTCAATTATATCTAATGACAGCATACAATAAAACAGATGAACTGTGTACCAAAGTTCGACCGTACGTACGGAACGTACGCTATTTTTTCTGCTGAAATGCGTACCGTACGCGTACGCTATTTTTTGGCTAAATTAATAAATAGCGTACGCTAATTTTTATATTTTTTTATTATAGAATTAACAAGGAATAACGAATTTCTGTAGATAAAATAATCAAATTATACTAAAAACAAAATAATAATTTACCTCTTCGCTGAAACGGAACTACAAATAAGAACTGTAAAGTGACGTAATAACGACGAGAAAAAAACGACGAGAAAATGAGGAGACAAAATGTGACGTCACGAGAAGCAACTAATATTAAAGGCTGCTCATACGTACGGAATACGAACGTACCGTACGCGTACGCTATTTTTAGTAAATTACGTACCGTACGCGTACGCTATTTTCTGCTAACGTACGGTCGAACTTTGCTGTGTACTGTATTTAGACATGCTCATGTAACTAGTGATTACGATGAATTGAGACTTAGGATCAAATTAGGGCTTACTTAAAATGTGTCCATAGAAGTCACTATGAGTGTTCTGTAACGTTAGGCCTAATGTTGTCTGCATGTGAACAGAGATTACTTAGATCAGTTGATATAAATGTGGAAGCACATGCTCAAATATTCATTGCACCTCTTTGATGTTGATAAGTCCTATCAGTTGTATTTAGAAACAAAGACTTTCATTCAAAAATCGATTTAATTTTGGAAACAAAGAACTTCAATCGCATAGGCCCTATTAGATTTTTTACTTCCATATAGCATCGATTTTCTTGAAAAATAAAACTTAGTCACATAAATATTTTTACTTGGAATTAGAGATTTTCAACAGCCTATATCAATTTTTCTTATTAAGATGATATCTCAATTTTACTAGGAAAATGACCTCTCATCACAGATCGATTTTATTTGGAAGTAGAGTTATACTTAAATCGTACATATCAATTTTATTTTGAGGCGAACTTCGATGATACGTTCTGTCGCAGTTGAAGCTGTTTATTGCATTAAGTCACGCCCATACATTTAAGGTTAATCTGTCTTTTCACATCGATTTAGAATATTTAGATACATTTTAGAATATATGTTTTGGAACACCATAATATTATATTAAAATTTGGATATTGTAAAAGCGATTTGGATTGTTAAGGGTGCCTGCATAGGCCTACATATAACTCAGCATTTGTGTTGAACTTTCTCAAAGACTTTATTCCTATGTTGTGAAATAGACGCTGGTAAGCTAACCTTGTAGACGGTTCCGAAAGCTCCAGATCCTATTTCGCTTCCACGTCGAAGTTCCGACTCCTTGATTAGTCGCAGAGTAGACAAGTCTGGCTTGGCATCGGTCGGAGTAACGATCTGTAACCAACAGTTTCAGAATTTGCACAAAATAAGACATGAAAACCATCGGTGAGAAGAAGAGTAAAAACATTGAATACAGCACAGCAAAAACATATATAGCCTACACGCAATTCCATGTATATAATGTAACAAAGAATTTCTTTAGTGCAACATAGAATCTCATAAACTTCTAAACTTAGAAACTTTGTCTCTTATGTTAAATTGCAAGAAGTTAATTAGTTTATCAGTTGCTGCTGCTGCGAGTTTACTCAATGTGCATATGTGCGTATAGGCTACCTGTTTCTCTCCGGTTGGCCTCCGGTTTTTGACCGAGCACCTAACGTCATCAAAAAGCCCTCGCTCTTTTAGACGGCATGTGATACACAGACCGATGAGGAACTGAACTGGTCTACTGACGCAGCTCTTATGTGGCGCTGAGAAACGACGGCGATTTACATTACAAAGAATTCTTTAATTGAGTTTACCTCTTCAACGTCAAGTCCGTTCATTCTGGCTGTTAGTCGCAACTTGTTCTCTTCTGATCTGGCCAACTGGCGTCGAAGGAAGACCACGATGACAGCCACCAATCCGATGACGATCGCTCCCACCACAACAGGCAAACCGATATTCAGACCCGCCTTCTGCCTGGTTTATCATCGCAACAAATAAAACGATTATAGATGAAGCTATTATAAAGTGCGATATCTTATTCTATTTTATTCCATTCCGGTTCTGTTCTGTTCTAATAGAGTGGCTTCTGTTCATCACGGACGTTCAAACATGCAGCCTACTTAGAAGCAATGAATATTATTACTCTGTATCTGCTCTTGAGATCAACTAAGTCTTGTTAGCAAAACTAGACATTGAAAGCCAATTTCTGAATTGAGAGGAAACTGAGCTGCAAATGGTCGCAGGGCTTCTCATTTGAGGCGATCGATCGATCTCCTTGGGTCGATCGCCTAGCAAAGGTCTGGTGGATCGATGTAATCGATCGCGCAAATCGAGGACACGATGATTTACTTAAAGAGGAAACTGGAAGCCAGTTATTATTGTATCAAGCACCTAATTTACATTACTTTAAGTTTTGCTTACTTTACGGCGGATGTGAATGCGTTCGGAACGCAGCGTTTCGTGACTTAATGCTGAGCTGAGTGATAGCTCGGTTTCGTACAATATGATAGGCCTAAGCCTATGATTGGTCATAACAACACGGTGGACACCTCCCGCATAACGTCATTCGTAAGTTCGTAACGTCACTAATTTTGGAAATTATTGAAAGCAACAGTGGCGGCGACGGTGCCGAAGTGGAATAATAATGTACTTTTAGCAACGGCGGGTCGTTTTCGGTTGCTGGCCCTAGTTGTTTCGTTCCGTGGACATGATCCCACAAGTTTTTTCAGTCACCAAATACAATAACCTTCTAAGAAATAACAATAGCCTACACATCACTACTGGAGCAGCACTTCTCAGTCGATCACCTTCTGAAGGGCGCTATGGGCGTATGCAAAACAATTTCTTAGTAGCTGTGCTAGGCGTAATAATAACGGAACTGAACTTGAGAAACGTAACTAGATTATAATCTAATTTAAGGACTTCGATAGTTCTCTGTTTCGTAATGCATAAGGTCATTTACAAAAACGCTGTCAATAAGCTAGGATATTATCTGTTTAACAGCATACTAATTTCTAATCTTTCAAGGCATTTTCAAATGAGAAGCTGAAAAGGATATCATTAGGAGGACAGGTACCAATATCATCGGCCACGCATTTTAACAAGTCTTTTAAGGTGAATATAAGGAGTGCGCTATAAAATATTTTTCTATGCGCACAGCACAACAGTGCACAGAAACAGTTTGTCCTCAAAACTTGAACGCTGTTTCCTCAAAACAGCTTTCTCTATCTCGGCTTCCAGTCTCCTCTTCTCTGAAATTCAGCATTCGCCAGCTCTTGGAATGAACTTCTTAAAGATTTCCGTCATTTCGCTCATCAACCTCTCTCGTCCGTCAATCTCACCTCTTCTCCTCTTGCAGAAGAGGCTGTCATTATTCCATTTGCTACAGAATGAACCGCATTGCCAAAGAAAGAATTTTACCTTACACGCTGATTCTACTCCTTCATCACCCCATGACCACCATCAGCAGAACTCATTTCTTGAAGTCGACAGGCTTCAATCAGTTATGAAAAGGATATCATTAGGACAGGCACCAATATCATGCCACGCATTTTCTCGCAGACTTCTAAACTCTACTTGGTCAGCTGCATTGGCTTCCTGTAGAATTCATAATAAAATTTATCTATAAAACCCTCACAACGAACACTCCTACCTACTTTCAACCACTACTCTCTCCTTATATTCCATCACACAGTCTGCGATCAACGGTTATGATTCTTTTGGTTGAGCAGTGCAGTCATGGGCTCTCGTGCATTCCATGTTGCTGCCCCAAGGAATGGAACCGACTGCCAATGTTGGTCAGAAGTTCGAACTCTTTCTCCTCCTTTAACACTTTAGCGACAAACTGCTCTGGTTTCCCAGTCCCATTTAGTACTCTCTTGTCGTTAGTGTTAGTCAGAAACGCCTCAAAATGCCCTATTTCTAATTGGTTTTCAAACATTTGAATACCCAATAGTTCTTCACCTGGCGACTGACTAACTGAGCCTTAGATTCGCGTTTTCAGTGTGACCTTGTGCGCGATAAAAATGTATGAAATGAATTATAATAATAACAATTATTAATTATTTCCACGTAGAAACATACTGTCTTCTTGGCTTGATTTCCCACGAATTTTTACCTGGCACCGAAACGGAACAAACAGCCTGGCTATTGCGGATTGGATTTAATATGGCGCCGATGAAGAAGCTGGACTTCATTTTGCGTGGCGCTGAGAAATTACGGAGATTTAAATTACATTACATAATGGTTTTTCTGCAAGAGGATAATTCCCCATCTCTTGAAACTTAGGTTACGTTATTCCAGAACTTTTTTTACTAGCACATACTTTTCCATCTGGAATGGGCTCGATGTCCGTGTCATTTTGTTCAATCGAACGTTTTTCTATTTCCGTCTGTTTGTGCTCTTCTATTGTGAGCTCCTCGTGGATGGATTCGTTGTGGAAGAAAGCGATGTCTTCATCAGCTTCGTAGACCCTGACCATGCGGCAGAGTGTGCAATCAGAGGCAGTTGGTCCGTAGCATGCTTCGCACTCTTCGTGACACTTGAGACAGTGGCTACGAGAGTCATTGTAATGATGAAGGGCACACTTTGACACGCATTGGTCGCCGTCCACGAAATGCTTACACTCGCACGACGGGGTTTCGGTGCCAGAGCCGTCGCACGTCCGGCACTCCTCGTGACATGAACGACACCCTTCCTGCGTTCAATACAAAACACCAGTCATCAGTCGAAAGGTATCATCGTAATTAAAAATTGAAATGGCTCCTCTTCAAAATAAACTAACTACATATAGCAGCTCAACGTAAGATTTTCAGGATAGAGGGAATTTCGACCTCACTGGTTCAGACAATCCGCATAGCTTGCTAGGAATTCACTGCGATGCGGTATTTAGTTTTCTCAACACTGCAGCTGACAACCGCAATTTGAAACATTATTTGATAATAAATAATTATCCTATAGGTGCAGTCATTCCTCGGTCATGTAATAATAGTAATAATAATTATAGTAATAATAATAATAATAATAATAATAATAATAATAATAATAATAATAATAATAATAATAGTAATAACAATAATAATAATAATAATAATAATAATAATAATAATAATAATAATAATAATAATAATAATAATAATAATAATAATAATAATAATAATAATAATAATAATAATAATAATAATAATAATAATAATAATAATAATAATAATAATAATAATAATAATAATAATAATAATAATAATAATAATAATAATAATAGTAAACCGTTTTTCTACTATTCTTAATTAACGTCCCTGAGGGATCATATGTACTTCGGGGCATCAAAAATAATAATTAATAAATAAAAACTATAAAAAATAATAATAATACTAATACTACAAATAATAATAATAGGCCTACTAATACTAATGCAAATACTACTAATAATAACAGCAAAAACCGACATAGTCGCCACCAAAACGTGTTTGCTGACAGATATGTTAATACTAAAATAATAAATAATGCAAATATCAATAAATAAATAATAATAATAATAATAATAATAATAATAATAATAATAATAATAATAATAATAATAATAATAATAATAATAATAATAATAATAATAATAATAATAATAATAATAATATGTACTTCGGGATCATATGTACTTCGGGATCATATGTACTTCGGGGCATCAAAAAATAATAATTAATAAATAAAAAATAATAATTAATAAATAAATATGACCGAGAACGAGGACCGCTAACTCCAGAACAAAAAATAACTCTTCGGATAGTTTCTACAGCCTGAGGGATCAATAACCTCGGGCAAAAAAAATAAAAATAATAATAATAATAATAATAATAATAATAATAATAATAATAATAATAATAATAAATAGAGGCACCTTCACACCGTACCCTAACCCGGGGACGAGGACCACGTACTCCATGCTTAACCACACACTTGTTATTTAGTTTCTAAGAGCCTGCCTGGCGATTTTTCTTACCTCGGGCGAGAAACAAAAATAATATAATAAAAAAAAGGTAGAAGAGCTAAGCAATAATAAAACAAACCATATTAAAAAATTAACAGCAAATAAAGACAATTGATGAAGCATTTACCACTCGGAATTTCTCCGTGCCGTTTTGTGTTGCAACGTCGAGTCTTCCATGGAATTTGTAAAAGCCGTCGGGACACAGTGAGTTGTCTGTTATGTTCGGTAAACAGAACGGTTTCCTCTCCTTTAAGTCCATGACCAGATGGCAGGCGTTGCACCCTTCGAAACCCAGATGATTTCCTGGTCCAGTGCATCCGTCCTTACAGTCGTTGTGGCACGGTTCACATGTGCCTGATGCATTGGCGTACTTGGATTCCGGACACTTATCACGACAGTATGGCCCGTCGCGAACATTACGACATTCTTCGCAATCGCTCGGTTCCTTATCAGAAAAATGTCAGCACAATTTGTAGTAATCAAATACATCTATAATTATTATTTGCTACTAACATTATGTTCTATAGTAAAATTACAAGTAGGCTAATTCTTTTTCCTACATCGACACTATGCGCAATACAATTCTTAAGAGTAGTTCACAATAAAACAGGCGTAGACTTCTTTACTCAACTATAGCCTACTGTGTGCGACACGTCTTGTAGGCCTATCCTACAAGGGTCAACTTCTTTGCCATGAGCCATAAACGAGGCGCGAGGAGAGAAAAGGGGATAAAAGAGAGCAGATATTGCACCGACGGTACCACTCAAACTGGATAGCGTATTACACAAAAATAATACGAGTAATATTATATATTATATATAACACTATTGTAATAGATAATGTATTATGCTACATATAATACAATTCTTACAGATAATATATTTTTCATATGTAATATTATAAATGTAATACAGGCAACGGTTGAATGCATAATGTTAGTAAGTTAAATCCTGGTTAGAAACGTAGCTCTGCATGTCGCAAAACTCGACTGTTTTGGTTTATTGATTGATTCTTTGGATATTTCATAATGCAGTAACGCAGGACGGCGGCAGGATGTGTCAAAAAGACAGTACGTGTGACTAAAAGACGTGGAAGAGGAAAACAGGCTCACGCCTAGAGAATATGTAATAAAATATATTGACAAAGACGGTAAATGATAAAATAAATTTAAAATGCTAAATAAAAAAACAAGTTAACAATGAGAATGTAAAGCAAAACATATCATATTAAGGACCCATGGGATACAAAATGATATAAAAGAATGCAAATTGTTTAGGTACGGTATTCAGTAGCGGCGCCAGGATTTCAGGTTTGGGGGGCTAAAACCCCAATCCCTTTCCCTCCTCCTCTCTGGCATTGGCAGTAATTTCCCACTATTGTTTAAGGGGCTGAGCCGCCGATAGGGAAGGGTGGCTTCAGCCCACCCTAGCCCCATGCTGGCGCGGCCCCTGACGGTATTCTACACATAAAAGCGCAAAAATGCCTTATTAGGCTACTAGCATTTGGTACCCGGCTTCGCCCGGGTTTTCCCAGGCGTAATTTTTAACGGCTGCAAATAAAGGCTACTTACTATATATGCTGACTGGATTCAAATATTTAAAATGTCCATATGTCCGAATGGAAATGATTTTTAGAGGTGAAAATCACTTGCCCGTGTAGGCCCTATTTGAATTTAATTACCTGTGACTCAGCGGCTGCCGCGTTTAGCATTTGAATTTAATGTGTTTTGGCAAGCGACTCCGCATTTGAATTTAATGTCCGCTTACTGCGCCATCTATCGAACGTTCTTCCGTGTTTCTCTAGCGTAATACATCATTGCTGCTTCATGGGTTTAAAAATCAACTAAAAATGTCCATAGGCCTAGCCTATATCGGAAGTGAATGTAAATTTTGAGCTGAAAATAGTTGGGTCAAGATAGAAATTCGCTTCAGAACGTTCGTTTAAAATGTAGCATCGCTAAAGTGTTGCATTGGAGAGTTTTTAGTTGAGTTGACCTTAAAAATCGCCTGTGGAAATTTCTTATTAGAAATTAGCGGGCATCGTATTGTCATTGACTGCGAGAAAAGGGCTTGACCTCGATTTGAAGGCGTTTGAATAAATGACCACGTCGAAATAAAAAATTTCCGTACAATGGAATTTAAAGTAAATTATGAGTTCAAAATAGTACCGCACGGGTTATCTCTGCCTATATAATTATGGGCCTATAGGCATATTATTTGTTCCCCTGGCTAAACATAATAGACGCAGCTCGGCCGTTTTACCTCGCTGAGCTCTGTCTGTTATTCTCGAGTTTTATTGTTCCATTGGCGTTCGAAATTTTTCGGAGCGACGTCCGCGCTTTATGACGATTGCACCTGATTTGCATATGTAGCCCAGCGTGACGTATGATAAATGGCCGCCGTTATTGATAATTATTACCTCGTAAAATTTTACCAGTTCGAAACTTGAAATGTCCATAACTCGGAATTTAAAGTTAATTGTGAGTTGAGAATAGTCGCGTTTACCTACACATGCCCGTAAGAATGTTTTGTACAAAATTTCAAATCGCTAAAGCGTTCCCTTTTGGAGCTCTTATTGGCAGGACAAACAAACATACATACAAACAAACAAACATACAAACAAACGGAACGAAAAACTTTGAGAAATGTAGTATAAGATTATTGACACCAGCTTATAATACTTAAACTGCTCTCAAATTTACCTTTCCGTTGCAGTTGTCTAGACATTCTTTGTGACAGTGTTCACATTGTTTTGTACCGTTGACCTCTTCAGGATAGAGATACAGACCCTTCTGAAATCGACACGAGTCGACACAAGTACGACCGTAGCGATAGCCAGCGCAGAATCGACAGTCTTCGTCCGTTGGACCCCAACATCCATCGGACGAACACTCGCTTGAACATACTTTTCCATTTGGTTCTGTAAAGAAGGATGAATCAGAAGATTTCTTCAGAGAAATCTCTTCTACTTCATAGGTGATGCATGTGTTACCAGCATATAACATGCTAACTGTTTGCTACAGCTACGCAGCTAAGAAAAGTTCACGTGCTAATGTTTTAGCAGTTTAGGCAACTAAGCAATTAAGAGAAAGTTGTAGAAACTTCAATAACCTGACTAAACCAAGAGACATGCATCAGACTAGCGTGAAACTGCATCGCAATACAGCACAAACACACGACTCTTACAAAAACTTAGCAAGTTAACGTCTGAACCTCGTGTAGTTATGAATAAATAGATCAACACTGCATCCCATTACATAATGTGTACGAGTGATGATGATGGTGATGATAATGATGATGATGATGATGATGATGATGATGATGATGATGATGATGATGATGATGATGATGATGATGATGATGATGATGATGATGATGATAGCGTATAACACAAATGGGATACGAGTAATATTATACAGAAGTAGACTACATGTCATACATATTCATGAGTTTCTGTATCAATATTGCTTTGGTAACATAATATTTCAAACGTCATTTTGACACTCATGGATCATGTTCATATATTTCTCTGTATAAATGAAAGTATTCAGTGAATAATTTGATGAAAGTGGTAAAAACAGAGTTGTCCATGACGGCCATAAAGAGCTTTGTAATGAATTCGAATTGCTTTTACTTTGTCGTTCTTATGATAGTTCAAAATGCTGTATCAATGTTGGAACAAAGAATTAATCATGCTTGGTTTACGTATTTTTGTATGTGCTTGTACTTAATATTCTAACTCTTTTTTCTACATTTGTGGTGAATATATATATATATATATATATATTAAAAAATGCCAATGTCTACTCTAATATCTAAAGATACCGTTGCGATTTTTTACACACGTACCGCAGAAGTTGGTCTGATTTGCATTGTTTTCCATCTTCCGTGTTCGGTTGGCGTTGATCTGCGTCCAGTTGATGCTGTTGACGTAGCAGAGGTTGGGATTGCTCCGAATGAAAATGTTTCCGTCGCCTATCCTTTCCAGGGACACTAAACCCAGTCTCTCCAGACGAGGGTTGCCCTGGATTGCAACGCTGCCGCTTGAGATCTCCTTAAGAGATGTTAGTCCCAGCTCCACGAGACTCGTACCCGAAATGGCGACAGCAAGCGTATTTCTGCATAAAGTGAAGGCTGATTACAGTACAATTTCAGGGGCACAGTCTAGTTAGGCCCTATCTATTAAAGCATCGATCTTCCTTTCAGCTAATGGTTGTGATTGAGATGCTTTAGGCCAGAAGTTTCCTTATGTTTATCGACGAGTTTTATACCATTTATATATCATAACTTCCGTCCCTGACGCTGCAAGACTCGTTGCAGAGGTTCCAGCTAAGTCATCAAAACTCGACTTCATCATTCCAACTTCAAAAGTTAAATGTTGCCAAAATGTTTCCCCATCCTCATTGTTCATTTGACTAATCGTACCTTTTGCGAAGTCTGTTTTCCATCAGCTTCAAAAATTGTTTTTGTCATATCTCGCTTTAAAAACCTGAACTAGATAAGGACTGTCTCTCTAATTACAGACCTGTTTCCAATTCCAATGGGGGGGGGGGTTAGGCGAATGATAACACTCCGGTGGAAGAGCAGAAGATAAGCATGGACGCGGGATCGATTCTCGCTACCCCCAAAGGACCACTCAGCCTTTCATTCGCTAGGTGGCGCTTGTAAAATGAGCAGTAGGACAGATGGGCGCCTTGCATGGCTGCCATACAATCAAATTGTACTTCTGGAATAACTGGTAAACAGCCGTTCATACTATGACTTGTAATTATACTGCGGCGTGTCAGTTCGAATTAATAATAAACACGAATATATTTTTTAATTTGAATAACATAATGTTTGAACGCTTATTTTAAATGAGTTTTCAGAGAGAGGTACGTGTCATCATCTCCCGAGTTTTAGTCAGTTTCAATGTTATCGTAAATACCATTCCACTGAAACTGCTCTCTCTCTCTCTCTCTCTGGCACACTTGACAACATGTTTTGATCTACAGATTCTGGCAAAGCATCCCTTCCCATGTCTCTTGATTTGAGTGACGCATTCGATAATATCGATCGTGGTATTTTGTCGTCTTCAGTTTGAAGTTTCAGGTTGAGCTCTTCTCTGGATAACTTCATCTCGTAATGATCGTCTTCAGCAAGTTGCAATAAACTCATCTCATTCTAATCGTTTGCTTGTCGTTCAGGTGTGCCTCAAGATTGAGTCCTTGAGCCTCTGCACATGTCTCAAGCTAATTCTAACATCATCAACCGTACCCGTCTGGATGTTAATGTTCCTGATCCTTTGATATCGACTTGAAATACAACATGACCTTACCAGCCCACCAATTTTGTCTTGGATGTTAAATACTCGTCGTTTTTATGGTAAAGCAAATGGTTTTTAACACCGGCTGTAACAGCCTCTTATGAATAAGTAGAAGCAACTGAAAAAGACATACTGAAAACGTGTTCTGCCGCTGACAACTCGTAGGTTTCTTAAAAAGGACAGCGTGTTGAAATCTCGATGACTCCCTTGAACCAGCAAGTAACCTGTTATCTCCTCCACGCTCTCAAATACGTCCAGATCAGATACGTTGGCTATTTCATATCTTCAAAACAAACAAACAAAATTAGATGGTAATATCTTAAAGTAAAAAACTTACAAATGTTAGCTATGCCGAGGATAAAATAGAATAAAGAACTCGATTTTAACATCTGAAAAATTCCTCTGTACGATCAAGTAGGCCTACCATTGATCTCCTGCATAGCCTACTCTCTATTGCGTCCAGATAAGTTGGTTATAGCTCTTTTCCGAAGCGTGATCTACCGAGTTAACTTTGAAAAGAACCAGATTTCTATGTAATTGTTGCTTCAAATCGACAATATGGAAGCATAAATTGCTGGTAGGTCTAGTAGCTAACGCTGTTGCTTCAGTAGGTGAGCGATTAAATCTATAGGCTTACTTGCTTTACCTTCATTAAGGTCTAGCACAAATGCTGACAAGAATTTAACATTAAGTATTTTGAAAATACTTTTCAAAATAGTTTTTCAAAATACTTTTGAGAATTCAACAATTCGTGCATTTTTCGCTACTTGCTATTGTGTACATTTACGTTGCTTTAGTGTGCTTGACAGTGAACAATAGTTTCATATGACTTGAAGCATTTATCAAATTGTAATTAGTAACTTTTATTACGCCGGTGCCTAATGCACAAGGCATCAACATATGGCGCAGTAAAGCCAAACTGTAATCAGTTCAATATATAGAAAATCAGTCCGTTAGACCGAAACGCAGATTATGATGGATAAGCAATTTTAAAGAGGTAAATTTTAAGTTGAGAACAAAATGACACAATCGACCCAGCAGACACAGGGAGAGAGTTGAAACAAGTAGGTCCAGCAACAAAAAAGGATTGTTCACCAAGAACCGTTTTCAATTTAGCTATGACCAGACATGGATAATCAGGTGACTTTGTTGAATAATGATAAGTCTGGGAAATAAGAACTGATTTTAAATATTGTGGTTGGCCAGAGTTCGCAGTTTTATAAACTATGAGCACCAATTAAAAACTAAATCTTTGCTGAACAGGAAGCCAATGTAGGCCTAAATATACATTTAAGCACATTACGTTCATCTTTGGATGCATTAGTTATGGTTCTAGCCAAAGAGTTCTGAACTCTCTGCAGCATCAGCATGTTTGACTTATTGATAGCAGTAAGAAGTGAGTTGCAGTAATCTGCGAATAGAAAACAATGCCTTTGTCAGAGATATCCCAGCATGCATGGATAAATGACGTTTAGTTCTGGGTATGTCACCAATGAACATAATATGATGACTTTCAAATACTGTTTACATGGCCAGTGAGAGACATGATAGAATTGAAAAAAACGCCTAAGTTAGGCCTACGAGTAGCATCTGCCAGCTCAACAATTGAGTCACCCAGTTTCAATGACTTAAATGTCTTAAGCCAATCAAATTGCTAAAGCTGCTGTGCAATGCCCAGTACCAGAAATTCAGCCTTCGATGGGTTAAGGAAGAGTTTATTGGCCACCATCCGAGACCGTACCTCATCAAAGACAGCAGACCACAGCCGCACAGATGAGTCGCATGAGAGACTGTCAAATGAAATGTAGATTTTGGTATCATCCACATAGAAATGATATCCCAGAGAATGATTATCCAGCAATGTTCCTAGTGGTGTGGTGCATAATGTAAACAAGCACGCGGCCCTGATATTTATCCATATAAAACAGACTCACAAGTAGTTGGTGTAACCAGAAGATTATTAATTTTCGAAACGTCACGTTCTAGTCGAGTTCTCAAGCCTTGTAACATTAAAAAAATAGTTTTGGCAGAAGCTTAAGAGAATTTTTGTCTAAAAGTTCCTTAGAAAAGTATTTTGGAAAAGTATTTTGAAAAAAGTATTTTAAATTCTCCTAAATACTTTTAAAACTAGATTGAAAATACATTTACAAAATACGTTCCAAAAGGATTTTGAAAATACAAAATAAAATAGTATTTTCTATTTTGTGCCCATCACTAAATATATATAGGCCTGTAACTGTATGTAGATGTAGGTCTATATATACGTATATAATAATATAATATATCAAGTATAATGAGCCTACTATTGAATATGTTATACGAATATTTAAAATAAGATCGAATAATCGGTACAAAACAAATCGGTAGCTTACGGGCCCTTGAATGTCTTCGCTAGAATCTGTAGATTTCCATCGATGATTGTGCATCCTGAGAAATTTCCGACATTCTTGCTCTCGACGCTGCCACCAGGACAAGCTAAATCCAAAAATATAACATCATCATCATCATCGTGTTCATGAGCGTTGTTGTCATCGCCATCATCATCATCATCATCATCATCATCATCATCATCATCATCATCATCATCATCATCGTCATCAACAACAGCATCGACATCATCATCGTCGTCGTCATCATCATCATCATCATCATCATCATTTGTCATGCTCTTCAGAGTAAACAAAAATACTAGCATTATGATAGGTCTTGTTATTTTTGCTGTTCAACTACAAAATTCTAAAGCGACCAATTTCGTATGAAGTGCCCAAGTTTGGAAGTAATATGGTGGTGCTAACAGGTGAATTGTTATTATTGCTCTGCTAAAACAGCAGAACCATTACTTCGGAAGATAGGTTTACAGAGGCAAAACAAAGTCTGTAACCATTCAATCTTAAG
Source organism: Aporrectodea caliginosa (assembly GCA_020284085.1). Taxonomy (NCBI): domain Eukaryota; kingdom Metazoa; phylum Annelida; class Clitellata; order Crassiclitellata; family Lumbricidae; genus Aporrectodea; species Aporrectodea caliginosa. The sequence continues at coordinate 446,192 of JACEVL010000548.1, read as the reverse complement.
ATAGTTTGAAATTAAATTCTTGGTGATCGTTCAATCAAATCGAATAAGAACTTACTCTTGGGGCATACGCCATTGGTGCACGGTTTGCATTTTCTATCCTTGTCAGACATGTATCCTTCTGAACATCTGGCAACACAGGCGTCCTTTTCTATTAGCATATGATCTACATAGAAGAAAGAAGTCGACATACATTCAATATTCATTATACGAATTATGACAGTAAACTCAGCATTTACACTGACCGTAAGAACAAAACAAGATGCATACCACTGGTTTTTATCATACTGCATATATAGGTAATACATATTAATTATTATTATTACTATTATTATTGGATTAAATTAGTACCGCGCGAGCGGTCACACCGAAATGTGAAACTGAGGCGCGGATGGTCAGCCGCCAGCAGAAGATGCAGCAAGATATCCAAGTGCTTGAAAGTCAAGGAGAAATAGTGAGTTTTTAAGGTGCTTTTTGAAGGATACAAGTGAATTTGAGCTACGAAGAGAGAGTAGCAGTCGATTCCATTCCTTGAAGCATGGAATGCACGCATGCCCATAACTGTTCTGCATCGAGGCTCAGCTAAAGACCAGTACCGTACTTGATGATTGCAGGCAAGGAAGATGGAAAAAAAGAGTTAGTATAGTGACTGAAGGTAGGGCGGTGTAGGCCTACTGGTGCTGAGGGCTTTGTATGTTAAACAGACCAATTTAAATTTTATTCTGAATTCAACAGGAAGCCAATGCAGCTGATGGAGTAGGACTGAGGAATTTGTCATAGTGAAACACGCAGGAGTACGAGCACCAACGATAAACGGGCGGAAGGTATGTATTGATAGCAACCTGGACACTCCTTGAGACAGTTGGCTCCATAAGTGTATCGAACGTCAGGATTTGGTTCATACTTGTACGTCTTCATGTTGTAAATCATTTCACCAGGACATTTGTCCATGCAGACTCCGTAGTTAACAAAATGACGACACGCCTGCAATCAAAACAATCGCATCTACCAAATTCAAAGCAATTTTATATACTCTACGCATTTAAATTCCTCCACTTAAATTTTTATTTAATGTGTGTACCACTGCGGGTCTATCGTTGTTCATGGGCGTAAGACTAAACTGCAGGAGATAACTAGTCTGCAGGTGATTGTAAACCTGGGTGTCACATTAATTTTGACCGGGAACGTATACTCTTTCTCAACATGTGAACTTAGTCTTTCGAGGCTGTTATTATCAGCTTCACCATCTCCGAGTGATTTATCGCTCTCTTTCTTATGACGCTCTAGTGGTTCTTGTTCATGCTTTCGTTACTAGTCGAATTGACCACTGTTGCTCGATCCTTGTTGGCCTTCCCATGGAGTTATGGGGCGACTGATCAGATTCTGAGCTCGGCCGCTCGACTCATTGGGCGAATTCCAAAACTCGCCTCTGGCTCAGCTAAAGACCAGTACTTGATGATTCTGCCTACTTGCACCATGTGTTACACTGGCTGGCTGTGGTTCAAAGGATCTCATATCGGTTTGCTTGGTTGAGCGCCGTCTTACCTGTCTGATCTCTGCCTGACGTTGTAGCGCATCGGGCGCTTCGTTCCGAGACGAGGGGAACTCGTAGTTCCATGGACTCGCTTGGCTGCCAGGCAGTGCCGAGCTTTCTCGGTTGCAGGCCCATCCATCTGGAACGACCTCTCGTCGGAGCTGCGCTTGTTACCTCTGACCAATCCAGTTGGGTTTCATAAATCACTTGAGCCTTTTTTTTCTGTAGCCGTGGCTGGGCTGGGACGCCAATGAGTAGGTTTCTTGAAAGGGCGCTATATAAGTCCCCAGAATGAATGAGTGAATAAATGAATGAATGGACTGGCCTGGACTGAGTGCTGGATTGAATTTGATAATAACTTGGATTGGCTTAACCCAAATCAAGTCAGATTCTATCATATCACATCCTATGATATAATGACCAAAATTTCTTATGACTGTCACAGCCAGAAATGTAGACGTTAAAGACTTGGCTGCAGTGCAACTTACCCAGCAGTCGGCTTTATGGCGACCACATCCTCCTGCGCATTGATTATCGCAGCACTCGTGTGCACCAGGTCCAAAACATCGCCACTCACAGTTGCTACTGCACACACCACTCGTTACTGAAAAAAATAGAACAACGTATACCATACCTCCTGAACTACAACTCTTGAATACAAAGCCAGCGTACGACAAAACAAGTCATCATCAGTTGCCTGATAAAAGTCAGTGAGTGACAGAAGGCATCACCCAAATGTTTAAAAAATTGTTACTGACTGACTGAGGTTTTTGTAAGGACTCCTTTGAAAGCGTAGTCATGCTTAGTGTAAACACGCCAGGAATAGTGAAAGGATTAATCGTCTGCGGTAGAAGATTTTGCCGCACTCGCAATACTTTTGGGGCGGAAAGTCTTTTGCGCATGTGCAAACTTTCGAGCGCGCATGCACATTCAAAACCGAATGTGCATTGTTCAAACTATGTTCGAAATGGCTGAATTATTCTTAGGACAAATTTTTGATAGCCAGCAAGATTCTCAACAATTCGTTATTACTTCCTATCAACTGGCGTAGAGAGGGTCGGTTAGGCTCGGGGTTATAGGGTTACTGTCGTCATTAGAAAAATATGCTAAACAACCTTCTTCCGCATTAGTAATTTCTGCATGCGTTGCGTGGCGGAATCGTCCGCCGCAGAGGCACCACGCATAGTGAAATTACGAATATAATAAATGTAAATATAATTATCTTTGCCTCAGGTTTATTATGATGAACAGAACAAAAGTTTTTTAAGTCTCTTTGACGTCCTTAATTCGAGTTGTGTGCAGTGATTATTACACAATAACCAAGTCGTGTAAATACTCATCTTATCGAGCATATTAAGTCCTATTATAGAAAATTTATAGATGGTAGCCTCAGCGTGTGTGGACAGGCTCCAAATCACTATATTCGTAAACATGACCCCAAGAGCAGCGATTTAGTTGGGTCATAGTTACGGCTAACTTTCATTCCTTTTACTCAAAAGAGTACAGAAGAGTTCTTTTTCAATCTGGTAAGTTTTCACAATTTGCGATAGAATTTTTCAGGCTCGGTTCATATTATAGAATTGTCAGTAACGAGGTTTTTGTGTGATGCTTTGCAATATGGTGCCATGCCACAATTTTAATCTCACCACTGTAGGCTTAACTTTTATGTAAACAATGCAAAACCAAGCCCCTTGGTACTTTCATGATCCAAGCCTGTGCAGTTTCAAGTTTTCAAGTTTCAGGTTTGGAATTTCTACTACCATAGAAGTCTTAGCAATTTAAATAGATCATCAGTTCTCTTTAATAGCCATTCTGAGTTGCTGATGTCTAGATAGTTGTCTTAATTATCTAACGTATTATTTGCCTATACAAATAGAATCTTTTTCTGCACCAGTTTTCAGGGCCGTATACAGCGGGGTGTTCCTCTGCGTCCGTGGAACAGGGCGCAACTCAAGTGGAAGTGCAACTTTTACGACGGAATGATTTAATTCATTGAACTAATAGAGCTAATTCTTATATTTGGGGCGCGGGGGGCTCTAGATATACGCTTGGCATAGGGCGCAGTTATAGCTTGCTACGGCCCTGCCAATTTCTATGTTCAATAATATTTTGAAAATGGTGTGCATTGTATGCCTTTCTTGTAGTTGTGGAATGAACGACTAGCATACGCTTAACGCTACGAAATATGAAGAAATTTAACTGAAAGATATACCACGAGATACGATGCATCTACGGTGCATATGTCTTAAGAGTGCGTTTTCTGCATACTTACTTTTCTGGCATTTGTCAGGTCCTGGCCCCCAGCAGTGGGCTACCCCGTTAAAGGTGCAGTTGGAATCACACTCCTCGCCTAAAACAAAGTCAGTAAAAAGTTTAAAAGAATTTTTTTTAACCTTAGAATAAAACAGGAAATGTAAAGATTAGCATAATTCTTTATCACTTGACACCAGCTATTAAACGTATCTGTGACTTGCCTAATGGTTTATCAATATAACATCGCTATCTCTTCCGCATAACGCTCTTCTTTTGTTACGTAGGTTCGGATCAAATCCAAACCAACAAAATCTGATCGGATGCAGGCACTGTTATCTAATCGAATGTAAATTTAATCCAATGTCGTATGAAGTTCATCATGACAATAAGCAATACATCATTCAATGACAACTTCAAAGTGAAGCCATTATTCCCAATAAGATGAAGGCTATTCGAACCCAATCAAAATCCTCGTTACCGGAAGTCAGTCTGCGACCAGTAAGAAATGTTCAGGATACTTCCACTGTCTTCCAGTCACTTTCTCAAATTTTGCTACGGTTCCGAAATTTCCGAAACCTGTGTTACTCAAAGTCTATGGGTGAAGAATGGAAGCCGATAAATCTAGTAAGTCGGAGACTAGGTTCAGCCCCATCAGCCCCAAAGATAAGAGTTAGGCCTATTCAGCCTAGGGAGAAACTATGGTCTTCCCAAGGTACGACAATTCTCCCTTTAATCGGTCTTGAACTTGGCAGCTAGGCTTTGTGGGTCCTTCCTCTTCGAATGACCCTCCCCTCTTTACGCTCGAAGATTTCGTCTGGGGTCTCTTCCCTCATCTGCCCACTGCTTGAAGACTTTTTTTATTCCTTCAGGGTTAAGATCTCTCACTGGTAGGCCTATTGACTATGGACATAACGCCGTATAATTCTTTTTTTCAAACGTCACTCGATCGCTGTTATATCTCACATTCACGTGATACAAAATTAATGATTCTATTGGATGACTGGACTTGTACCTCTGCAGCTTTGAGACACTTCCAACTTTATGGACATAGAACTATAATCCTCAAAGATAGAGCTTAAGAAAGCGCCTCCAGTTAAGCTTGACTATTCAGAACATAGCCCGTGTCATACTGATAACGGATATATTATAGCGTTAGGTTGATTTTTCAAAAAGTGGACATAGAACCTTATAATTGTAGGGGTACGAAAATTTCGAATACAATACCAAATAATAGGGCCTAAGAACAGTTCATTGATGTTAAATAAAAGAAGTTAATAAAGTGTTGCATACAAGTTCGACGATACTGTTCTTGTGGCGGAGGTTTGAGTTGAACTTTTGACAAGTCTCCACGTATGTCTGTCCAGTTAATCGTCTGTTCATGGCAGAGTAGATTGTTGTTTTCAATCAAGACGTTTCCATCGAGTATCTCTGTAACAATAACATGAACAAGTAGTCATCACGCCGTTTTGTTAATTCGTGATCATTCACACTCTTGGACACTTGGTTGAAGCAAAACCATGTTAAATCCCACACGATCACTTACTACAGTCATACAATACTCAGACACTTCGAAACCGGCGTCTGATATTGCTCGCCATCACTGATCCTATAAATAGATTTCGTCAACTGAATACTTGTTTTGTTTGCTATCATTGGATGGCTCACATTCCTACAGTGCAAACTCCTTTCTAACGGGAAATTATATATAACGCATGGAATGATTTGCCCTTCATTAGCCCTTGTAGTGAACGTTAATTTGATGTATGTGTATTCAAACTATTCATTCATTCATTTCAGATATTTATATGGCGCCCCTGCAGATTATATACTCAGGAGCGCTCCCGACCCAACCCAGGCTAAAGAGAACAGTCTTAAGGTTAGAGAAGAACGTGGCCGCTTTGTTTTAGTGTATAACTGACCGAAACTTCTCCCTACCGCAAAAAACTGCCTCCCCTTATTCATAGCAGTTTTTCAAATGAAAGGGCGTCGGTCAGATAGATCATGGCCATACTCAAAGATCTGCGTAGGGCAGAAACCTCAACATCTTAAGGATACAAGGAACCCGAAGGTCTGAATTTGTAGATATATGGCTGAGTTCGAGGTTGATTAAAAGCATTGAGGCCTTTGATGAGTAGATGAAAGTTTGCAGAAGATATAAGAAGCTTAAGAAGGTAAACTTTCAACCGAACATGTGAAACAATAGCTTACTAAACAACGGATATGAAAAGATTAATTATTTATTTCATTTGACGACAAAAATTGTTGTCGCTTGTCAGAAACCTGTCAACGACAATACCTGAAGAAGAAGAAAATCAAAAAAAGGAATTCACTAGGTGCTACACTTTAAATTTTTATTGGCTGTGCAAGTAGGCTTACTTGATTGACTCAATGTGAACTGCTATATATATGTGTGTGTGTGTGCGTGTGTGTGTGCTTGTGTGTGTGCGTGTGTGTGTGTGTGTGTGTGTGTGTATGTGTGTGTGTGTTTTAGGGCTGAGCTAAAGTTGAGCTAAAGTACTTCGTCCAATAAATGCATGTGGCGTTTAGCTTAACTAAAAGAAGCCCAAGTGGTAGTCTTCGTACCGTGTAGGGACGTGAGGTGTAATTCCTTGAGGCCAACGGACTCTGAATTATTTCTGCGGTTCGTCGAAATGTAGAGACTGTAGCTGACTGCCGATCCCTGTGGTTTGTAGAGGTTCCGACCTCGAATAAGTCGGAGGTTCTTCAGTGGAAGATAGTCGAAGTAGTTACCGTCTATCAAGACGTATCCGTTCACCTCTCGGATGCTTTCCAATAAGGACATATCGTAATTATAATCACCATCGAGAAATACGATTTCGAGGCTCTCCAGGACGGTGGTGCAGTTGGCGTACATGGATACGTAGGAAAGGTATCGAAGCCATGGTTGACCGGCATTCGTGTGACTCAATCCACTACTCGACCCCAGGCACACTGCAGATGAAAGAAAACACCACGTGAGATTGCTCAAAGTTACATGGTATAGTATATTATTGCACAACAAATCGTGGCAGAGCATAGAATAGTACAGGAAAGTTTAGTTCACTCTGGTTTTATTTAGTTTTGTTTATTAAGGGATATGATAGCATAAAACATTCGCCACAATCACCTTTTTAACCTCACTTCCCGTTGGTACACAATTAGCCTATATTAAAAGATGGGTAAGTTTATCACTGTGCAAACGAAATCAGTCAACCTGTAAGAGTTCGTTATTTGGGCTCCACGTGTGGGAGTGAGCCAACCATTGACAGTTCTTCTATTTATCTGTAAATCTTTTGCTTGGTGACGTACTTTCTATTTTTTATTACATTTAACATAGTTTTTGTGAGGTAGTTTAACGGCGCGGTATTAAACGTTTAGATTACTAACTAACATAAATACATGTACATACATACATACATACATACATACATACATACATACATACATACATACATACATACATACATACAGACATACATACATACATACATACATACATAGCCTATGTGCATGCATACATACATACATATGTGTATATATACCTATTCACAGTGACGTAACGACCTAGCCAGGGGCCCTTGGACACTCTAAGCTTGGGGCCTTACCCATTAACGAAACTAAAGAGTGAAAATAATGAGATAGCTATTTAAACATGAAGCTAGGTAAAAAAAAACAGTATTAAACGTTACCATCAATAATCCATAGTTCAAGTCACATTAATAATTCAAGACAAAACAATGATACAACCAACAATTAATGTATTTGCCTGTCGCTTATAGACTAGTTACACGTATAGAGAATGTACACTAACAATGTAGATAAGAGAATTACATAATGAAGAATCATGAACAAATTAGGCCTACTACATCATGCACGCTATACTAGTCAATAGGTTTCTAGGTTACACAACAGTCGTAGGACCCTTAGCTTGTCAACGTTTGCAACTTGTGGCACCGCAAGGGCTAGCTGAGGGAAGACGATTACATTCCAGCCGACGGAAATGGAGTGGCATTCCACCACACTCAGTTTGTAGAGCCAATAGCGGCGTGCCCTAGCTGCCCCACAAGCCAAACTTAGTGCTTCTGATTGCTTATTCTTTAGTTATTTTAGTTGGGCTTGTGGGGTTTTACGCCACGCCAGAGACCCTCCTGCTTTACTAGGAGCTTGCGGGGTTTTACGCCACTACAAACGCCCAGCCTTTTTGAGTACAACTACTGCTTGGCTCAATACTGCTGACGATCATATAGAGTCGATCGAAGGCGTTTAAAAGGTGTGTCATGAAATTGCGACATCTTACAGCAGCCAGAGACGTTGACTTTGACCGTACATTTACATGCGTTTCAAATTTGCATAGTTGTCATCTGCATGACGTCGTGTAATAGTTTCCTTTAAGTGGCACTATATAAATTCCAGAATGAATTAATGAATGCATGCCCAGTTGTTAGCGACATCTGACTGCAGCCATAAACGTTGACTTTGACCGTACATTACATGCGTTTCAATTTTGAATAATTGTCATCCGCATGACGTCATAAGCGGGATTCGTGTTAAACCCAAATATCTTTTTTATTGTATAGGTTTATTATTGGAACTCAATATCTTCTTTTATTGTATAGGTTTATTATTGGCACTCAAGACAGCTGACACACTGCATCTCATTACAACGAGCTGAACAGCACAATAAAGATAGAGTTCGAAATATAAAACTAATGTTAGCCGGAAGGTTCAAGAGATGTAATTAATGTGAACTGGTACATTACATGTCTGTTTGTCGCATTTTCTCGAGACTATGCGTGTTACAAATTTTCTTAGTAATGATGCTATTGAAACTGCTCAAGGCTATAGGTGCTCATATAATTCGATATTACATGGGGCTAATGGAGTCATTTGGAGGGATTTCACACGATTAATTAATTGACAGTTGCCCTTCAAACACCCTGATAAGTGTATCAGACCAATTGAGTGATGAATACTTCAAGAGAGATTAACAATTCAAGTTAAAATTATTTGTCTTGATTTATTAAATAAAATTAAACGGAATGTAGGCCCATTGGTCTGCGGCCTATACAATGTCATGCTACTGCGACACTGCTACACAGTGATGTAATGTAGACAGTGTAGTCTGTAGGCCCTATGTCATCAGAGAATTCCTTCATTAATATGGCTATTCTAGCTGTAAGCCTACTTTTCGCAAATGTGTCTATCAAGTTATCAAGTTAGAAAGCTTGGGCCCTTGAGACCTCGGGGCGAGTCTGGGCCCCATAGACTCTGTCCACTCTCGTTAGACGGCTGTTACGCCACTGCCTATTCATACACATACATATATACATGCTTGCATGCATACATACTCCACTGCACTGTACGCTGTTAAGAATGGCAGAGCGCAGTACGGAGTATTCTATCGTTACACTGCTTCACAGTACCAAGCACAGCACGTAATAGAACCTCGACCGATTCAACGAAGTCAAATCTAGAGTAACCAAGTGACTGGTATCCATAGATAATTATTTGTAAATTAGCTGATAATTTACGCATGGTAGCCTATTACCGATAAATGTAGGATGCTTTTGGGCTTAAGTACTAAACGAAGGCACAAAAATCACGAAACAATGATTAACAACCAAATACTCTGGGCAAAGATTGGCAGTAAGGTCATGACCCAATTCACGAACCTAGGGATGTGGGTCCGTGGAGCAGCCCGTTATTTAGTGTAGGCCTACTTAATTGGACTGCAATTACCACAATTTATTACTTCACTTATTTTTTCCCTATTTAAATGTTGAACTAGTATGCTGTTGCCGGTTCTGTCTGTTCAGTTCGAATCTATCTTACGCACAGTTTGAGTGTGTATATATGTATGAATGTATATATATATATATATATATATATATGTATGTATGTATGTATGCATGTATGTATGTATGTATGACTTGTATGTATGTATTGTATGTATGTATGCATGTATGCATGTATGTATGTATGTATGTATGTATGTATGTATGTATGTATGTATGCATGTATGTATGTATGTATGTATGTATGAATGTATGTATGTATGTATGTATGTATGTATGTATGTATGTATGTATGTATGTATGTATGTATGTATGTATGTATGTATGTATGTATGTATGTATGTATGTATGTATGTATGTATGTATGTATGTATGTATGTATGCATGCATGTATGTATGTATGTATGAATGTATGTATGTATGTATGTATGTATGTATGTATGTATGTATCACTATCGCTCGCTCGCTAAGTCCTACGGCTACTGCTACCCTTGTCCATTCTTTTGTCACTATCAGACTCGACTTCTGCTGCTCTCTCTATGTTGGCCTCCCGGCTGCCCGACTAAGCTGTCTGGTTCGCGTTTTACGCTCTGCAGCTCGCCTTATTGGCCGCATACCTAAATTCGACCACATCTCCAGCTATATGCGCGACATTCTTCACTGGCTCCCGCTTAGGCAGCGTATCGAATATAGGGTAGCTGCCCTAGTTTGGCGCTGCCTGCTGGGTCTTGCTCCTGCCTACCTTATTGAGCTTTGTAGCCCCACCCTTAGTGCTCGAGGCTCGCGCTCCCTCCGTTCAGCTGAACAGGGTCTTCTCTCTGTCCCTTTTGCTCGTACCTCCACCAGGCAGAGCCGTGCCTTCTCTGTGATTGGCCCCTCGACCTGGAATGGCCTACCTCTGACACTCCGCTCCCTTCCTAGAACCCCTTCCCAGTCATTCCTCTCTCAACTTAAAACGATCCTATTTGGCCGCGCTTGGGTTGGGAGCGCCTCTGAGTAGTTCCCTTGAAGAGGCGCTATACAAATTCAAGTAATGAATGAATGAATGAATGAATGTATGTATGTATGTATGTATGTATGTATGTATGTATGTATGTATGTATGTATGTATGTATGTATGTATGTATGTATGTATGTATGTATGTATGTATGTATGTATGTATGTATGTATGTATGTATGTATGTATGTATGTATGTATGTATGTATGTATGTATGTATGTATGTATGTATGTATGTATGTATGTATGTATGTATGTATGTATGTATGTATGTATGTATGAATGTATGTATGTATGTATGTATGTATGTATGAATGTATGTATGTATGTATGTATGTATGTGTGTGTGTGTGTGTGTATGTTCGATTGTAGGCTACGTGTGTATGTATGACATTGTGTGTATGTATTTATTAGAGGATTGACATGGCTTAAATACGATAGGTCAGGGATGGGCAACTGGCGGCCCGCGGGCCGGATCCGGCCTCCGGGGACCTTTGGACCGGCCCTTGGCATGTCTGTTATATTAGCACTGTACCTAGCACTTTGGGGACCTTTTATCCGGCCCTAGTTTGGGAACCTTTTGTCCGGCCATACACAAATGAATTTCTGTACATAGACCGACATTAAAGCATCTGTTTCTTATTTATTAAGAATCCGGCCTCTAGTCTATAGTCAACTCAGTCATCAATGTAATCTACTTTCTGCATGAAACAAGACCACAAGTGGGTAGGGTCGCTACTTTAGAAACCATCTAAGCTTATCAGAACTTTTCAAACGAAGTTGCTACTCTGGGAAATCGAATATCAAAAGGCAATACTTGCATTTTCCATGTTTTACTGATTCTGCAAATATCAAGAAGTGCACAAAACAAAATATAACTGTATTGAAAGTAGAGTTCCAGTCCAGGTTTGCTGATTTACAATGTACTGAACTACACTTAAATTTGTTAGATCTCCATTTTCCATTGATGCCAATTCAGCAATAAACTCCATGCAAGTGGAATTGATTGAACTCAATTGCAACAGTGAGTTGGAAAGGATATTTCGTGAGGTACCTCTGATTCAGTCCTACAAACTGTATACAATTCTCAGAATTCTAACTCATCACTTAAATTTTCATAGCCTGAAACTGGTTGCACTGCTTTCATGCACAGTGCACATATATTTGTGAACAGTTCTTCTCAAAGATGAAACTAACAAAGTGCAAAAACAGATGCAGACTAACAGATGACAATCTCCAATGAACTTCGAATTGCCACTTCGAACATTAAAGCAAACCTTCCGGATTTGTGTCGTATTTTATGTATTTTTATCCATCTAGTTTAACTTACGGAAATCTTGTTTGTTTGTTTGTTTGTTTGTTTGTTTGAGCCACAGGCTAAAAAGTCAAATCTTGCGATGACTAATTCGATCACTTACAATCATTCAATCGTCCTGAAACTTGGCAGATAGACTCGCCCTCGCAGACACTTCATTCTATCAAAATTTCAGCTCCCCCAAAAAGGCAAGCTTATAGAATCGGGGACTCAACTTTTCGAATCGAGGAATCACCTTTTCCGATACGCAGCGTTGCCATTGGCCGCAAAAAAAACGGGCGCGCTGCCTCATTAAACGCACGCTATGTCGTAAAATGAACGCGGACTATTTTCAGAGTACACGTTATAGGATACTAGATGGATATAGTAAAAAACTTTGTTTTTACGAGCTGTATTTTATTAAAACTGAATAAAATATATTTTTATTTTTTTTTATTTTTAGTGTATAACTGATGTATGTATTAGGTCACTAGGATAATTAGATTTTCGACATAAAAATTATCTTCATTTGCTTTAACGGTTATTCACACACTATTCTGTAATATTTAGTTTGAATAAAATTAATAGTGTTTCATTTTACAAATGAATTTACAAAAATTGGCTCGCGATTGGCATACGGACCCTGAACTGCCCTTAAAACCTTAGGGCGGCCCTCTTGTAAAAGAAGTTGCCCATGCCTGCGATAGGTCATCATCTGACGTGTACCTCGCTTGGAGTTGTTGGAGTTAGACATGACATTACTTTATGACGCGAGACGAACCAAGAATTAGTTTTATATTTTGATGCTATCTTTATTATTCTTTTGAACTAGCTGTAATCAGTTGCGGTGTGTCAGCTGTTTCTTGTGTGCCAATAAACGAATATAATAATAATAATAAGCCGTAATTTTCACTATAGATAGCGTAATAGCCTACACATTGATTACGGTATAAAGCTGGAGATTTCAATTTTTGTAAACCCAATCTATGCTCTTTAGCTGCTCGAAACAATCTAAATTATTATATCTTTAAGTTGCTCATGTATGTTCCTAAAAGTCATTAGAAATTGCAATAAGTTGCCTCATTTGCCTTGAAATGCGATGTAGAGTTTTAAGAGGCTTGTAGAGCAGGTCGTTGTCCTCTCCGTATTTAGTATCTCCAACAGTTTTAATTGAAATTGCACCTATGACTCAGGTGTCAACCCTTTGTTGTCTAATTTGACTCTAATCGACACAAAGCAACGCAATGCACTGAGCAGCCAATGCAATACAATACAACTGTACTTGATATTGCCCTCCTTCCAAAGTTCCGAGAGCTATGCCGAGACGGAATGATTCCCTTTGGGATAACACAAATATTCTGTTGAAATTATATAGAGGTGTCCCTACTTAGCGGGATCTTTGATCCCTTCAGGGCCTTCCCTTGTGGCATTCAACTATCCATACTTAAAAGTGCAATCTGATTTGTAATATTATTGTTTATTGTTGTTTGGCTACAAATAAACGATTGATTGATTGATTGATTGATTGATTGATTAAAGCAAACGTTACGTCTAATTTATGTCAGTTTCGTATTAGGCTATACATCTATGTTTTGTACAGTAAAATATACTGAATAATACAATCATAAACCTATGACGTTTACATTTTCACCATAAAAATCTGGTTGCAGTGGGAAGGCAATGGCTTTTCCGTCCTATCCACAAGAGCGCATTCAATGGAAAATTATTTTGTATGATAAACTATAACTTAGTCATCTTCCATCCACCCATCCATCCGTCTGTCTCTCCGTCCAGCCATCGATAAGTTCATTCTTCCATGAACATGCGCATGCATACTTACATGTATGTAGTACTACGTACGTACGTACATATAGGCATACATAGCCTACATACGTACATATAGGCATACATACATACATGCATGCATACATACCTACATAAATACATACATACATGCAGAATTGGCCAACATGGCGTGAAATCACATTAGCAGTCGCAAGTATTTAACAGAACTCGCATCTGTTTCTTAAATAGTTTCACATTAGGTAATCGTGGATATTCACAGGTAGCGCGTTCCAAACTATGGACCATCAGCACATTTAATATCGAATAGCCGGGTATTAGTACGAGCGAAGCTGCCGCAATAGGCCTAGTTCCCTCGTGCTCTAGTGTCATAGAAGCGACGATCAGAAACATATAACAAGTAGCCTAACCATCAAAGACTAAAGACAACAACTTGTGTTTGGTATCGGTACATAAATTTAGAAATGCGAACCCTGTTAATGGCGCTAATCTTTTGGATATTTAGGTTAAGGAAACAATTTTCAGTACCGATTGGAGGCAAACATTTGGCAATAATCCTAATGATACGTCGTGATAGGCATGTCAAGCAAGAAAGATAATTTGCGGCCCACAAGAGTCTAGCAGGGTGTCTAGCAGAGTTGTTTGGATCACTTATGATAGTCCTATGTCATCATTTCTTATTTTCTGTCGTCCTTAAACCTGCAATTTTCTGCAGCCAACTTATTTCTGCTGTGAGTATTCTATACTCATCTTTCTGTCAGCTATCTCGTATTAAAACCAAAGTCAAAATCATTCTCAGTTTTAAAAGCGGTTTATCATCAAAACTGTTTCTGCACAACAAGTGAACTCACACTTCCAGATTTATCTGCTAGTTTTATGACAAGATAAATCAAGGTATTGTCTTGAAATAGCCTTCTTTTTATCGCTCAGCCAACGAGTTTAAAATAAAGCTATTATTAACCTCTGGTGTTGAAATCCGCTGTATAATAACGGCCATGTGCGTATAGCTAATATAAAGTTTATAATTTATTAAAAATGTAATAATAAAAATGTATAATAAAGTTCTTAATGTTTTATACTACTGAACAGCAGGCACTAAAATAACTTTAACATTTTAAAATTTTGCATTTTTTAATGTAAAAAAATCTGACAGTGATTCTACATGTACTGAGCCATCATGCTTTTTTGGGAGGGGAGTGCTGGGAATGTTGACATAATTTCATTAGGAGGTCCTTGAATGTTTGACAGTTGTTGACGAGGGGGTCAAAATAGCCTAAACTTTGTTGACATATTTAATTGACGACCCCTATGGTAATAAGATACATCCTTGTCGTATCCTGTTTTTGACTGAAAGTTTTCTGTGATCTTTTTTATCTACGTTTATGGCACTTGATGATTTTCGATATATATATCTTTTGTACGAGTTTGATTAGTTTCTGTGGTATTCCTGTATTTTGCATCCCCCTACACATTCCATCGCGCAGGTTTAAAATGAGGGTAAAGCAGCTAAGATCCTACTTTGTTTCGTCAAAAATGTTCTGACGAACAACAGGACGCCAGGACTATTGACGACCGTCAAAATTTTTATGAAGTTTCTACTGTCCTCCGTTCATTCAGCAAATGTTTTACAACTTATGTTAAATATTCATGTTATGCTAAAAACATACATAAATAACTATGTGTAAGCAAACAACTCATGTAGGCCTACGTACATATTTCTATATGCCCACATACATACACAAAGACACAAATGCATACATTTAGAGCGAACGATAGACTATAGAAGACAGGTAAACAGACAGGTAGACGAACAGAGGAACGGAAACAGTTTATGTTCCCCAAATAAATAGTTTGCACCTGGTAGCCAATACCGATGGGTTCATTCACCTACCGGGCGATATTACCAGCCGAGTGAGCCGACATTTCCATGGTGGTGCATTTGTACCACGTATGCAGTACTGTGCACCAAACACTCTAATAGACGCCAGCACGATACTTTAGTTCGTCTGCGTAGGCATGACCCCACTCGGCATATCTAGGCACTCACAGAACCGGACATATTAACAGACGAGTTAGTATACCGTATGTGCTGCCACAGCAGATATGGAGGAGGAATCCTTAGATGTAATCGGTAATAAGTGAACAGATACACATTGTACTAGGTGAATCATCATCATCATCATCACCATCATCATCATCATCATCATCATCATCATCATCATCATCATCATCATCATCATCGGGTCTGAAGCGGAACTTCCTATCATCTCATCCGGAACACGTTTGCAGCTGTCACGTTCACTCACATACGATGACACAGCGTACGATGGAACCTATAGATGATAGACGGGACATGTGTTGTAGAACAATCTGGGAGAATGGTTGGGTGAAAGGTCTAAATCAAAAACATCACGTGTGCTGCTTTGGTCTCTTGGAATCTGAGTGACCACAAGCCGCACCCTAAGTTCCAAAACCAGTTCTCTAGCTACATATTGACAGTTGGCGCTGGCTCAGATGCTGTATGCATCACCAGTCTGTTTGCACTTTTGCTAGTCGTTGCTAATTGGTGCAAGTTGGCAATAATCGAGGAAATACTCTGCAGTGGAGTCATGGAGAGTAATTTGCAGCAGCTGTGATCCACTTGTGCCAAATACTGAGGCATCTGCTGATATGAAATAAAAAAAACTGCTCATCCTAGAAAGATCCAAATACCCCGGTATCTGAAGAGTTCTAGATGTTCTCCCAGATTATGCTTGTACGGTTGTTGTATTCATACCCATATATATGTAAGCATGTGCGAAACAAGAATCTTACATGCGTGATCAAATCTCCCTGAAGAATCATATCAGCGATTCTCGACAAATTCAGCAACAGCTGAGGGAAGTATTTAGGTGTTTGCTAGCTGTCACCATTCATTGTGACAATGAAATCATAATGTTCTTCAACCTTCAACTAAATTTTGATCCTGCTTGGATTTACACAAGTTCATTGTTAGCTGCTGCCTATTGTTTAGACACCAGTATCCGACATTGACTATTAGTTATACGTAGGCCTATTGTTTCCATCTTTCTACTCGAATTACAGCCATTTTGTTTGATCATGACATGAAGGAGGAATTCTTCACAGGCTGAACTTCTGTCATTCGACGGCAGCGTCATGTGACTTGTAGTTTAATCGACAGAGAAGCTGCTGTTGAACTCTATTAGTCAACGCCCGTATCAGACGACGCTAAATGAGTGTAGAAGGATGTGTTTAAATCCTGTAAGGCCTGTAGTTTGAGGGAGATGTCAGAATTTATATTTATGTGCGTTCGAGTATGTGTTCGTATGTGGGTGTGTGCGTACTGTAGTTAACTGTCGGAAAATAAGCTGTATGAAGTAATGCTCCCATGTCCCTATAGTAGGGGAGTCGCTCATTTCCGCTTACTGGCCCTTGAACTGAGTTTGGGCGAATCTCAAGGTCCTGGAGTCAAAGCATCGCAGGATATTCCGCTTGTTTCCCTGCAGACGGTACTCCGGTACTAAATTACGCTGTTTGATGACAAAAACAAGTGCGCGCAAACAACTTGTCTAGGGTCATTGTATAAGGACCAAGTTCGAACCGTTAATTACTTGATTACAGCTTATAGGTACGCAAACGAATGGACAGATAGTCGCAATTAAGTGCAGCTGATGACGCATGTACTATATGAGCTATGACCTTGTCACATCCATTCCATACCTGTCTTTTTTACACGTTTTCTTCTAATCCATTTACACTTTCTTAGTTCATTAGTCACCCACCCGTCCATATATATATATATATATATATATATATATATATATATATATATATATATATATATATATATATATATATATATATATTCTGAAATAATGTATACCGACTCCTCGTTCTATCACGGCCTCTCCGACCTAATCGCTGCTTCTTATTCCTCTTAATGATCGTTTAGTAAAACAAAACGTCATTTATTTTTTTGGGGCTGAAGCGAATTATTTGTTTAATATACAATTTGAGACCTTTGTCTATTTCGGATGAGCAAACGTGCTGCGTTTGACGATGTTGAGACATTTCATGACTTAGGCCAAGTAAAATGGTAACTGAACAGTGAACATTTAACAAAAACACTCATAAAGCCTTTCTGCAAATTTGCCTATAATCTCTGTGCCATCATGATAAATTTACATTTGCAGTTTTGGCTTACATATCTTGGCCCTAAAATATACATAATTATACATGTACTAAATGAAGAGCCTGAAACTGATCCAGTGCTGCATACCAACAGCCACAATTACAGCCTTCGTCAGAGGTCGCATGACTTTACTCTACCAGCAAAGGATGACCGTAATTTTATCCCCGAACCCAATATCGACAATCAATCAAATCTGGCCCACAATCTTTAAGCCAAAAATGAAGCTTTAAATGTAATCTCAGATCAGTTGTAGTCCTTTCAGTTGCGGTGTGTTATATGGTTTTGCTATTGAACGAATATATAAAAATGATACCTTGAAATTTCTATAGTAACGGAAGAAGAGTTAATGGCGAAATGCAGTTAAATTGACTTTGATTGTAATAACAAATTCTTTTTATTAGTCTTAATTAAGCTAAGGTTCAGACGCAACCAATATTTGTAAATCTGTAGCACAGATATTTATCCTTTTATTATTATAATAATTAATTCCTGCTTTTAGAACATAATAGATTCCTTTTGGGAAGCAGTGGTAGGCCTACCAAAGCATTATTTTATAAACGTCATGGCTACTTTACAGTGCCGACTAACACTGCTGAATTTATTTTCCGAAAATTAATATAGGTTTGGCATTAAATATACATGTATTTTAACACTTTCGCCTTAATATATGTAGCCTATACAGTGTCACACAATATTTGCCCACACACACACGTAATTATGTAGACTAGCTAAAACATAATTATCTGCATAAACGCTCATAGTTATAATATATATACATACATACATACATACATACAGACCTTTTATATATAATAGTGTCCAGAACCTGCTTATATAGTTCAAGACATCAGTCAAAGTGTACGCCTGTAGACTAATTAGCTGAAGAGTATGGGTGCGGGACGTTTGCTTTTAGGCGTCGTATAGACGAAGGCATCCTCTCTGTGAGGGTGTACAATGCAGAGGCCGTCGTTACAGATTGTCATCACGAGTTACTACATCCGTGAATCATTATGAGTAGCTATACATCACGTCCTAACAGCACGACAATGAGCAGCTAAGCAACCCTGTTACCTTTCAAAAAGCCTGACTCCTGTAAATAATTGATATGGCACGGTATCAGAGTTAAAGTCAGCAAGTACACCCGTCTGAAAAACCTCGAGCTGGATTGATTGACTAGTGAACTGAAAATACACGGTGATGTGAATTATAGCAATTGAACTAAGTGGATCGAAAAGTCTACCAATTTTAACCCGATACTGACTGAGCCGTTCGGGCCGTTTGCCCACCTGCGTGGAACCGTCCTCCAGCATTCTATTCAGGAGACCAGTTCGGTCTACTCGGTTGCGCAATTAGTTTGCAATTAAAAAAAACAAGTTGAACTCTATATCAAACGACGCAGTTGCAAGTCAAGAAGAGAGGAGAGGAGAGGAGAGGAGAGGAGAGGAGAGGAGAGAGAGAGGAGAGGAGAGGAGAGGAGAGGAGAGGAGAGGAGAGGAGAGGAGAGGAGAGGAGAGGAGAGGAGAGGAGAGGAGAGGAGAGGAGAGGGAGAGGAGAGGAGAGGAGAGGAGAGGAGAGGAGAGGAGAGGAGAGGAGAGGAGAGAGAGAGAGGAGAGGAGAGGAGAGGAGAGGAGAGAGAGAGGAGAGGAGAGGAGAGGAGAGGAGAGGAGAGAGGAGAGGAGAGGAGAGGAGAGGAGAGGAGAGGAGAGGAGAGGAGAGGAGAGGAGAGGGAGAGAGGAGAGGAGAGGAGAGGAGAGAGAGGAGAGGAGAGGAGAGGAGAGGAGAGGAGGGAGAGAGGAGAGGAGAGGGAGAGGAGAGGAGAGGAGAGGAGAGGAGAGGAGAGGAGAGGAGAGGAGAGAGAGAGGAGAGGAGAGGAGAGGAGAGGAGAGGTGAGGTGAGGAGAGGAGAGGAGAGGAGAGGAGAGGAGAGGAACATTGGAACTTTTTATGTAATTTTCCAAAGATTGAATAAATGCAGAGTTTGCGAGCACGTTAATTAGAATAAAATCAACCCAGTTATCTTTAGACCTTGGTAATAGTTTTATGTGAAGCACCGCCTGTTGAAAATAGGTAGTGGAGCTAGTAGACAGGCTCACTGACAATGGAAAAACAATGTCAACCTCGCCTTGTGTCCGTCAATATTTGGACAAGGCTGCGGGTGCTAGGATGAATGGATGGAATGTCCGATAAAGAAACAGGAAAACCTGATTACAATGAATATGGAAAGAAAACAAACAGACTTTTGTAAAGGAAAGTGGAGTCATATATTAGGATGGCTAACATGTGCAGTGGACACCAACGGACGATCAGCTTGTCTATAAGTATCTGAAGATTTATGTAGCGCCTTTAATACCCCCCAAATAGCTATGGTCGACTATTTAATGGATTGGAATTGTGGAAGACCGCTCGTGTCACCAAAGAAACGCAATGGCACTTCAGAATTGGAATCAGTTAATAAGAAATTTGTGCCAGATGTTTTTGTGCAAACCAAAATGTTCTCGAATCATGTGCCGCTTTGAGCGCCTCTGAGTAGAGCCCTTGAAGAGGCGCTATATAAATTCTATGATTGATTGATTGATTGATTGATTGATTGATTGATTGATTGATTGATTGATGTGCCATCCATAGTAAAGCGTCCATGGTGCGAAGTGGAATTACTGAGTACTAGAAGTTTTAGGAACACCCCTAAAGCACAGTGTGTACAACCGGTCGAACAGTTAAACATTTACTTGCCGGATTTACTGCCTCTGTTACTAATGTATCCTGCAGGTTGATATGTAACCGATAGGATAAATTATGATTGTGTAAGCGGACGATTATACCCACTGTGATTTAGCAACTGCTCTGCCTTTTTTCTCTCTGGTCTCTCTGGCAACCGGACTTGGATTTCAACCGGACATTAATATCTGAAACGACGCAACGCTCGTGAATAAGCTGATGCCCTGCGCTTAGCTAGAAATTTAGAAATTTGGAGTTTGCGATTACGATTACGATTAGAGGTCTTTGAAAACCGCTCGTTGATGAATAATTATTCGACTCATTCCTATGTTCATATGAAAATGGTATTAACTACAGCTTATATGTTTCATCGAAAAAATTTTTGAAAGATATTATGCCTAAGAGTTAGGGTAGCAATAATACCCATGTTGGATGACAAATTATTATGATTGCCAGGGCAGTCGACATCGACGTCGACCATATAATTCCACCATGAAAGACTGATCAACACTGGACCAAAATGTAGTAAACTGATCGACAGAATTACCAGCAGCAATAGTGTTTGCGACATCTAAGGCCTGCATTCTCTTCTCACAGTTGGAGTGGACGCACAACAATTAGGTCCACAGAACCAACAGGGCCAGCCAATGAATTGGTGAACGTTAAGCTAACAATGACGGTCAACGCTGTCTATGTGATCCAGTACTGTTGGGTCAGCTAACTTTGAGTGAGTCACTCATTTCTCTCACATGATCCTTTTTTCAACTATGAAGCGCTGGAACAAGAAAAAGATGAAGACTGGCCTTCTTGAACAAATTTTAGCTCTATGATGCCAAGCAGGTACAATCCACGTTTGCTCATTTGCTTAGAAGGATCTGTTGCGTAATTTGGAAGTCTCATTTCATTCATTCATTCGAGAATATATTTGTATCCATTACGCTTACATGTATTTCTAAGAGCATGTTAAGACCAATTTGTCCCTTTTCTTCACTAATTAATTAGTGAAGAAAATTATGAGAAAGAGACAGAGAAAGGAGCTCATATCATATGTCACCAGACAACTTATTCGAAAACCATAACGGCGCCGCCATAGTAAACCTTCTATGAAGTTTCTGAACTACAGAAGTCTGGACGGCTCCTTGTACAGCAGAGCAAAAACATCTACGGTTCTCCGTAGGCCTATTATAGATGAGACCGAGTGCTCTCTAGGGCAGTGGTTTTCAACCTTTTGGTAGTGACAGAATCTCACACAATGACCTCGTTTGCTCAAGGAACCAAAAGCATTTAAGCCATCCAAGTTTTCAAGAAATAAATGAAATTGGAACCTATAGAGTAATAATATCCTTGAACCTTCCATACACCTACCATTAATCTCTCAATTTGACCTCAGCGTCAGTGCTGTGCGTTTGCTAGTACTTCTCAATAAAGAATATTCTTACTTACTTACTTACTTACTTTGACCTCAGACTCGCTATTCGGCATCATCTTTGATTCCCATCTCTCTTGCTCTAATCACATCTCCAACCTCTCGCGCACCTGCCTCAGGTATAGTCGTGACCTCCGCCGCTTGACTGTAAAACTACGTCCACTATCGCTACCCCATTATCCACGCCATGCTTGACTGCGGCCATTCCATCTTCCCCACCTGGAACCCATCCATGTTAAGCATATGCAAGTCATTCAAAATTCATTCGCCCGAGCTGTCAGGATACCCAAGCAAAGAATCGCTGCATCACTCCTGTCCTTAAATCACTCCACTGGCTGAATATGTCTCATGGCAATCATTTTCAGCCAAAGTTCATTCGCGAACTCTTCACCATCCCTGCAGCCACCCCGGTCTACCTGATCATCCTCATATCTCACTATATCTCCTATCCCCAGTCATTAATCGCCTCAAGTTCTCCAACCGATCCATGGAACGAATTTCGCACATTCGTATTTCCTCCACCCATACCGCCACCGTCATCTGCCTCAGACTTATAATATACTTATCACCACAAAGGCTCCTCAAGTCCTAATTCCAAATTGAGGTTTCATCTATTCAAGAATTCCTACCCTAATCCATTAAATACTCCGCCTTTGAACTTTCTCGATCTCAACGAAACCCGCCTTAGCAGCTGCTCTTCTTCCTCTCTGGTATATATATATCTGGCAACCGGACTCGTTCCTCGAACGACGCAGCGCTCGTGAATAAGCTGGTGCCCTGCACTTAGCTTTAGAGTAGCGAATTAGAAATTTGGAAATTACTATAACGATTAGATGCAGAATAACAACATATAAATGCAGCAATGCATTCACGTAATGTTAATTATTTGAAGAATGACTTAAACCTGTTCAGAATTCTGCCCACTGCTAATCTTTTGTGAATTCAGTTTAATAGTGCTTTTAATTTTATATTGAACTGCAGTGGAACCTCGGGCCAACCCCCCGCGGAACCCGCGGGGTTTGGCCACTGCCCTAGGGTAAGATGGAGCACATGTGCAGGCTGCAAGACAATTACGCAAAGGCAGTAGATTTAAACCTAGGTATACTACCAGATCGTAACTCAATTGTCGTGTAAGAGTGCTATCTTTAATAGTTCGGTGTTTGTATTCTAATATATGACTCTGCTCTTTACAGCTTTGGTAAAATTTTATTGTCAGATAATTTCGACTATTAACCCTTTTACTAGAAGAGGAGACTAAAGATGTTGTCTAAGAGTTTGCATTTTGACAGTAGAAGCTTCTTACCTTTGGAGTTGTTGTATGCGAATGAATCGGCGTTGGCGAGAAGTGGTCCAGCCTGGTGAAAGGATATTAGAGTAAAGACCAGGAAGCACAATGGAAGAGAGAGTCTCCTCTTCTCCATTCTGCAAACCAGAATTATGCAAACCAACGATCAATCCGAGTCTCCTAATAGATCAGCCTTCACCTGATCCTTCTGATTCACGCAAGTCTTACTCAAACGATTCCTCAAACGATGGCTCTATCAGTCGAGTTTTGTCACTTGACGGACCGTAGTAAATACTTGAAGTTAAGCGATCATCTGTCTACAACGATGAATGCGACTCAAAAGCAGGATATCAGAGTTTAAATGACTGCATGACAGTGCATGTATACGGCCTATACAAGAGAACAGCTGTGAACTCCTATCCGGTTATCCAATTAGAGCCTATTCATATAGCTATGTTCTTAGAACCAATAATCGTTAGAATGAACTTAGCCGATTGATTTGAATACAACAACTCCAAAGGTGATGAACTTCGTGTGTGATACTTGGCACAATTATTGTTATCAAGGTGCCTAACTACTATTTGTTCAAGGTTAGGCCTAATATCGAGTCACATGTCAAAATGCTGATAATTAGTCCAACTATTAAGGTCTTTGAACACCGATTTTGCGGTAGGCCTATCACTTAAAAGCATTGTGCAGATGTTCTAATGCAATGACTTTGCGCAACTGTTCAT
The DNA here is from genome assembly GCA_020284085.1 of Aporrectodea caliginosa. NCBI lineage: Eukaryota > Metazoa > Annelida > Clitellata > Crassiclitellata > Lumbricidae > Aporrectodea > Aporrectodea caliginosa. Next base: position 422,166 of record JACEVL010000548.1, on the reverse strand, counting down.
CTGCTTTGATCCTTAAAATCAGATATTAATACTGTTAGAACCTAAAGGCTACAAATTGATCAATATCTACAACCAATGATGTGGCCATGATTTAGATTTTGGACACCAAACGCGAAGTCGACTACAAGGGCAATGGGGAGTGCAGCCAACACTGCCAACCGTTTTCGGTAATTTTCATGTAATCTTTTTTATTTTAAGAATACAAAAGCAGATTTCATCTAAAACAATTATTACAATGGGCAGATTACCTATGATGGTCATTTTTACTGACATAACAACGCTTCAGAAGAATAAGATTTCCTTGGGTCAGACCGGAACACAGCTCAGGCTGCCAACACTTTCAAATAATGTAATTTAGAACTTTGAATTTGAGGAACGCGATATTCATCGAGTTTTTCAGCCACTGTATCTTTCACTGGAGACAAAGCCCAAAATTGCAGCGATTTTTGAGCATGCCACATAAAATTTCTTGCATTGAAATAAACCCTTTAAAATCATAATTTGTGTATTAACTATTGTATGTTTTATTAGTGTGTTCAATGACTAATATTATTGGTAACAGGACAATAACCCCCGGACAATATTTATATACTTAATAAAATATATCAGCACAGCGGGTTATTGTCCGGGGGGGTTATTGTCCTAGAACCAATATTATTGTCCTGGATGAGTAATATTATTATCAGTGTTGACCTCGACAACCAGCTTGCATAGGCGTATCCTAAAATGGAGTGGTTTTCACATGCGCAGGATAGTTCCGTGTATTATCAAAATAATTATACTGATAATGAAAATAGAGATAAAACAAGAGAGTCATATTACGAAAATGTTTGTCTATTGTTAAATTTTATTTTATTTATAAGCTAGATTTTTATTCGATGATTGCTGACTCAGATCAAGAACATTAGATTAGTAAGCTGACAAGCGAACTGAAAACTGAAGCAAACAAAAAATGCAGAAACAACATTGCAACTTAACACTTGGAAAACTTCAAATAGACAACAGGAGTCTTGCCTTATGTATATTATTCAAAGAGACAACAGAGTTCTATCCTGTATGTATGTTATTCATTTTCATATACAGACGACATTGCCATTGCCATTTACAGCTGCAGTTAACCTTGTGCAACATTGACACAGTGCAATTAAAAATTCAAATGCGCAGTGCAGCTACAGCGAACTATAGATCAACTAACGGTAATCTCTATGTACAGTATAAAATAAGTTTGTCTTGTTCTGGTTTTAAACTGGCGCAGATTAGGTAATTAACTTTAGCCAGCAGGAAAGGACTTTCAAATCGTTGCTTTGTAACTCTAACGAATAATTTGACCTATCTAGCATAACTCGGACAAGGTCCCAGGGTAGTATTCTTTTAGATAAACATGGTTGGAAATTCTATATATAACCACGCAGAGCCATAATTTGAACCTTTCAGTATCAGCACGTCACATAAGTTCCCATGCATAGTGAAGGCAACCGACAAACTTGCGGAAGTAACTTATATTTTGGTCTAAACAAATGCCCAGATACGTACAAGCATATATATATATAGGCTAGTTATATACCCCATGCACTCTCCAACCACTTGCTGCTGTTTTCATTGATGTTCAGTTCTGTATGGCTCGTAAAAAACTTCTCATAAATTCATCTAAGACCGAATTCCTTCTCCTTTGCACAAGTCAACAATTTCACAAATTTGTCTGGCTCCACTCTGCATGCACAACTGGATGTTCCTTTGTCGTACTGAATGTGCACGTACTTTAGACATTATTTCTGACCCAGCCATGGGTTTTCATGACCATGTTCAGACTACATGCAAATCAGCTCATTTTCACACGTGGGATATTCACAGAATCAGATCTGATGCACCTCATACTGTTTTTGTTTCACTAGATGATACTCATTCGAACCGACTTGACTACAGCAACTCACTTCTCAGTGGTATCGCTAGGAGAGGTTTACACAACGCTGCAAATGGTTGGAAATTCTACAGCCACAGTCATAACAAACACCTTTCAGTACCAGCATGTGAAACCCGTATACCGTACTCGTATAGGGCCTACATTTAAAACATTGTTAAATGCTCACGCCTCATACTAGCGCAAATGACAATCGATCCACAGAATCTGATAGGGTCTACTTTGATTCTTGCTGTGCCCATAACCCAACAGTGGTGGGTTCTCTGCCTTCTTGGTAGTTGGCCCAAAGCTTTGAAATTGATTGCCCAATTCTGTTTGTTCTGTGAGCTGTTTAATGTAGCCCAGGTCTAAGCTTAGGAGTCGCCTGTTTCAATTTGCTCACCCTCAGTAGCGATGATTTTTCTGGTCTAGCGGATTTCGACTCTATATTTATACTCAAACGAATTGTGATTCTTGGCTCCGAGTTACCAGAATGACTACCATCGCGCATCTAATGTATGCCTCCCCGGCCTGGTGGGGCTACACTAGTGCAGGGGAGCGGGACCGCATCGAGCAGCTGATGAGGACCCTGAGACGCGGACTATGTCTACCACCTCAATCACCCAGCGCGACGGAGATGGCGGAGGAAGCTGACGAACGCTTGTTTAGATCTGTGCATAACAACGAACACCACGTACTCCATCGACTCTTCCCCACGCCTCGCCCCTCTTGTGGACATGTGCTCCGCCCTCGGGCCCATGGCTTCTCTCTTCCGGACAAAGATAATCGTAACTTCATTCCTAGAGTGCTATATAAAGACATATTCTGAATAAATCACTTAACATTAAATTAAACGATATCTAGAAAGGACAAGGTGACATACAAATGAACACATATATAAATATGACTAACTAATGTAACAAGCTGCGTTCTGTCAGCCTGGTGTTCGGAATAAACGAAAATTGATTGATTGATTGAGTTCACCTTAAGCAACCACCGACTGAATTATGAAATAGGCGCTATAGAAGTCATTAGATTACGTTACAAATGCCAATCTCTGCAATAACGACCAAACCATTAGTTCAAAGAATGCGCACCGATTTGTATGACGATGTATCTATAAAATCAATGGCCTCAAACCTATTTGATTTTCTACTGAAAACTATACGTTTGTTAGTATATCAAGATGAACAGCGGCTTTATTAGTTTTCTACAAGCAGTTTAAATGACAACACCAGCTGACGCCTAAAAATTCAACGCCGCCAATCCGATTGACTGTAGGCCTATATATACAATAGCCGATTTTTATGGAGCGCAGGTAAAACAGGAATTTTTTAAATATCATTAGATGATATTTTACATATTGAATGTGAACCTCGACCTCTGAAACGGCAGTGCAGAGCATACCCCTAGACTAAATTGTAGCAAATAGGGGTTAAATGCTATTTAACGGAACTTGTCACAGGCTAATTTATCATGTCCAGGGTATCCGATCGTTTGAAGTTCCTGACTTCATGTGAAAGACCTAGTGCAGTTAAACATGACTAAAATCAGCTTTAAATGTTCACACGATTATGCACAGTTTAGTCTGTTCTGTATGTAGTCAGGTCAGGATACAATTGTATCATAAAATTGACACTGAAATTATGAAGCAATCAAATCGAGTCATTTAAATATATGCCAACAAGTTATCTAATATCGTAAACTGAATTGGTTACATTAGCTTCTATTGATATTGAAACCTATGATAAAGCAGACTGACAAGACTGTTTTCATTTCTAAGCCTTTCTTGCAAGTAGTCTAATTGACGTAGGCCTACAGACAGCCTAGGCCTAGTTATATAGATGAAATCGTGAATAGCATTTCTAACATGAGCTTAAATCTACCTATTCAGCATCAGCAGAAGACTATTTCATTATTTCATTAATACGGTAAACACAGCAGGCTTATCATCTTATTCAGTCTTGGCAGACTGTGTCTAGGCCTAGGATACTGAATAGAATAATAATAATAATTATTCTATTCAGTATCCTAGGCCTAGATGTGGGCTACTTTTGAGGCCAAATTTCCGACTCAGGAGAGTTTTGAACTAATTCTACTGACTTCAACACAACATACCAATCAATCAATCAATCAATCAATCAATCTATCAATGAAACTTAATATAGCGCCCCTTCAAGATATCTACTCAGAGGCGCTCCCGGCCCAACCACGGCTGAAAAGAATAGTTTTCAGAGAGGTATAAAATGCAGGTGAAGAGTTCCTAGGTAAGAGACGGAGCTCAAGAGGAAGCCCATTCCAGATACTCGGTCCCACAACCGAGAAGGCCCGATGTTGCATTGTAGAAGTGCGTGCAAATGGGACACTCAGGTCACCGCGGACTGCAGAGCGAAGGGGTCGGCGGCCAATATTGGCAGAGATAGAGCGACATAGCTCCTGCAGATAAGCAGGTGCGGTGCCAACGAGGCTACGCCAAACGAAGGCAGAGACCCTAAATGAGATGCGTTGTGGTAGTGGCAGCCAGTGCAGGACATCCCTGCACTGGCACACATGTAGATCATATCGCTCTTCACAAGGTTATGATAAGTAGGCCTAGGTAGGCTAGCTTGGTCTTTCGACAATGTAACATAGACGCTCAATATTTGACGAAATAAACAGACTTAGCTAATAGTTCCTGACAGGAAGGTATACATCAGGACATTACCAACAGGAACTTCAGTAGCGATAGCCTAAACAATTCTAAGAAATTTAATTTCATCAGTAGCTGAATGATTTTCACGACGATGAAGTAGAATTGGTAATAGTCCTATAATTAGCCTATAATGTCCGGTATTAGGTGAACCTATAGTCGACGGCGCTCTCTCAAGGCTTATGGCCCCAACCCTGCCAGAATGCCCATATGAGGCCTACTGTACAGAGAACCCATATTTCCAACTGATACCCTATACTAGAACCTCATGAGTCCCTCTTATGTTGGCAGACATGCTAGCATTGATGTGGCATGTTGTTGGAATATTTTCACTATGAATATCTTTAGGCATGCCTGTAAGAACGTGAAAATCCAGGATCATTCGTTCGTATATGATCAAAATCATGGTGGTGACCGCGCGGTGACGAATGGTGACACCATTTGTAAGATATGTCCATGGTACATGATGGTAGTTGTTTCATTCATCCATGTAACGCGTTCTCTAATTTCTATAACTAACCCCACCGCGGACGAAGGAAATCCTAGAGACGACCATTTCAACTGAGTCCATCATGAGAGTAGCCGAATAGACGTACTCTTGGCCCCTTCAATTGGCCGACTGAGGTCTTCCTCATGATGCCTCTGGCTGTCTGTTACTTGTACTCCTTTTCTATGACTTTAAACCATGTAGGTCAGGGGTGGGCAACTGGCGGACCGCGGGCCGGATCCGGCCCCCGGGACCCTTGAACCGGCCCTTGGCATGTCTTTTATATTAGCACTGTACATGACACTTTGGGGACCTTTTATCCGGCCCTAGTTTTGGAACCTTTTCTCCGGCCCTAAACAAATAAATTTCTGTACATAGACCGACATCAAAACATCTGTTTCTTATTTATTAAGAATCCGGCCTCTAGTCTATAGTCAACTGGTTCGCTACGGTACTCAGTAATCAATGTAATCTACTATCTGCATGAAACAGACCACATGTGTGTAGGTTCGCTACTTTAGAAACCATCCATCAGAACTTTTCAAATGAAATTGCTTCTCTGGGGATATCAAATATCAAAAGGCAGCACTGTGCATTTTCCATGTTTTTTTTACTGATTCTGCAAATATCGAGAAGTGCACAGAACAAATAACTGTATTGAAAGTAGAGTTCCAATCCAGGTTTGCTGATTTACTGCTCATGAACTAGACTTAAAATGTTTGAATCTCCCTTATCCACCGATGCAAATTCAGCACCAAACTCCATGCAAATTGAATTGATTGAACACTAATGCAACAGTGAGTTGGAAAGGAAATTTCGTGAGGTAGCTCTGATTTCGTCCTATAAACTTACAATTCTCAGGATTGTATGCCTTCACCTAAATTTTCATAGCCTGAAACTGGTTGCACTGTTTCCATGCACGGTGCACCTATATTTGTGGACAGTTCTTCTCAAAGATGAAACTAACAACGTGCAAGAACAGATGCAGACTAATAGATGACAATCTCTCCAATGAACTTCGAATTGCCACTTCGAAAATTAAAGCAAACATTCCGGATTTGTGTCGTGAGAAGAAGTGCCAGATCTCACATTAACTATTGCAAGCCAAATAAATGGATACATTGTGCAGACTAACAGTTTTATGTATTTTTAAAACTGAATAAAACATATTTTGTTTATTTTTATTTTAGTGTAGGACTGTATGTATTAGGATAATTAGATTTTCGTCATAAAAATTATCTTAATTTGCTTTAACTGTTATTCAGTAATATTTAGTTTGAATAAAATTTATAGTGTTTCATTTTCTAGGACACTTGAATCTAAAAAACTTAGCTCACGATTTGCATACGGTCCCTGAGCTGCCCTTAAAACCTTAGGGCGGCCCTCTGTTAAAAGAAGTTGCCCATGCCTGATACATGTAGGTAGTAAGAAAGCTCTGATCAAGTTTCATATACCCGGTACGCTGTTTAGCACATCGATTGAAGCCTCAATTGTACTGTTTAAAGCAGCGTTAAATAACTGTTCGTAGACTAAACAACTGATATTAGACCTACATAGCTACTCAGCGGCAATTTGTGCAACTTCAGCGTACAATGATATAGAATATAATTATTAGCAATAGCAACAGCATTTGTGTTGGTTCTGATGTGTAGCTAAACGCAGAGATTGAATTGTCGGGGGTAGGGAGAGTCCAGTGGTTCAATAGCCTATATCTTCCTTTTCGCATGTATCCAAATATCTTAACAGTTTTCATTTATATCAATTCACTGTTTGTTAAGTCATAATTTTTTTGCTATGGCAAGAAATCGTCTGAAAATTTAACTGAAAGGTTTTCCAATAAGTATTCTTCATTGTTCGATTTATTTTGGTAGGTCTACACCTAAAGATCCAGTACACGTGCACCCACACCCACTAGAATTTAGCACGTATAGTGACGTATACCGATTTTAGTCACGTAAGAAATTCTTGTCGGGACATTCGAACATGTACAAATTTTCAAACCCCACCCCAGTACAAATTTTACAATTCAAACGCTGGCTTAAAGGAACGATGCGGCCTCTCTAGAGCAAGTTCATGGGTTCAAACACCCCAAAAAAATAATTAGCGTAATTTTTTTTCTAAATGTGACATTTATTATTTTTTCTAAATGTGACCATGTCCAATGGAAAATCCCTTAAATTGTTTCCTGGATGCACTCTTGTCAACAGGAATTGTGCAATTAAACAAGTCAGACTGTTCACTGCAAATAACTGGTTAAACATATAAGAAAAATTAACAACAACAATTGTCTTTGATCTGGCGGCATCGTTAGAAAATTTTCAAACCACAAAAACCAACAGTAACAAAACAAGTTTCAGTTTCAGAAAGCTAGAGAGGTTCACGCGCTACAATAATTACTTGCCGTTTACGCTTGCAATGGATAAATGAGAGTCAATTAGCTCAATGAGGAGTCAAAATTGGACCAATTAGAGTTGACCATTTCCGTTTAATATCGATACATGAAAACGAGTGCGTGACGTCATGCAATAGAACAGACACAACTCAGACAGAAGTTAGCAAAGAACTGGTTAAATGGGATCGATTGATTGTTACACTGTTAGTCTAATCTACTGTGACCTGACTCCTACCTTAGAAACAAGTGTTGCTTCTGTCCTGCTGCTGGTGCCATCATAAAAAATCGAAACTCGGAGTCCGCGATTAAAAAAATAAACAAATTATTAAGTAAACGAATTCGCTAGCAGTCTAGGGCTGCCAACTTTTGATTTTGCCTTTCCGGGACGCCCGCATAGTCACTCGATATTATGCCATTATCAATTTACCCTGTCCACATCACTGTAACGAATGTTTTAGTCAGTCTAATGAGGATCTGCAGTCTAGGCCTAATTAAATAGTTGTTAAAAATAAGTCAAATCATGAAAAGACAAGTGGCCTATAGAGTGCTTTTTTCTAGAAAAAAGGGTCCGGAACTCAACAAATTCAGAACAACTATAGGGCCATATTTATGCTAATATTTCTATTTCATACATATCAATATTACTAAACACTGAAAGCACTGAAATTAATTAAAGTAGGCTATCTAAATAATTTTAAATAATTTGTTATTAAAATTTTTAACTAACCAAATTATGTTTCAATGTTTTAATAGCTGAAAAAAGGTCCCGGAACTGCCCTTATATAAAATTTGAATCAACTTCAGGAGCAAAATGTTTACTAAATTCCAGTAGCCTATACCAGGCTTGCGGGCCAAGCACGAGCAAAATTCATTTGAACATAAATATATTTACACCAAACTCCGGGACAATTTGGGATCAATCCGGGATACGCGACGCACAAGGCCGATTCCGGGACTGTCCTGGCGCATCCGAGACGGTTGGCAGCCCTATTATAGCAGTCGAAACCAGTCACTAACGTAACGTTAGTGACTGGTTTCGGCTTAAGGGCTTAGCGTCGGCGGCTCCGCGAACTGACAGCTGTCTGATCGCTTTCCCTCAAATTCCTGCGTCCACTTTTGCAATAATGATGATCTCAATGCAATGGAGTCGTGACCTTATAGCAGTATAACATGTACCCTTGTTCTTTACATCCCAATTGATCTTAGGAAATGAACAACTTATTTTGTAGGACTATGACATACACTATAAGAAGCGATTTACATGCCCTTCACGGGTTTCTCACGGACACGGACTCCTTTTAGTTATGCGAGTTTCCCCTCTGACGTCTTTTTTGCGAACCAGGGATCCTGCAATCTCTGAAAAAGAGACCTTCGTGTAGGAGGTCTGCATACTGGACAAGGCAATGCTATCTGCTATCTTACGCGAGTTATAGTAGACTATCTCTGCTGTGGATCCCTGTCTTGTCGGCGCAAAGTAAATGGGGTCTCACTGTTAATCTAAAGTATTATATTTCGTAATTCCCAAACGTCTGGCTGTAGTTGATCTGTTGACGTCACTTTATGTGAACTATGGCTATTAGTTTCATAATCGCTGTTAGTCAATATTTTCTAGTTAGTACTTTCGAGTTTAGAATGTCGCTCTTTTGCGATAGATCACTTAGTAATCATAGAGGGTCACGAGCATAGAGGCAAGCTTCCAAGTAGGCTATGACCCTTTCGCTTTTCATCTGCTAAATCACAATCTCATGACCAGACAGCCTGATTTGTTCGTTTCTAGAGTTTCTGTCTGGCATCGCGGGTCAGCTTCCTTAATGAATGAATGAACGAATGAATGGATTGTTTTTCAGCCTATGAAACATTCTCAAATGGACCGCTCTGATCTGTTAGTTAGCTCCTTGTGAGACCAATAAAGGCGCTATATAATAGGCCTAAGTGTTCGGATACGTTCATGCATGCAACTAATGGAGGAATGAACGACTGGTCAAATGAACGAACGGACAAACGAACGAATGAAAGAAAGAAAGAATGAACATACACAAGAAAAGACGAACTAATTAACGAATGAATGAATGAACTGATTAAGCTGAAATAATTTAAAATAATTATTGTAGGCATGGTTATTTTATTAATAGGCCTAGGCCATATTATGACGTTTCTCTGTTGGTTTATGTATTGAATACATGTTGATCATGACAAAGGGA
>JACEVL010000548.1:387500-407500 GCA_020284085.1 Aporrectodea caliginosa | reverse complement strand
TATTAAAATTCAAAAGGCTTCATAATAATATACAACAAAGTAAGAATTAATTGTTTATGTATGGCTTATGATTATGTACATAATTCTTACCTACAGGATTGATGCCCAATCTAATTAGAATTTTTGCATTCCAGTGTCTCGTAAATGGCAATTGCATTGCTTTCTTCATATAGACCCCTATCTGAGATTCCAGGGCATTGAGCAACCAGTAAACAGTTATAGATTACAGTCAAATTTGGCTGTATTGTTCAGAAAGACCAAAGGAACAAAATTATCTACTATGTCGATCAATCAGGAAAAATATTTTTTTCCCCATGGTGACGTGAATCACCCTAATGTATGTATGACTTGTATGTATGTATGAGCACTTGTTATAGCGCCCTTCAAGATTTCTACTCTGAGGCGCTCCCGACTACAGCGCGGACACTGAATCGGAGTTTCACGCCGAAGCGCATGAGCAATTGCGAGTGAAGGACTTGCCCAGGGTCCCTACGCGGCAGCTTGAGGTGGATTCGAACCCGCAACCCTCCGGCTGCAAGGCACCAAACATACCCCTACACCACCGCCCCCCATGGTGAGTTTGATACAAAGACCAACCAAACAAACGTTAATTGTGATTAGTCAGAATGCTGCTTTGTCTAGCGCTTTAGCCCCAACATCGCCGCGTGACCGAAATATACCATCTCACTCACGTGAACAATGCGACTAATTTAGAGGCGTCACGTGAGCTGCAACTCTAAATTCGGCACGTCTGTTGTGACAAAACAATAAGTGTACAGCTAAGATTTCTCATTTCTCATTTGTCTTGCTTACAGTAATATAAGCGGTCTATAACTGTAGTAACTATTTTTACAGCCTATAGGGCCTATAGGCTACTTCATTTGTCATTATATGCCTAAATGTTTATAAAACTAGAAGTGCTCTGTCAATGTACATAGGCCCCTAACAGATGGCAGATGGATCACTTCCTTGTCATAATTTACATCTCGTGATGCGATAGGCCTACATCTGTTTCCTTTACAGTCAAACTTAACGCCTCTCATTTATTCGTCATTACTTCCCAGTTCCTGCGGAATATTCCGGTGTTTTTCATAATACAATATGTGCAAGTATGGTAGCATGTATTCAAGTATGTATGTGTGTAAACAATGTATGCATGTATGTATGTATGCATGTATGAATGTATGTATATATTTATGTATGTATGCATGTCCTTCAGAACAGAAAGTTCATCAGCAAGCAAAACAATGCATGACGACATATAGGCCTATTCAGTACAACCTTATATAGTTTGACTACATGAGACTACTATGTGTGTACATGTGTATATAATGTATATGCAGCGACGGTGGTTGCATTGGTTGCCACCGAATGGGCCACCACCCAATGATGACCCGGTGGCCCTCGACTTAGGTCGATCACGATAATTATAGGAAGAAACGTTGTTGTAGTTTTCACAAACGTTTATTCTTCACAACCCCGAACACATAAGATCACAGTATGACCCAGCACGAACGCACAGCACCATAACGCAACTGCTTTATATAATCGTGCAAGGTGGTTGTCCTTCTGACTTAGGCAGCTGGAGTCTGTCCGTTTGTGGTAACATTCGTCCTGCTTACCATACTAAGTCTTGATAATTATAACTCCAGCTATACCCCCTTATTCATCTTGGTGGCAGCCACCAGCTCTGCGTCCATCTGCTTCACTTGTCCAGCTCTCTCCTTCTCTCTTCCTCTCCACATCTCTCCCGCTCCGTCTCACTCTCTGCCTGTATGTCGTCTGTCTATCCATCTGTCCGTCCGTCCGTCTGTCTGTCTTCCTGTCTGTCTGGCTTGTCTGTCTGTCTCTCCAGTCTACCCACTACACACACATATATATGCTTTTATTATGCATGTGTGTTTATGTGTAAGTATGCATGTGAGTATGTATGCTTGTTTGCTTGATGTATGCACGTAAGCATTTATGTACATAAATGTATGTATATGTGCAAAACAATTAATTTACGGATTTTTAACGGCACTTTCCATAAGCGCTGCGGACAAAGTACTATCCAACTGATTTAAATAAGTGTGTTTTAAATGTACCGAACAGTTTTTCGCAAATAGTTTAAGCACCGTCGATCGTTTCTTGCTCATGACTGAATCGAGACTGGTTGAAATGGGCCTCAGTCCTCAGACAGCTCTGAAGTCTTTACACTGTTTTATCTCGATTTATTTCGTGCATAAGATCGAGCAATTTACCCATTAAGTTAATCTGCGCTGATTCTTTGTCGTCTGTACCGAATCTTATTGCAATAATAGGGGACATTCTTATAGTTTATATTAGAATTAGGCCTATAGTATACTGAGTTTCTGACAACGAGTAGATCTAAACAAATGCTCGAGAATCATACATGTTTCGTGAATGACTTGTGATGACGTAAAGCAGTGCTGTCCAACCTTATTGACAACGTGGGACACCAAAGAAATTATCGTTGAAGCCGATGGTCGCACCAGTCCAGTAAACTCAAAAGCAACGACTAAAAGTTATTGAAAGTTATTAAGTGTATTAAAATTTATTATGGAATAATCATAATGTAACGCATAATATGTAGGCCATGTAGGCTATGGCATACTTTCAGCGCCAAAATGTATAGTAAATAATAACAAGCAAGCAGGTCATTGACTTTTACACAAATTGCAAAATTTAACGAACTCGGAAAGGCCACTCAAATTCAGCGAGCGGGGCGTGGCCCGCATGTTGGACAACACGGACGTTGAAGTTACTTTCCCTTTAAAACACTGATTAGCTGTGCAAACGTTTGGTATCTTAGGTTTAAGGTCAATTGCCGAATGTGACGTGGGGGCTATGTCGAATGTAGGATATAAAGTTAGATTGGGGGAAATGACAACATGGTCTGGGATACAGTGATAACAAAATAGGCGTAATATCACTTCGTCAAGTTTAGAGGATGTAAATGCTTAATTAATCACGTATGTGTAGATCTAGTTAAATTAGTTTTAAAAGAGCACGCTGTGTAATTGGCTCAATTTTAGGATTGGCCCTATCATTTGCAAACAACTGAGAAGCCAAACTTAACAGGATGTAAACCACAAACCTAATAAGCAGGATTGTAGGCCTATACTCTTGCAATAGATATAGTGGTGTGCGAAAGCTTGGAATCACCAAATGTTTTTGCATTTCTTCAATTTCCATGGCTTTGTCTCTATTCAGACTTAGAGCTAGTAGGCCTATACAGTCAGTTAATTCTATTTATTGTGACAGGAATGTATTTACCTTTGAAAATCAACATCTACAGATGGATGACTTAATTTCACTTTGTCATGGTACGAATGAATATACATGAACCTCTCGCGAGAAATGACGGATTGTGCGTCAAATTTCAATCAGGATTTACCATTCCCTGCTCGTTAAGTTGTTCAATCAGAAGGCTTCTTTTGTCAACCAATCACAGAGGAGAAATGGCTTTATCTAGAAGCGGGGTTCTGGGTATACATCAGTGTCAGTTTAACTGCTCCACTGCTCGTAGGCCTGCTCTGGTAGTGCCAGTCCCAAAACTGGAGAAAGGAGGAGGGCGACGATAATCATCTTTGTTATGACACAGTGTCGTTAAACAGCAACTAACCAGCCACCATCGTCAGTTTAGAGACTAGGAAGGCAAGCACTATCAACAGTGAAGAAGGGTCGGAACCTGACAATGGAGCAGCGAGTTAGTGTGTCCGTGATGCACCAAGAGACGGCAGATGGTCAGAAGAGTCGGCTGCAGTCAGGGAGCGGTCGTCAAGATCCTACAGAAGATTATAAGTAGACGGGGGCCAGTGGTCGACAGGGTTCGGTCTGATGGTCCCACGCGCGTCGACGTCACACCAGGACCGCATATCTTTGGCCAACTGCAAGGGTCTGTCGTCGCCTGAACTGCTGCTTGAGCGGTGGAAAGAGTGCAACGTCGCTGACTCTTCATCAACAGTGTGTCGCCTGTGCCTCCTGCAGTTTGGTCTGAAGGGCTGAAAGGCACGTAGGAAGCCACTGATGACCGATGTCCAGAGGTTCAACCGAATCCTGTGAGCACGGCGGTACCACAGCTGGAGCTGTGAGATGTGAGAGAAAAGCACCTTCTGCCTGTTTGGTAACCAGGCATGCTTGTTTATAATATATTCGTTTATTGGAAAGAAACAGGTAGACACACCGCTATCTGATACATAATAGTAGCCTAATAGAAAAGTTTAAAATGAGTATGGTGTTTTTAGTCATACAATGTCAGATTAGCCTATAGCCTTGTTTCTCAATTTTTTCATATCAGCATGCCCACCACGTGGTAAAAAATTATTGTCATGTTAATTCAAGGAAACAAAGTTACAAAATGTAACCAAACAATAAGAAAATATTTACTTTACGTGCATATTTTACCGGTATGTACACTATTTACCTTATTACAGAACAACGAATCAAAGCATTGCAAAAATCGGCTAGTGATTCCAAACTTTTGCACCCCCTCCCCTCGCCGTAGTATCTTTACATTTGAACAGTAGAAAAAACAAGAAGGCTATTTATGATATGAATGCTTATAAAAAAATTAATTTTTAAGAAGTCATTGCGTCTATAATTAATACTGCAGGTAATATAAACGCATTTGATAAACATGCAATTATAGTAGCTATTTATGGGCTAGTATAAAATGCTCGCTTACTATGAATCTAGCCTTTGTCTGTATAGGCCTAGTAGGTCTGCTGCTCTAGCCAATCTACCTTGGAAGCGTAGGGCAAAACGAAAGGCTAAATGAATAGGACTACGCATGTAAGACATTTTACGCATTAAAATGAACATTTTGAAAAGTATAAAATTTTCTGATGAAGTCCATCTATAGAGATAGAGATAGCGATAGAGATAGCGGTCCGACTTTATTAGGTAAATGTTTAACTTAGAGGTAGCGATGCCAGGTTCAGCAAAATAATATTTTATTTCTACCTGCCATTTTGTTAGCTATCGTTTTGGAGCTCCTGTGATCTCATTTGCACAGCCCGCTCTGCAGCATTTTCTCACCAATTACCCTTGTTTCTGTATAGTTGAAAGAACAATAGAATATCTTCAACTCAAAATATGCAAAACAAACTCTACTATATGCCTATTTAGCATTATTAGGGCATTGGTATTTAGAGAATTTCACTTCCAGCCAGCAACTATTTTATATAGGCGCCATCTAGTGAACGCTATATTGTTCATTTACAAAATCTAAATCACAGATTTGCATTAGATCGTAAAAGTATTGAAACATCTCTAACTATAACAAGTCACACACATAGTCCTAAAAGTCACACACACATAAGCCAATTTTTACGGCCAATGCATGGCTCAATCGACACCAATGGTGTACAGATTTTCCCTTTCTCTCTTATAGTTTTCAATTAGGTTAATAATTATCATTCTATTTACTAAAACGAAATAGAGTACAGATATTGTGCTTGAATGCATACGTAATCCACACTAATGACTACTGATAACAGACGTTATCTTTGACCTCGAGGGTAAAGGTCATGTTGATGGAACAGATATTTAAAAACTATTAATTATTCACTTCTTCTTTTTATCTGGCAATACGACTATCTGTAATGGGTTGCGGTGTGTCAACCTAGTGATTCAATATTAAACGAATATATATATATATCATATTGTTGCCGCCAATGCTCTTCGTGTTTGCTATAAGAGACTGAAAATGAGCAATTAGCAATAATTTTTTTGACGGTTAAATGCGGCTTCGTATAGCAGCGAGTCAGCGACCATCGATTAATGTCATGTGGCGCTATAAAAATTAAAATAAGGTATACAGTGTTTGAAGTTTCTGAAAATGACCAGTAGTAAGATTGTAAAGTATCGGTGCTTAATATTTGTTCTTTTATATAATTGTGACATTTCATTTGTGAAGCCCTTAACGCTCTTCTTAAATCGCAAAGATTTCTATATTAATAACTTATAAATGGCGAATATCCTTGCGCTAAATGAACTTCTGTAGTCACACGGAGTCAAATATGGTGGAACTTATTTGAAATTTGTAATGACAATAACAAAGTCATTCTGATGTCGTAGACAGAAGACTGCGAAAAGGAAATGACGTAAGTCGCCAAGAATAACAATCTGGAACGACAGAACAGAGTTATATATATAGTGTCACTGCAAGCTTCGTGATTGCTTCATCAAGTGTATTAAAATGCAAATTCTTAGCGCCACACAAAGGCAGGATCGGGGCAGAAGAGCTTCTTCAATGGCGTATAGTCAAGTCCGTATAAGAGCCAGACTATGCTGTCAGTTATAGCGAGCTGTCTTATGAGCCATGCTATGTGGTCAGTTTTAATGCCATGTCCTATGAGCCATGATATGTGGTTAGTTTTAACAAAAACTGCAAGCTTAATGGCTCTTCTAAGCAGAACTGCACCATATCTTATGAGCCAGGTTATGTGGTTAGTTTTAGCACCATATCTTCTGAGTCAGGTTATGTGCACGGTTAGTTTTAGCACCATATCTTATGAGCCAGGTAATGTGGTTGGTTAGTTTTTGTGCCATGTCTTTGAACCAGGCCAGTTAACAGCGTTTTCTATTAAAGACATTTCGAATAATTCTGAAGGACATTTCAACATCAATTAGGCAGCGTGGAAGTCTCTGATTATAATGTCCTAGAAGTGGTGCTATATAAATCTCAAATTTACAATTACAATATGCATATAATGGCTCTTCTAAGCAGAACTGTTTAATTTATTTAATTGAGATCTTAGTAGGCCTACTGCATGAACTGGTAGACTAAATGTCGCAAATTTACTTATACACGTATAAATGGCTAAATGCAGATTTCATATAATCTATGAAACTCACCTGAGAGCACATATAAACGCGAACACGAGCCACAGAGGATAACGGACTTCAGACTATTTTGCCATAAAAAGTATTTTCTGCCATGGATTTTTCTGGGAAATAAGACCTTATAGGCCTACACGAAAGACATGCAATGAAAACTGTCCCACAATCGTGAGGTCATAACAGAACAAATTCCAGTACAAGAATGTCTCATTTTCTATAGGGAAGTGTAGTGTTATAGGACATCATCCTGAATTACTACCGCACATATTGCAAGCAATTTCCATAGGATCATGTATAAATCGGTTATACATATTCATGGTGCAACTTATAAGTACTGACGGTGAAACACACAGCGATACTAACATAACATCACACAGCATAAACGAGCAAATATTAAGCAACAATACTTTACCACCTTGCTACGAGTCATTTGCTGAAATTGTCAGTACTGTATTACTGCAGTCTGCAACTGGTCATCACAGAACTGATGGGAGTAAGATCCGGAGGTTATACTCGGGTCGGGTTTTAGTAGTCACAAGGTTGGTTATGAAGATCAGGTCGAGAAAAGCTGCAGGCATACTAAGCCAACTCATCTTCAAGCGTATTCACAAGGTTTCAGTTGTTGTTGAGCCATATTTAGTCAGATGCTACAGACATTTTTACTAATAGAATAGAAAACAGGTGGCCTGGTAGACCTATTACTGTTGAAATGTCGAAAGGACAACCCGGAAGGGTCGTTATACCCGCCTAATTCAGGGTTTCCACCCTTTTCCATAGCTGACGTTACATGCAGGCTTGATTTACAAGCTAATGGTCAATATTTATATCATAACTAAACAGCGAAAACCAAACAAGAACTTAATAGTTCATTATGCAAACATTTTGAACACGGTCTTCAGTCAGTGAACATGTAAACAAATCAGACAAAAACGTTTAAGTTGAATTTTAAATAGAAAATCAGGAAGGGAAATAGAAGGCGATATAGGGCCTATACAGATATATTTACCTTCGCGCTGTTATGTATATGGGACCATAGGGGTATTTATAAAAAAAAGTCGTCGTTAAGATAGATTGGTCACTGTTGCTTTACTGCCTTATATCCCCTTTGCTGTTAGCCAGGGTCGTGCAGCGGTGAATTTGTGCCATTTATAAGCATTTTATGCATCCGCTGCAATTTATATCTGTGGCCCCTCGGTGGTGCAGAGCCTGCATGCAATATGTATGGTCATGAGTGTCTTGCCGCATGAATCAGCGCCTGGTGCGTCGGCTGCTGTAGCGTGGCTTTGGCGAAGAAATCCTACGTTCAAATTATCTCCAGCTTCTAACAAATCCTGAACAAGACTTCCAGTATACGACAGAGACATCGACGCACACGCAGAAACGAGGAAAGGCAGAGAGAGGCAGAGAAAGAGGGACATAGACACACGCCCGTGAGAGGAGACGGACAGATTTGGTCGGTGGACGGGTTTAGAACGACGGACGCAGAGAAGCCGCCGAGAAGGAAAGCAGTTGACCTTTGTCATCGATGACTACGACGCCTTGAATCAGAAGCATACATATGCTGCGCCTACGCTCACCTAGAACACCAACCACCACCGCCTCCACCCCACCGCCTCCACTGTCACCGCCACCACCACCGCCACCACTCACCACCCATGTGCACCAACCAACTCCCCACCACAACCATATTATATATATATATGTATATGCATATACATATATATTAGTACTAATATATATATATATATATACATATATATATGTATTCAAGATATATATATATATATATACATATATATATATATATTATATATATATATGGCGAGAAATGCAATAAAACGCACAGTTTCACACGCAGTGCCACATACAAACTGCAACGCTTAAGAGGAGCAAGGCTATAAGACGCGTAGACTTAAATTGTGTGATAATAAACCGCAGTAATCGTGGCCTACATTCAGATACTTAATAGACAGACGGAATACAATATTCACTATTTAGGCTTTGTTTTGATTAATCGGCAATATGCCTAGAGCAGCTTTCTAATAGCATGCATGTCATGCACTACAAAGTGTCTGGTGTATATAGATGAGCACCGGGTGCATCTGGAAGAAGGGCCATAGATAACAGTTGCAATTACGAGTACGAGTGCCTGATGGTCGCAGACACTGTTATTTCTCAAGTGTGTCTTGTGATGTGTGAATGCTACACGTACTTATAGCCTGAACGCAATGCACGACCTACATGTAGCCTATGTTGGCAAATGAACCCATAAAACCATTTGGGAACTCGAGTCGAGATTTACAAATATCATTTCGTCTCAATGAAAACGAGCGAGCGAAAGATCTCGAGAGCCACCAGACAATGAATGCGCTGGTAATTGCAATTGACTGTCGTATAACATTACATCAATTATATGCTTCTGTCGATCTAATAACAATGTGGAAAAGCATATTCATATAGGTTTCGTCGGACATGTAGGCCTATAAGGCAAGAGGTCTGTTGCAGTTTGAACAAAGGAAGACGAGCTTAGTGTTTGTATTTGAAACGATATCCGCTCTGTTGTCTCTTTTATATATTTCATTGGCTTTGCGGCCATGAAAGAATAATGTGCCGCTTAACCGTTATCCGAAAGCAACTCCCCGAAGAACAATGGCATTTCCATACGGTAGCAGACAATGACGCAGGCAGGACCTGGTCTTTTGTTCCTTTATCACTGATCAGTGTATTGTGCAAGAGGTTGCCACTGTTGCATCGCCAGTACGTTATGCCAAACCATGCACATTTAATGACTGTTAGATGCATACAGGAGTAATATCTGTTGAAACGTTGGCGACATCGCTGGTAGAGAATCAATGACCCTGACGCCAGGGATCTTATGCAGTTCAGAAAGCAGCCATTTTGTTTCATTTTGGCAGCATAAGCTTAACAGTGTCTACCTATCAATTCAGAAGCATATCCGAACAATTAACAGAGCGATTTTAGAAATGAATACGTTTAAATTTATGTTTATGTGAGGACAGCTATGACATTACCCACCGTTATTTTAATGTAAAGTAGCTGTAAACACTTTTAAGTTAATCCAGAACTTTCTCCAGCGGCAGCGTCATATCCATAGGAAATAGGAAGCCATAATGTCCTACATAAAACGTTGATGCTATAGGGTGTGAAGTCGCGTTTAACACATTAACGACGAGAGTGTACTTTAAAAGCGTCTGGAAGGGAAACCAATGCAGCTTCAGTCGTTAAAGTGTTAAATGGCATACAGATTACAGTTGCGGTTAGGTAGTAATGCGTTAAGCGTTTGTATGAGGTACTGAAGGCGCTATATAAAGTGTCTTGATACATGCATGTATACGATAAAAGCGCATAATTATAGTTGACGGATGCGCAGTGTGTTAGCGCGCCAGGCGAGAACAAACTGCGAGGAAGAAAATTCATTTATCCATTGACCTTTCTTTGCACTATACGGCGATTATTACCTGAAAATTAAGAGGCCTTGGTGAACTACTGCTATGAAACTTTATTATTTGAAATATAATGTACATTTCAGAATTTAATATAGCCTCACAATCGTTCAATTCAGTTGCACAATTGTCTTGGCATCAAGTGCTGCGCTCATACTTCTACTTCTTTCAGAAGGTAATGATGAAACCCTGCCTGAAAGTCACATTCTGATGCTTATTATCATCATAATTTAGTTTACTAATATAGACCTCTACTTATTGAATATTCCAGCAGGCCATATATCTAACTATTAAAATCCGTTAACAGACAATGATCGTAGGCATCTGCGTTGCGTTTTCGCATTCAGCTCAGTCACCATACGATGAATCTGTTCATCAGTAATCAATAACACTTATGTCATCTACTTAGCAAACTCATCGTTCAATGATGAGACCGTGTTCTAAACTGTCATCACTACCACCCATGCCTCCTACTTGACCGCGTCGTCAATGACTACATCAAACCCTTCAGCCGAATTCTCTATTGTCTTGAAAAGGCTGTCATCGGAAAGCTGTTAACCCTGACGAGGCCATCACGGCCCATCAGTTGCAACTCTTCAATTCTCCACTGGGGTGACCATTGCGCTGCCTGAGTATCTAAAGCACACGCGAGCGATGCTTCCTGCGCATTTAGAAGTACTATACAAGTTGACCTGTCAGCAAATTGCTGTCGTCGATGCAGAAGTCAGAAGATGACGGTGATCTATCTCTTCCTCTGTCTCTCTGTCTGCCTGTCTGTCTGTCTATTTATCTTTCTCTCTCTCTCTCTCTCTCTCTCTCTCTCTCTCTCTCTCTCTGTGCTTTACTCTGCTGATGAACTACTTTTCTACCTGCTTCTAAATGGCTGTAAATATTTAGTTAGCGAAATTAGACCCATTATGTCTACAAATATACTCTCCGTGACAAATGATTTTCTGAACAACTTTGGGCCATTTACTACATTGCAAATTAATCAGCCAATGCAAACAACGAATAATCAGAAGTCGCAAAAGGCAGAAACATAATGGATAACCTCTGTGTCTCAGCTCCACAGCAACGATTTATTACTGATAACGGTCTTTAACATACCGACGTTCATCCAATCATCTCTTCAAATTTAAAGTTTCATCGGATACTGTACCACGTAAGTCATCAGGCAAAGCGGACAATGATAATGAACAGTTTATGCCTATTCGTGATGTCGTCAGGCTAATTCAGTGCTTGCAGAACGATGATTGTTCGAGGTCTGGAAATGAGACGTTTGGACTTCGAGCAGTTATCAAAACCGTAGAACCAGATTCATTTTCTGGACAACATTATGTGCAAAAGAAACTACGAACACTACGAAACTTCCATCAAATACATAAATAAAAAAATTTCACGTTGAAATATAGTTCGCATCACTCGAAAAGTTGAAACAATATTTATTACTTTCTTCCAGCAGATAAACTTTTCAGCCGTCATCGCTCTGTTCAGCTCAATTTGAGCAACAATAATCCAGAATGTCATGACCAAAATCTTTCACAATGCTAGGCCTATCGATCGGACTACTCTCTAGTGGACGTTCTACTGGCCGTCGTTATGCATAGATGTTTGCACTTTATTCATTTGCGCGAACATGTAAGGGGTCGTCCATTAATTATGTCAACAAATTTTAGGCAGTTTTGACCCCCTCCCCCCTTGTCAACAACTGTCAAACATTGACGGACCCCCTACAAAATTATGTCAACAATCCCAGAACCCCCCATACAAAAAAGGAAACACAATGGCTCAATACATGTAGAATAATTTTTAAAACAAATGTTTACACTAAAAAATGCAATCTCGAATTTCAAAATATATGAGTTTAGTTTATTACCAGCTTTTTAGTAGTATTAAACATTAAGCACTTCATACATTTTTGCATTACTTAATGTTTTCGCTACCATTTTGAAGGGTCTGTGCTGATTCATTGGAAAAAATTTGTTGACGTCAAATTTCGCCGAACCTCCCTCCCCCCTTGTCAACAACTGTCAAACTTTTCCAAACCCCCTCCCCCTATTTTGTTGACATAATTAATGGACGACCCCTAATGCGTCCCGGTGTTTTTCCGCAGATTCATTTGTCGCACAGTAGACTAAAGAGACAGATAAACAACCAGACATGCACACATAGTAGAAAGAAGGCGCATACGGTGACTGTGCATAAATAGAACACAACCCACGGAGTTGCAACTAAACCGAATAAACCACACCGCGTGGGGTTAGTTCGCCTCGTAGTAAACCAATTGCCACCCATCGCCTAATAGAACCGGATTTTGCACTGTCAGGTCCCAGCGCCGTAGATAAACTATGATTTTCGAGCCACAGGCGACGTTATAGGAGGTCAATCTACTTCTCTTAATCTTCTGCTTTCGTCGTTAAAAATAGTTGGAGAAGAACCTGAAGAATTTGCTGATGAAGTCTCCATACAAACTACGAAGTTTCTACACAGCGTATTAGTGCCTTCAGAAAATAGTGTTCGTAAGATTAATCGAGTTATTGATATTTTTCGAATGTTTTGCCATCTTCTTGCAACATTATGCTAAGCCTACGAGACCATCGTTTCTAAATTTCAGAGTTCCCAATTCAAATGATGATCCTATTACGAGCCAACCAACCCTCGACTCCCTAACCCTCACCCCATTCGGTGCAGTTCTTTTCTTATACAGTCTCGGTCTTTCTTAGACTGACGTCATCTCTTTCGTCATCGGCGCATGCGTCTATGTTGGCGTCATACTTGATCTTCGGTTGAATATATGCTCTTCGAAATGCCAGCGATACGTTATTCTTGCTCTGTCTGTTCGCCTCGTAGTAAACCAGTTTCCACCCATCGCTTAGTTCCGCCGCCGAATTCGTGCAGTTGGCTCGCCTGCCCCGCGAAGGACAACGGCGGGCGAAGTTGTAGGCGAGAAGGCCGTGTGGAGCGAGGTAATAGCTTGGAGTGAAATGGAAACGGAAGCACAGCGCACAAACTACAGATGATGACTCGTCGCCTTCGACGTAGCACTCGTTTGGTGACCTGTTCGACTTCTTATCCTTATTGCACTCATAGTGAACGCTTTCCAACTGCTTCTCGTAGATCCTCCTGACGGAATCGACCAGCAACTTCCACTTGTCCCTGGAAAAGGCGTCCAGGTCGCCTCTTCCAATGCACTTACTGTCGTGGAACTCGACGGGGCTGGAGCACATTCCCATAGCGCACTGGACACTGTCGATGTACCGCTGTTCGGGCACCGTTTCCTCGGAATGATGAATCAGAAAGATGGACGCCTTATCCAGATCATTCTTCAGGTCCAGATACGGCTTCATGCGCAAGTTCGTGATGGGAAAGGTGGCGCAGATGGCGAACAGCATGAAGCAGATCATGACGATGACCTGAGGAATCTCGTGCTTGTCGTTCTTGCGACACTTCTTTCCCTCGATGTGAGCGTACCAGACGATTCGAACGAATAGATAGACGAGACGGACGATGTGACCGATCGACCCGATGTGACTGGTCCGCAGTCGCCAACACCGACTGAGGAAGAAGTCGGCTGCGGCGAGCGGGATGTGCTCCACGGACAACGCTCCGATCAGTTCGAGGTGCAGAGGAATCATCGTGTCTCCGTCCGCGTGGCACATCGCCGAGAACGTGTTGACGGTTTCTGGGAAGTAGAGCAGGGTGCGAAGGACGGTGAAGAAGCAGAGAGGCGCCCACTGATGCGTCGGGGGTGGACCGACGATCAACGAGTAGACGAACTCGGAGTCGGAAGTGCGAACCAGGTAGAAGATGCAGAGCATCGTGTCGAAGGTTCCGAGCAGGAACATGGTCGCCACCCAGGTACGCTTCGTCATCAGCCGAGACGCCAAGGCCAACAGGCGACGCAGCCATCGAGGGGGAAAGGAGGCCCTTGCCGCCCGGCGCTCGCTCATCGCCACCGCTGCAATCTCCAGCAGAGACGGACCCATGATGGCCGAGGACGGACCGGCCGCCGTCAGTTCGTGCTTCAGAAAAGCACACACAATGACACGCATGCTAATTAATTAACAGCAGATTACATATCTAGTAATTTGATTACGTAATTACAGTCTATCATGCCGTTTGAATCAATGGGCATTCATGACTATAGGAACTGCAGAAAGAGGCGCGTTTTCTATGTAGAGCCTTCGGCGGTTCTTTAGAGGCGCTATATAAATAACGAGATATATGCTTGCATGGCAATGCACATCTATATATACAAATATATATATATATATACACTACAAATATACATACATACATACATACATGTATACATGCATACATACATACACACTGGTCTATATATAGTTACCCGGTTCACTTCTAATTACCTTTGTAACAATGGCACTATGAGTGCATCACTCCATCCCCGTGGTACATCTCCAGTCTGCATTGATTTATTGAAGATCTCGGCTTATGCCTCTCCGATTTCTTCCCTCGCTTCAAGAAAAAATTGCGGATGGAGTTCATCTTTGCCTCCACCTCATTTTTCCTTAGTAATCATCATCTGTGTTAATCCTTTACCACCACTCTCTAAAAGTGCTTGGTTGGGCTCATAGATGCTTCCTAATTCTTCCAACGTAAGCACTGAGCTGAGTATACTTCCGCAGTTTCCACATCATCCACAAGAATTTCTCCATTTCCCTCTTCCCTTTTAATGACACTACCTTTTCTTTCCTTTTCTGCTTGCTTCCAACATAGTTGTAGAAACCCTTGTTGTACTCTTTTACATTTCTCGATAATTTCTTTTCAAAACTTTTCAATGCTTTTCGGTTTGCATTATTGCAGATGTTCCTTTTATTCACGCACTTGAGACAAGAAGGCACACACACACACGCACACGCACACACACACACATACAGACACACACACGCACCCACACACACACCCACACAAACACACACACGCACACCCACACAAACACACACACACACGCACACACACACGCACACGCACACACACACGCACACGCACACACACACATACACACACACGCATATATATATACATATATATACACACACATATTATATACATACATATATAATGCATTCAGAGTCTAATCTAATCTAACGACTTCTATGGCGCCATTATCTGAATGAACAATGCATCATGGCTAGATTGGTCGCTTCAGCTGAAACCGTGGATCAGAGGCTCTCAAGTGAACCGAGTTCTACAACCAATCCATGCGTCCACTTAATTGCTCTGCACACAGTGTAGCATAAGATTTGTAGTATAAGATTTCTAATAAGAGACAGGCAAAGGAAATGGATCGGACACACGCTGAGAGGAGACTCACTACTAAGAACGGTCATCGAAGGAAAAATGAAGGGGAGGAAGACAAGAGGAAGACCAAGACAGATGATGCTCGATTGGATGATGACAAACGGCTACAGGAAACTGAAAGAAGAGGCCCAACAACGAGAGAAGTGGCGACGTCGGACATTTGAACCTGCCTAACAGGCAGAGAACCACAAGAAGAAGACACAGTGTAGCAAGAGCGAGTACGTACAGTTTATAGCAGTGTAAAACACATAGCGCACCGGATGTGATAATACACTGCCTGTGACCATTGTGTGACCATTGTGTTTTACTGTCGAAAAAGTATTTGCCTCAATTAGAAGCTTAAGTCTTTAATCCAAACTTTGTTTCCTGTGGTTGACGATTATATTGCGCTACTTAATACTATCTCATGCTACGTCAATGAGCAATTTCAAATGGGGTAGAGGACCACAGGAGCCACTTGACCCACTACTCTGGCTCTAGACTATTTATATGTTTTTGATTTTAGTTGTCAAATTTTAATACAGCCAGGACCAATAAACCTCAAAGTTTGTACGACGTGCTGTTGAGATGCCCATTGTAAGACTCTAGTGGTCAGGTATTATTTGTGGAATATGAGTATAGTTGAATACTATAAATAGCTGCGGGTCCGCAGAGAACGGGCAGAACGATGCAGTAGCACAGTAGCACCTTATGTTACACAGGTTTGTGGTCTGCACTTTGCAATAAACAGAAGGAAACGTCACGAAGACGTTTAATCTAGATCTCCCTAAAATGATACAACACGACTCTCTTAGACTTCGTCACTCTCGCTTTCTCGGCGTTAGACAACAAACTGGTTCTATGATTCTATCTCTAGGTAGTATATCTTGCTATGATTCTGACCGAACCAGTCGTTCAGCTGAATGTGTGTTGCATTCATGTCGGCTCCTCTCCTTCCAGTTAAAAACCATGCTAGAGTCAGCTAAGAAAACTGCTGCGAAATTTATATGCACTACATTGACAAATCAATGACAAAATGTATATGCACTACATTGACAAATCAATGACAAAATGCGCTATCGGGGGGCCCGATAGCGCATCCCCGATAGCGCATTGGATAAAACGCTGGCATGGAGAGCGAGAGGTACCGAGTTCGACGCCCGTAGGGCGGATATGCTTTGTAGGCTGCTATTAGCGCCGTGTATTGCAGGCTGTCTGTTCTGTTAGAAGTTAAGATTTAAATTGCATAACATGTAAATGTACAGCGCAGTGCGTTTGTCAGGCGCTTCAATAAAGAAAAGATTATTATTATTATTATTATTATTATTATTATTATTATTATTATTATTATTATTATTATTATTATTATTATTATTATTATTATTATTATTATTATTATTATTATTATTATTATTATTATTATTATTATTATTATTATTATTATTATTACATGCTAAGAAAGTTTTTAATTCCGATTACGTACTGTAATGTAGTGTAAAGAAATTGTAGAGCATCATAATTAGCAAGTTACTTCTAGGTTTTGTATACAATTACTCGATGACTACAGTCACATGCGTAATGTAGTATATATAAGAACGTCAATTTCTATGGTAGGTCTACTTTAAGTGGAAGGCTACTTCTAGGGTCCTTCTTATGTTGCTAATCATCCAATATATGGAGCGACTTTCATGAAAGGTCAGAATCAAGCATAACGTCACAAATGGATAACTTATTTCCAATATCCAAATAATGTGCAATATGGCAAGACAAAACTGTATATCACAATATTATATTGCCTCAGGTGCAATATAATTCCTAATTAAGAAACAAATCAAAGACAAAAGCAATGTAGTAAAAGGAAAAGCCGACTAACCGACAGGTGAAAAGACTAACGGATGATCACAAGTTATTACAGGAGTCGAATTTAACTGTTTTGGCAGCCATGCAAGGCTCCCATCACGTCCTACTGCTCATTTTGCCAACGCCATCTAGTGAATGAAAGGCTGAGTGGACCTTTGGGAGGGCAGCGGGAAGCTATCCCGCGTCCGTGCTGATCTTCTGCTCTTCGTGCCATTACCCTAAACCCCCTCCCCCATGAGTATACAATAGTAAGTGCATATCGGTCGAAAATAATTTGAATCAAAAGCCCGAGCTGAACTCGGGCTTTGAGCAACACAATAATATACAATTACATAAAGACACAGCATAATAATAGACAAGTAGGCTACATAAAGACAAACCAGTGGCGGCGCCAGCTATACAATTTCAGCAGGTCGCGTCAGGGTCATGGGAGCAATTCAGCAGCTCGAAGAAATTAAAGTTTGTGTTTGACGCAGCATAACTAAGTTATTTAAAACGAAAAAAAATATCATTGAATTCTTATAGACCAAATTGTTGTAGCATATTCAAATTTGAAACAATTCAGCGCTAAAACGTTAAGCTTTAGTTTAGGGCTGCGGATTTTAACGATTAATTGATCGATTAATCGTAACAAATTTTAATCGATTAATTTCGGCTTGTTCGATTAATTTTTGATTAATTTTCTTACTTAGTTTTTGATGTCAACCGACCTATTTCCGGAATAAACAATATGGCGAACAGCAATAATGTGAAGCATTTGAGTGAGAAATTAAGCGATCATTTTGCATTTAAGGTAAATGCTGATAGGAAAGTCTAAGATGGCGAAATTCATGAAGATTTTTGTAGTTAGAAGGTAATTACTACTGACTACATTTCTCAGTTTGACAATTTGAACTTAGCTTGTCGAATGATTGAAGGAGCTATGCAGTGTATAGTCTAAATAGTTTTTCACGCTTTATGTAACATGGACCAAATTAATCGAATTTAATCGATTAATCTCGATTAAATTTTGGAGATTAATCTATTACAATTATTTTAATCAGTACTAGCCCTACTTTAGTTACTTTACTAATCTTTAAAGATTCGTAAGTAGGCTACTGATCAGCTACTCAGAACATTAATTTTTATGAACGTGTACGTAGGCCTACATGTATGCTAATAAGACGCACGACATTACAGAAACAGTCAACCTGAGCCTATAATCTATAACATAACCGCTTCATGTCAGATACATCGTTTACATCCAGCAATTCGCTAGCATTATCTTTCAGAGCTCCACCAACGTCGCATTAACAGTCACATCATTCTGCTTAATGCGTTTTCCACTAGATTTATTTTCGAAATCTTCAATATTGCAGCGCCTCATTGTCATTTCTTTCTTTCTTTGGTAATGCATCTCAACATTATTATAACATTATTATTACATTATTATAACATTGATGCAACTCGTAAACAACTGAAATAGGTTATAGTTTCGCGAAGTAATCGACGACACATTATTATATTTATTTCCACACATTTCTGACGCAACGGAGGCAAAGAATACTTATAAGCATTTTCATTTTTATAGTTTACAACATAGACAATTTTGACATGCTAGATAAAACGTTAAAAAGTCATTTAGATCTAATTATTTCACTAGTGATCTCATGGGACAGATGTTGATGTTTTAAGTGTAAAGGAGATATTAACAATTCCAAAGAATTTTACACAGCAGTAGGTATACCAAATAGGCAGGTCATGAGGCAGGTCAAGAGTTAAATAGGCAGGTCAAATGACCTTCCGAGACTCATGGTAGCGCCGAACAGAGACAAACTAATTGACAGTTAGGTTAATTAACACTTTAGGTGAGCGAGGTCCACTTACCGAACTATGGGCTGTCATCTCGTGTTTCAGCGTCCTCTCCTTAACCTCCATCTTCTCAGCATCTACGACTCCAAACTCAGCTGCATCAGCAGCAGAAGCAGCCAACAATACCATCTGTCGACAGACATCCGCTAGAGACCCCTATATATACACACAAACACACACACAGAGGCGGTGTATACAAACACATTCAATGTACGTCTACCTATCGATACACAGGCGCCGCGAGCGCATATGGATGCTGGATGGTGCGATGGTATCTGCCCGACGCTCGGCAATGGGATGATCGGACGATACACCTGTATAGGTGTCCGTAGGAGAGAGAGAGAAGGGAGGGAAGGGAGGAGAGGGATCAACCGATCGATGAACGTTGGACCAAGAACGTCAGGTATACAGAATCACATATAGACTGGATATCATGTGATATATATATATATATATATATATATATATATCAACGTGTGTATAATGTATATCCATATCTATACGAATATCAACGTCGGTTGGTTTGACAGGCGGAGAAGGATGAGGTAAAGGAGGAGCAGGAGGAGGAAAAACTGTTTGATATGCAGCGCTGGATATTGACGCTAGCCGCTGTAACTGGAACGTGTCTAATAGTTGGAAATTACAGCGGAGAGCAGCGTGGAGATGACAAAG